>CAWUFW010008048.1:600000-936503 GCA_963921515.1 Calotriton arnoldi
ATCCATGCTCTATTTTATCCTTATCTTTGTCGTAAATTTCTTTTTGCACATTGTTCAGGTGTTCTACTAAGTGTTTGAAATCCACAGTTTCCTCTCTACCTTGATGCATTGCAGTCTCCACCTCATTCATAGATATAGCTGCTTCATTTTGAATAATTTTTTCTCCAAGAGAATCTTGGCTCGCTAGTGCAGAACTTTGGCTGCCTAGTGAACTCTCCTTGGCTATCTCAGAAGCAATCGTTTATTCCTGTTAAATCTCATCTTTCAACACTTGCAAGTAGGTTGGAAAGACTGAACACTCAATGCTGTCTTTCACAGCGTTGAAGGAGTCTTCGTAACAGTCATAGTGTCCAAATAAATCTGGTTCAGCAGCCAATGGCTTGAACAACTACAAACGTGCCAAGTAGAAAACTCTCTTCGCTCTGGGGTTTGGCAACTAAGCTTTTTGGCAACTAAGCTTTCGATAGTTAATTAGATTCCCTTTGTTGTGTATCACCAAACAACCATCACATTCAAGTACTGCATATCTTCCCTCTTCTATGTTTTCAGTTAGATTTCTGCTATATGTATGGTTCTGAAGAACTTCATACAGACACATGTTTTAAAGATGAGGACTCCTTCTTGGGTAGTATGAATCCAGCATGTTCATTTTCATAATTTATCAACTTTTGGGATCAAATTCTGCAAGGTACTGTATTCCTGGGAAATACGTTAATACTCTATTTCGACTGCTTGCAAGGCCTAGTCTTTCCACACAATTCCTCGACTTGGAGAACAAACTAGATGAGCTAAACCTGTCAGAGCATTTCATAGGATCCTTTTTCTCTTTGGGAAACCATCTTCAAACAGAAACTGTATAATTTATGGTAAGACTCTTTTCTCTAGAAATCTCCTCCTGCATCTCCTTCATCTCCATCTTTTCTGATTTTGTAATACATGAAGTCACGTAGCGAGCAACTGCAATGGAGTTGTCTGCAACAAATTGTAGATTCAAACTTGCATTCCACATCTTCAGAATCACATGGTTGTAGTCATTGATATACTTGGAAGCATCTGTTCTTCTCAGGTTGCATGTATTTTTTTATCATTCCCGTGACAAAGGAAGTCTGACAGCAGACAAAAAGCTGTTGACGCTTCCTTCTGAGATGATGACATGTCATGGGAATCCAAAGGAACATTTTATGTAAGATTTTCCTTTGCATCTGTATTTTCGAAGACAGTACTTCCCACATCTATGCATTTGAAACCTTAGAAATTGTCTCATGCCCTTCTCAGCACTGTCTTTAGGGATGGCGCATGCCACATACTATTGTATTAAACATAAGACAGACTCATCATTGTCTGTTTCAAATTTTGGAGCATCTTTTACACATAATAGCATGAGAATATGTGGAGCACCTCTAGCTTGGTACTCTTTGCGCCAAAAAGAAATCTGTTACTTGGCCAAGAGGAGGTTTAGTTTTGTTGCAGATGAAAGCCATCATCGCTTGAAACTCTGTGGTTAAAATATCTGCAAACATTTGCAGGGTGCAGCAAGCAAAGTTCTCCTGGTGTCTTTAATTGATATTTTTTTTGTTTGAGTTTGCTTCTCGCAAAAATTGAAGCAGGTCTTCCAGTTCATATTCAGTACAACTAAGTGTTAGAAACCAAGTAGGTGCTCCTAGGTTTCTCAACATGCATTTCAGCTCACCATGACGACAACACCAATATTGATTAGTGTCACATTGGCACGCCATCAAATTTAGCAAGTTGTATTCCAGGTTTTCTTCTATTCCTTGAATTTTGTCAATAAATTCCCTTGCTGTGATATTTTGCAGATTCCCTCCTCTCTTGAGAATGTGGTTTACTGCATAAGATAGGCCTGACAAGTCACTCTCAAATAAAAGGTGAAATATATACAGAATACACTGGCAACATCTAGGATCCTCTTAGTATAGTCTAGTTGATCTGTACTCAGCTGCTCGTGTCTGTACAGGCCGGTCATCATACGTACCACTCACTCAATGCAGACAGTGGATACTGTAGTCTCCATAAATTTCTTCTCATCAGTATTGATCCACCTTTTCAGTCTGACCATATGTGTTATATCTTGAAGAGCATTTATATTTTTATAATAAATATTATTTTACCCCAGACATTATGTTGCTTTTTTTACTTTACTAACATCCACTGACTCTTGCCATATTCTTTTACGCTTGGTAAGGACACCATTGACTAGAATAATAAGTGCTTCTTCCAAATCTCTCTGCACCCCTACAGTTTCATTATTCTGCTTGAAATGTAATGTCTGGTATACATTCCTACATTTGAGACCTTTCTGAAACTCTGCTGGAGGTAACTTCCCTGTCTTTGGCTCCATACAAATTATAGCTTGGAGTGGATGTATACACTGAATTAAAATTGATTTATAAACATTTCAATCTTGTAGTTCTTGAGGGATTGGAACTAATTTTAACTTGTTGCAGTCTGCTCTAGCTTGCAATTTATTGTCCTCTAACTTAATATAACAGTACTTACATATAATTTGTCGTGTGGAACAATCAAAGCAGTCCTCTACAAATAAATAGGCTGCAAATTCACACCACTTATCTTTGTTGTCTTCTTCAGTTTTTGAAGACACAATAACATAACGAGTTTGAGTTTTGTGTGAGTGTGTCGACAACATATACAAACACAGTCAGGTTTCTCTGACTACACTGTGTTAAACTTTCTAATCTTTTCTTGAACGTTATCAACAGTAATACCTGTCTCCTGTTCTGCTACACCTGCAGATACCAAGTCCTCATTTTCCCTACTTTCCTCTTCAGGACCAAAGAAACAAAACTAAACATCATCTCAAACTTTCTGTACCTCTGCTACTGTATCAAGCACAAGAGCTCTATTCATTTCTCCTAAACATAGTACAGGAGTTTTTACATAATTAAGTCTTCTACCTAAATTTTGCAATTTATAGTGGTGAACAAATTCTGAAAAGATGAAAGGTGCTTTGTCACACTTTCTTTGACAGACATGCTAGTGAATGTCCCTGTAAACTAGTATAATTCCTGACTTTGCATGGATCTAATCCTTGCAAAATCCTAATTATCTGTTTCAGACTTTTGTAGGGAAACTGACATAGGAAAGCTCTCAATATAGCAATTGATTCCTGCCAAACACTGTGAATACTGCTGCAATTCCATTTATATACAGGGGCCTGTCTACGCCTTCTCTTTATCTCTTCAGCTATGACTGTCTCTACGTTTCTAGGTACCATCACATCTTTCATCTCATAACATGGTCCAGACTCTTCAACTTCATGCACTGTGTTCTCTTGAAGGTAGCTTTCTTGCTTAAAGAAAGGCTCAGTACTAGAAGTATGACTCCATTCATCACTGAAAACTTTTGAAAAATGACTTCTATTGGCAAGTCTTACCTTCTGGCTTCTTCTTCTCTTACACACCACTATTTTATCCAGTGTCTTCATTCTGTTTAGAATCAAAATAAATTGCTTTCTCTTTAGAGCGAACGCCTTATCAACTATACCATCCACACGTTCCTTTTGACTGCTTCTCTTCTTGTTTTATACTCCTTCATAGTTGTACTTAGATTCTGAATTATTCTACTACAAAACATTCTAACTCTGTTTTCCTTAAACTGCTTCTGTGACCTGGTTAAATTCTCTTGTTTTTTATTTCATTTTTGTACTCTTCATATCATGTACTTTTTCTTCTTTCTTAGTTTATCTCAAACTTTGTTTTTTATTTACTTGATTTTGCTGCGTATTAAGTTCTCTTCATATTATTTTAGGAAATGTATTTTTTCTCTTACCAGCAGCTGTTTTCTCTTTCACCACTTTCTCCGCAGTTATCGCCTTTTGTTTCTCAGTTGTAAGGAGATTTCTTCTCTGGCTTTTTAATGGCATTGTAGCTGTCTGTTCTTAAATAGAAATTGAGGCCTGAAAAGAAAAAAATAACAATATTTATCTTTTCATTATGTATTATGAGATTATACATTTAAAGTAGTCACCTACTAACATAAACTGTAGTAAAATATAGGTCTCTAAATATGTATGTAAGTAGCCTGATGAATACCTCAGAACCTGTGTAAGAGAACAAAGGGGTCTGTTCCTGCATACATAAGCAGTTACTGCATATATGAGTGTATAAGTAACTCTATCGCTCTGTGACTGGGTGAGAGAGAGACTGTATGCTTTGGAAACATATATGTAAGTGTATTATGGGTGGTATACTCCATGTAGTGCTTGGCATCGGGGTTTGCAAGTGCATCAGTAACTTATTAAAACTCAAAAGGACAACTCTCAATCATGTGAGCACAAAACATCCTTGCTTTATAGCATACCTACAGCATATCTCAGAGGTGAGTTATGTATACGAAAATGTTGATTTAAGACTTGACAAACAGCTTTTACATGACAAGTGAAGCTGGCAGTGACAGTGCATACTCAGGGTCTTCATTAGTAGGTCTCACGCATATTTAACATAATATTTGTCTGGATGGATGACAAGGTTGTGTCATTACTTGCCTATATATCTGAGTGAGTTTAGAAATCCACCAATAGCAGTGCTATGAGATGTTTAAGTAAATGTGCCGACATGTGACTGTCTACTTTAGCACCTCAATGAGTCTCTAAATGTGTATGTAGGTGGCCTGATGAATACCTCAGTGCCTGTGTTAGGGAATAGAGAGATATGTAGATGTGACTGCAACTGCCTTTGACAGTACTGCATACATCAGCAGTTACTGAGTATGTGAGTGACTGTATAAGTCCCTCTATCACTGTGATTGGGTAAGAGAGACTCTGTATGCTTTGAAAACATGTATGTCAGTTGAATTATGTGTGGTATACTCTATGTAGTGCTTGGCATAGGAGACTGAAGTGCATAAATACTTTACTAAAACTCAAAAGGACATCTCCCAATCTTTTAGGCACAAAGCACCATTTTTTATGGCACAACTAAGGTGTATCTCGCAGGTGAGTTATGTGTATTAAAACATGGATTTAGGACTTGAAAAATGCCTTTTACATGACAAGCTCTGCACTAGTAGGCCTGATCCCTGTTTAAAGGACTATTTGTCTGGAAGGATGACAAACCTGTGTCACTACTTGCCTAGATATCTGAGTGAGTATAGGAGTCCACATATAGCTCTCCCATGAGATGTTGAAGTAAATGTGTTGACTTTTTACTGTCTGGTTTACTAAATTTATGGCTCTCTAAATGTGTACATAAATGGCCTTATCAATACCTCACTCTCTGTCTTAGGAAATAGAGAGGTATATAGGTGTCTCTGCAACTGCATTTGAAACTGCTGCATACATCAGCAGTTTCTAAGTATGTAAATGTGCATGTAGGTGGCCTGATGAATACCTCCGTGCCTGTGTTAGGGAATAGAGGAGTATGTAGGTTTGTCTGCAACTGTCTTTGACAGTACTGCATACATAAGCAGTTACTGAGTATGTGAGTGAATGTAGAAGTCCTTCTATCACTCTGTGATTGGGTGAGAGAGAGGCTCAATGGTATGGAAACATGTATGTCAGTTGCATTATGGGTGGTATACTCTGCAAGAGCATGAGTCACTTACTTGAAATCAAAAGGACATCTCTCAATTTTTTAAGCACAAAGCACCATGCTTTATGGTACATCTACAGCATATATCACAGGTCAGTAATGTGTAATAAAATGTGGAATTAGGACTTGACAAATGGCTTTTACATGCAAAGTGAAGCTGGCAGCGAGTGTACACAGTAAGGCTCTGCACTAGTAGGCCTGACCCTTGTTTAAACACTGCATATTTAATTATGCCTACCACTCTCTTACTACCCATGTGAATTAGTATTAGTTTAAAAATCTTGTCTTACTATCTAAGGATAAACAAACATGCTGTATAATTTAACAACACCTACCCAAAAGGGTATATAATACATAGCTCTGAAGCCTCTCAGGCTCCCGCATTATGTAGACCAACTGTGCATGTTTCTTGCTTTCAATTTTGTGCCTTCTAGTCCTTTTTTAAAATGGAACAATTAGGATGACAACTCCCAGAGTTCAAAGAAAAAAACATTGTTTCTGAGCAGCACATCATGTATAAACATGTGACACTTTGTACAATCAATTCAATCAATCAATTCAATTAATCAATTTAATTTTATTGATATAGATCTCTTACGAGATCAACAATTGTACATAGTTCAATTTGTAAACATAAAATTCTTGTATAGAATATTTTAAAACTTAATATGCAAATCACACACATTTAAAACAAGAATAAAACACATTTCATAAATTTGTACAATTTATAGCACACAAATTCATTTGGTGGATTTTTAAAAAAAGCGACTAAATCAGTGGAGGAGGAAAGGTTATGTCTAAAGACTATAGGTTTTATAAAACAGTTTCGAGCCCCTACTACCTCCTTGTTAGAACATAACCATAAGATATGTGCTAGGTCCTGGTTTCCGTGTTCGCATTTATCACATACCCCACTATCGTTCTTGAGGTTATTCCAGTGTCCTGTAAAAACCTTTAAAGGAAGTAGTCCTAATCGCAACATGGTAATACATCTCCTAATTATATGTTCCAAGGTAAAACTTGTATATTGTTGAGGGGACTTAAACTTAATTGTAGAAGTGATAGCATTGTAATGAGATAATTTCAGGCAATATGCCTTGTCCAGGTCAAAACATAAACGGGGAGTCGCATTTTTCTGAAAATTCTTCAGGTGTGCTGGAGTCCAGGACTGAAGAATGGATTCAGTACACTGGAAGTATTGTAGAGCAGTCTTAAGATTAGTTTGAAATGTGTCTTGTTTTTTCCCTGTATTAAAGCTTTCGTATCTCAGTAGGGCCCTTAAAGAGCCTTCTTCTGCATGCAGAAGTTTGAAAGCCCATCTGATTATATTTGCTAAGGCTTGAAACTTTGTACACCTTCTAATACATTAAGTATTACTTTAACACTTAGCAAGCAGTTTTATTTAAGCTATTACAGCATGCTGTAAATCAGTACACTTACAATATTCAATTCCTGGCCAACACATTGTGAACTAACTTCTCACTCAACTACTCTGCACCTTACACAAACTGTAACATACACACTCAGAAAATGTTTTACTCACCTATTGATAAATAAATAAAAGCAGTCACACTACTACTCATAGATCATCTGATAAAGTTTCAAAACTTTTCTAAATATTTCATACTCAATTGTATCTACCTACGATACACATATATCTTTTAAAAAAATCCTCATAAAACAATGTACTTCACATACCTGAAAATTGAATTTGTTAATGACATTTTTTTCAGCTCTTATATAGATTCAATGCACTCAGAAATTATGATAACTAAGAATAAGAATGGCACACCACTCTCATTCAAAGCAACCATTAATGGCAACATCTTGAACTTTGCAATCTGTGATAGTACCGAAGGCAGCAAATAAAAACATATCTTTCAGTTTTTAGTTTTGTAACTCCACTTCTTAATGGTTAGTTTGTGCTAAACCTTTCATGCACTTTTATAAAGAAGCCCAATATGGTAGGGTAGTTATGCATATTTGTGACTTATTTGCAATCATCGCAACTAATTCACGAAAAAAACAGGAGACCAAACACATATTTTGCATGATAGTTTTAAAACTGCAGTGCACTTTAGTAGCAAGCCCTCATTAGGCAATTACACCCTTATTAAGCAACAATCAGTCTAAACACCTTTTATTTCTGAAAACAGAGAACGTTCTCTTTAACACTCTTCCCCCAGTACACTGTTCGCACAGTCTCCACAGCAACCTACTTGAACCAGTAATTCACAAGTTTGCAGCACAGTCTAGATATGCTATACTAGTTACAAAATGAGCTGCAGCAGGTGCAGTTTACTGTACAGAATAAAACGCATATCCAAATCTGCATTACAATTTCCTATTTTTACCACAGTCAATCATAGATCTACTTGTTAAGCTTTCAAGACACTACCTAATTTTATTCATCTGCATATTCACAGCATTCAATCAAATATGTTCTTTTTAAAGCAGGAGCACACCTCCATTTAATGCCTTTCATTTTCAAAACAGTTTCTTCAGCTCCAACCTTCTTCTGCCTGGTACTGTTGCTTCACTTCAAAATGGTTAGAGTGTGGACTGTGGGCCCCAGCTATGTGTTTTGGGCTAGAGAGGCTGCTAGAAAAAGTGGTATTGACAGGGAGTTTGGTTTGCCTAATGTGGACATTACTTGGATTGGCCAGAGAGGGTTGATGTTACATCGATTGCTGCCTTTGGTTAAAAACATTGTGGATTCCCAACCCCCTGACCTCATGATTGTGCTCTGTGGTGGCAATGACCTAGCCACAGTGACTATGGTAGGACTGGAAATCCTAATGAAGGATACCTTTGCACAATTTATGACACTTTCCCTCAACCTGCCTTGGTGCACTCCAACATAGGCCAAAGGCAAAAACTGGAATTGGTGTAATCAACTCTGTCCACAGATTGACAAAGCCAGGAAGCATTTTAATAAAACTGTTTTTGCATTTTTCATAGACCACAACATGGGCTCTGTTTAAAACAATAACCTGTATTTTGACATGCATGAAATCTATAGAAGTGATGAAGTTCACTTCACGGACAAAGCAACATGGTTTTTCTCAGCAACCTGAAAGTCTGCATTCAGTCTTATGTGTAGCTGTCATATACATTCAGTGAACACAAAGGATCTTCTCAGAGCCACCCTATTGCCCAAAATGTTGTTAATTTTCTTTATAAATAACTTTTTCCCCCAATTTTGTATAATATTTGTGGCAATGTTGCAAACATGCAAAACAGAAGCAGACATTCAATAGCCATCAGCACATTAAAAATTCATAACTATATAATTGAATCTGAGCATCACACTAGATACATTAATATCTAAATAACTCCATAAAAACATGTGAGTCTCTGAGTGGGTCTCTGAGGGGTGCATGAGGCTGTGACTGCATCTGTGAATGGGAGCGTGAGTATCTGAGTAGACACCTGAGTGGGTGAATGAATCTCTCTGTGGGTGTGTGAGAGGGAGCAAAAGTCTCTAAGTTGGTCTATGAGTGGGCGCTAGGGCCTCTGAGTGGGTCTGTGAATGGGAGCAAAAGTGTATCAGTGGGTCTGTAAATGGGTGCATGAGTCTCTGAGTGGGTCTGTGTGTGGGTGCATGACTGTCTGAGTAGATCTGTGAGTGGGTGCATACATTTCTAATTGGGTCTGTGAGTGGGTGCTTGAGTGTCTGAGTGGGTCTGTGAGTGGGTGCATGAGTCTTTGGTTGGCTCTGTGAGTGAGATATGAGTCTCTGGGTGGTTACGTGAGTAGGTGAATGGATCTTTGAGTGGGTCTGTGAATAGGTGAATGAGTCTCTGAGTGGGTCTGTGAATCAATCAATCAATCAGGGGTTCTTAAGCACGCTACTCACCCGTGAGGGTCTCAAGGCGCTGGGGGGGTCGCAGATCTGTTAACCGAAGAGCCAGGTCTTGAGAGCCTTCCTGAAGGTGTGCAGGGTGGGGGAGAGTCTGATGTCTGACGGGAGCTCGTTCCAGGTTTTGGCCGCAATGTGGGAGAAGGATCTTCCACCTGCTCTGGCTCTGCAGATGCGCAGGGTTTAGGCCAATGCGAGGTTGGAAGATCGGAGGTTTCTTTTGCGTACGTGGAAGTTGATTCTGTCGTTGAGGTATTTGGGTCCGGTGTTGTGTAGGCATTTGTAGGCGTGGGTGAGGATTTTGAAGGTGACTCTTTTCTCCACGGGGAGCCAGTGGAGCCTTTGTAGGTGTTGGCTGATGTGTTCGTGCCGGGGAATGCCGAGGATGAGTCGGGCAGTGGTATTCTGTATCATCTGGATTTTTCGGTGTAGGGTTTTGTTTATGCCGGCGCATAGTGTGTTATCATAGTACAGTCTGCTGGTGATGAGTGCGTGGGTTACTGTCTTCCTTGACTCCGGGGGATCCATTGGAAGGTCTTGCGGAGGATGCGGAGGGTGTTGAAGAGCAGGAGGTGACGGCGTTGATCTGCCGGTTCATGGTGAGGGATGAGTCGAGTACGATGCCGAGGTTTTTGGTGTGGTTTGAGGGGGTCGGTGGGCTTCCGAGTACGGTCGGCCACCAGGTGTTGTCCCATGCTGAAGGGGTGGTTCCAAGGACGAGGACTTCTGTCTTCTTGGCGTTGAGCTTTAGGCAGCTGTTGATCAACCAGACTGCGACCTCCTGCATTCCTTTCTGGAAGTTGAGTCTGGCGGTGGCGGGGTCGTTGGTGAGGGAGAGGATGAGCTGGGTGTCATCAGCGTAGGAGACGATGTTGAGGCCATGTTGTCGGACGATGGCAGCGAGGGGGGCCATGTAGATATTGAGGAGGGTCGGGCTCAGCGACGATCCCTGTGGGACTCCGCAGGTGATTTCCGTGGGGTTGGAGAGGAAGGGCAGCAGTCTGATTCTTTGGCTTCGTCCAGTGAGGAATGATCAGATCCAGTCTAGGGTTGTTCCTTGTATGCCGGCGTCATGTAGTCTGGCGATGAGTGTGCGGTGGAGATGGTGTTGAAGGCTGCTGAGAGGTCGAGTAGGATGAGGGCTGTGGAGTGGCCTTGGTCCAGGAGGGTGTGGATGTCGTCTGTGGCGGCATGTAGGGTGGTCTCTGTGCTGTGGTTGTTTGGGAATCTGGATTGGGATGGGTCGAGGATGGCATTGTCTTCGATGAATCGTGTCAGTTCCCTGTTGACTGTTTTCTCTGCAACTTTGGCCGTGAGGGGGAGGAGCGAGATGCGGCGGTAGTTCTTGAGGTCGGTGGGGTAAGCTGTGGGCTTCTTGAGCAGGGGCCTGACTTCTGCGCATTTCCAGTTGTCTGGGAAGGTGCCTGTTTGGAAGGTGGTGTTGATGGTGCGTTGTAGTTCGGGTGCGATGGCGGCTCTGTGGTAGATGTGTGGGGGCAGGGGTCGGTGGGGGCCCCTGAGTGGATGCCTTTCATGGTTGAGGTGGTGTCTTCAGCTGTGATTGGCGTCCAGGTGGAGATGGTGTGCTGGCTGGTGCGTCTGGGGGGCGGGCCAGCTGTGGCGTTGGGCGGAAGGTTGACAAAGTTGTCGTAGAGGTTTTTGATCTTGAGGTGGAAGTTCCAAGCTTGTCGCAGAGGTCTTGGGACGGGGTGATGTCTGTGGCTTCGCAGTGAGGGTAGGTGAATTCCTGGATGACAGTGAAGAGTTCCTTGGAGTTGGTGGAGTTGGCGAGGAATTTGTTGTGGATGAAGGTCCTCTTGGTGGTTCTGATTTAGTTGTTGTAGTCCGTCATGGCATCCTTGTAGGTGGTTTGGTTTTCGGATGTCTTGGGGTTTCTCCAGTTCTTCTCCAGGTGTCTGCAGGTGCGTCTGGCTACTTGGAGATCGATGGTGAACCAGGTGGCTATCCTGGGGTGCTGTTTGTCAGGCTTGTGTAGCGGGGCGAGCTTGTCCGCACAGTTGGAGATCCAAGTGTGGAGTTCTCTGGCTGCGATGTTGGCGTCAGGTGCTGAAGTGTGGTTGTTTCGGGTGAGGGCGGAGTTGAGTTGGTCGTCGGTGACCTTGCTCCAGTTCCTTCGAGGTGGGCGTGGGGCTGGTTTGGGTGCCCTGGGTTTGTCGACTGTGAAGTGTACGCAGTAGTGGTTGGTCCATGGGGTTTGCGTTGTGTGGCTGAAGTGAACGCTGTTACCTGCTGCGAAGATTGGGTCGAGGGTGTGTCCTGCCCTGTGGGTCGGTGTAGAGACGAATTGTTTGAGTCCGATGTTGGCGAGGTTGTCACGAAGGGTGGTGGAATTGGGGTCGCTGGCCTTGTCGAGGTGGAAGTTCAGGTCTCCGATGAGTATGTAGTTCATTGTGGCGATGGCGTGGGGTGCGATGAAGTCGGTGATGGTGTAGGCGAAGGGGGCGCGTGGGCCGGGGGGTCTGTAGACGAGGGTTCCCCGGAGTGTGGAGTTGGGGCTGGTCTGGATCTGGAAGTGCAGGTGTTTGGTGGGGGGAGGGTTTCACTGGAGGTGGTGAGGCGGAGGATGTTTTTGTGGGCGATGGCGAGGCCCCCTCCCTGCTGGTTCGGGCGGTCCTTCCTCTGGATCTTGTATCCGTCTGGGATGGCGGTGTTGATGTCAGAGGCGGAGGAGGCGTTGGTCCAGGTCTCCGTGAAGAAGGCGATGTCAGGCGAGAGAGAGTCGAGCAGATTCCAGATCTCCATGGCGTGTTTGTGCATGTTGTGCACGTTGAGGAGGATGCATCTCAGGGTGTCACCGGTGGTGGTTTCTGGGGTGTTGGAGGCTGGGGTGGTGGCGAAGGTCTGGCGGCAGTGGCGGCAGGAGATTTGGCCGTGGGTCGTGTTTGGCGTGGCCTGTTGGCAGTCGTTGTTTCTTCCGGGGTTGAGTGCATGGAGAGCGGCGGCGTTGTAGCGGTGGAGGCTCCTGGATCCAGGGTTCCTGGCGCTGGCCGCTGTCGAGTCGCGGACGGGCGCAGACGGGCTTGCCTTTGGCGCGGGCGCGACCGCACAGCAGCCACCATTAAGTAGGGGAGGGACGTCAGCTGGGAGGCGGGAACGGGTGTGTACAGGGGGGAGGGGCCGTAGGGGCTGCAGCGGCGGGAAGAGGGAAGCGGGAGGAAGCGGGTTCAGAAACCCAAAATAGCAGATGCAAAATGGAAAAAAAGACAAATACAATGGAAACAAATACAATATCCACAGTAATTACCAGCACTGCAGCAATTAGGCGCAGGTAGCAGGAAATGGGCAGAGGCAGCGATAGGCACAACGGGGCAGAGAGCTGCCTCAAACTCCTCTGGACGGGGGCTGGGGCTCGGCGGCTGTGTAGGTGGCACGGAGCTGCTGGGGAGAGAGCAGGCCAGTGACCGAGGGTCAGAGGTCTTTGTGAGTGTCTGAGTGTCTGAGTGACTGTGAGTGGGTACATAAGTGCCTCAGTGAGACTGTGAGTGGGTGCGTGAGTCTCTGAGTGGGTCTGTGAATGGGTGCATGACTCTCTGAGTGGGTCTGTGAGTGAGTGCATAAGTCTCTAAGTGTGTCTTTGAGTGGGTGTGTGAGTCTCTGAGTGCATGAGTCTCTGAATGCATCTGTGAGTGGGTGCATGAGTCTCTGAGTACATGTCTGAGTGGGTATGTCGGTATCTGAATGCATCTGTGACTAGGTGCATGAGTATCTGAGTGGGTGCATGAGTCTATCTGTGGGTCTGTGAGTGGGTGCACGAGTCTCTAAGTGGGTGTCTGAGTGGGTGCATAAGTCTATCAATTAGTCATTAAGAGAGGGCCCTCCCAATTCTTGGTTTAGTCCTAACTGTACAGCAGCCCCGAAAGCTCTAAAACAAGCCACGAATAAAGTTTCATGAAACATAGAGGAGATCAGAGCAGTTAGGAAAAACTACAAGCAAATCCTTGAAAAGAGAAGGCTTGAGATTAGAATTAAGGCCTCGGAGGATTTAGAAAAAGTGTCTGACTTGAAAGATTCCAGGTTGTTTAGGGAAGTTGCTAATCAGCTTTTTTTTAACAGAAAAGTCCCAAAGTGTTATATTCCCAAACATGACTGGATTAATCATTTTCCATCATGTTTAATCTAGATGATGAGATGATTGGCCATGATAAGGCTATCCGGCTCAATTACTCACTAATAAAGGAGGATTGGCTGGTCAATCTTATAAGCCTTCCGACTGTCACCACAACTATCCAGGTTGCAGCAAGGAACAAGGCTCTAGGCCCTGATGGGGTACACATTGATGTTTATACACATAATATTTATATATGGGCCACACTTTTAAACAATGTCTTGAGGGCAGCTGTTAGGGGTAACCTAATTGAGTCATGGAGAGAGGCCACAATAATCCCAATTTTTAAAAAGGGTGATCGGAATCAGCCTGCCTTTTACAGACCTATTTCATTAATTGACTGTACGGTCAAAATCTGTGGGAGGGTTATTTTGGAAAAGTTGGAGGATTGGGCTGAGTCTACTTCTTTCTTTTCACCTTTTCAATATGGTTTTCAAACTAATTTAGGAACAGGGGAGCAGGCACTTAATTTACATCTTATCTGGGGCAAGTATGTGAAGGTCAGGAGAGGTGCCCTTCATATTGCTTTTATGGGCCTCTCCGGTGCACTTGACTTTGTAGACAGGAAGAAACTGTGGGCTTTAATGGATCAGGCAGGAGTGGACCCTATCATGCTGGACCTTGTCAAGAGATTGCATTGGGATTCTTCCCTTAAAGTGCGTTATACACACACAGGTGATTGCACAAAACCTATAAGGGTGAGCAGAGGAGTGAGGCAAGGATGCATTTTGGCCCTCTTCTTGTTTTTATTTTATATTAATTCCTTTGAGAGATTTTTGGGGGCATATAACAAGGACATCCTGCAAATCAGCTCTCGTGTAGTGCCGGTTCTTCTGTATGCAGATGATGCTGTTCTCTTTGGGTTAACAGCAAATGGCCTCCAAAGTCTTTTAAATGGTTTTAGTGATTTTATGAGTAATTTAAATCTTAAGGTAAATTATCAAAAATCATACATTATGACCTATGGTCCAAATGCACAAAATCAAAACAATTCTCAATTGGAGGGACACTGATTGTGAAGGTATCCTCTTTTAATTATTTGGGCCTCTTAATAAATGTGAATGGGTCTTGGGAATTCTTAATTAACAGGAGAATACACAAGATAGGGGTCGCTTGCGAAATATTATTTACATTTGCTAAAAAGCTGGGGCATAAACCGATTAAGAAGACGTTCCAGTTATACAAAAGTAAGTGTTTTTACCTTGGTTCCTATGGAGCAGGAGTGTTGGGCTATACAGCTCTTGGAAGGCAACAGACAGTGGAAAATAAGTTTTTAGCTAGACATTTAACCTCACCCAAGTTTCATCACAGAAGTGGGGGCGGGTTTTTTGGAAGATCTTATTAATGTAGCTCTCTTGCTATTGTGGGTAATCTCGGAAGCACCCCTAGGGCAGGTTTCTCCAGGGAAGTTTTGAAAGATTGCTTAAATCTTGACAATATGAATGCTATTACATGGCTGGCTTATGTTGAAAAAGTTTTTCTTTCCTTAAATTTGCGCGCACTCTTCAAGTCTCATGAAAAGATAGGTCCTCAGACCAAGGAGATGGTTAAAAATATTTTGCTCATTATCCAGAAGAGGCCAGGATTATAAAGTCTCTGGGACCTTGTACAATTATTAATTACATGCACATTTTTAATGTTTCTGATATTGAATCATATTTAACCTGGTTTGCCAACCCGCAACACAGATTTTATTTGACAAGGCTGAAATTAAATCTATCCCATCATTCATTCGCTTTTCCCTTGGCTGGCTCGTGGTTTGGTTTATTTTAAAAATGCTAATGTGACAATCTTTCAACCCAATCAACTTTGCACTTTATGCTATTTTGCACTTTGTATTGTTCGTTAAGGGTTCGATTTTTACGACCTATACTTTTGCACAAGCATTTTACCTCAGACAAAGAGGGCTTAGGATATATCAAATCCTTAGTCTCCCCAGAAATTAGCAATGCTACACTTAATTAAATGACTGCTGCTGTGAAACTCATGAAATTTTATAAAATGTTAAAGATTTTTCATTCTGATTTTAGTTTTTTTTTAACTATTTAGTTTATTGAGGGTATTTGTTGTTTTGTTTTTTTATTTTTTATTAATTGTGAATTTCGCATTTATTCTGTGTGCTTTTATGACCAGTATATTGGTTGAATAAAGATCTTTGCCAGATTGTATCAGTGCATGTGTAAATGGTGCATGAGTCTCTGAGTGTGTCTGTGAGTGGGTGCATGAGTCTCTGAGTGGATCTGTCAGTGTGTGTGCATGTCTGAGTGGGTCTGTGAGTGGGCGCATGACTGTGAGTGGATCTGTGAGTGGGTGCATAAATGGCTGAGTGGGTCTGTGAGTGGGTGCATGAGTCACTCAGTGGGTCTGTGAGTGGGTGCATAAGTGACTGAGTGGGTCTGTGATTGAGTGTATAAATCTCTAAGTGGGTCTGTGAGTGGGTGCATGAGCCTCCGAGTGGGTATGTGAGTGGGTGCACAAGCCTCTGAGTGGGTGCAGGGGACTCTGAGTGGTCTGTGAGTGGGTATGTGAGTGTCTGAGTAGGTCTATGAGTGGGTGCGTTAGTTTCTAAGTGCTTCTGTGAGTGGGTGCGTGAGTCTCTGATTACATCTGTGAGTGGGTGCATGAGTCTCTGAGTGCATGTGTGAGTGAGTGTGTGAGGATCCAATATATAATAGCCCCAATATTCTCAATTCTCAAATTATCGCATGTGAGAAAATGTCCCTTTTTGTGTGTTTTTTTCTGAATTTTAGTTCTTTTTTTAGGCACTGGGGTACTCAGTCAAGTGCCCAATGTATGCTTTCTGACCCATAAAACATGTAAAAACCGGCTAATCCATGACTGGCATTTAAAATGTTCTAGAAGAACATAATCAGGGCCACTGGAATTATGCAGCAGGGGTGGCAAAATGAGTGCAACAGTTGAGTAAATTAGGCAGCAAGAAAAGGCAAATTGTGAGGTATAATGCGGCACATTTTATTATAGTCTTCCTTCATTATTTTCTCATTTTTAAACTTGTTAAAACTGTCAGGGCATTGGTTGTGCCACATTAGTACCAGTTTACCACCCAAATGTAGCAATAAGCAACAGAAAGGTGACTAGTCAACTCTGCAAAGGGCCTTCCATTGTACAACAACATGTATCACTGTGTTTTTAGTAACTTTTGAACCGTTTGAGCTAGAAACAAAATCTCTTTTTTTTAAATCTGCAGATTATGCGTCAGATGATGGATTATGTGGTAAATACAGCAAATCTATAATTATGCGGAAATTGCCTCAGCCACAGAATGACATAATTCCAGTGGCCTTGGCTATAATATACGGTGTGAAAATACAACCATGGTATGAAATGTTACATGCCACCTGTTGATTGCAGAACTTATTGTGCCATCCACTAAGGCGACAGAGGATAAAATGGCTTCAGTCTTACCATTGTAGCCTGACCACTGTTGTGTATAATCTGTGGTACAGCCTGTTAAAACAGGTAAATACTTCCCTTTTAGATATTAGTAAGCCACCCCTATGTAGGCCTTTATGCCCACAATGAAGGGTGCATGGTATTTAAAATGCAACATGTACAAAATTAATATAAACATGTTGGTAAAGAGACCAGGTAGAGAAATAATTAAACCACTATATTTAGTACTTATTTAAAGTTCAAATAAATGGTGCACTGAGAGTTGTAAAACACATTTAAAATGTAACTTTTAAAAAGTTACTATTTACCTACTTGAGCTTTGAGGAGGCTACTTTGCATCAGCTCTCCATGTACTTCTAGTCAGTGTTGAGTCTTGAATGAGGATGAACTGATTGGGCAAAGATGACTCCTTTGGGCTCAAAAGAATATGCAGGGTGAGGGCTGTGCCCCTACTGTTGACAACCCAGGGTCAAATCCTGCATGACAGGTGTGTCTGAAGCATATATAAACTTTTTGCAATCTTCAAAAGGAGCAACCAGAATGCTAGGACAAAGCTTGTATATTGCCCTGCTGGTTGCTAAAGAACTCTGCACTAGACTTCTATCTCTGAGCTTTTGTGGCTACTGTGCCTGCTTCCAGCCTGCTTCCAAATGGATTTTAATGTTAGATGTAGGAGACCACTGGGATTACCCTAGGACACTCCTAGTTCCTCACTAACCTATCAAGCAAATGTTCCCAGGCCATGACCTATTTCCTTTTACAATAGTTCCTATTTGCTTTACGATAAACAGGCCCAAAATGCCATATGATGGGGCCTTTTCAAGATGGTGAAAGTTTTCGGCCACACTAAACTTGGGCTCTTAAGGCTGCGGGTGTGTGGGTAGTGTACTATGGAATCCCCTACCTACAGCCTGGTGATCTCTACAAAGCTGGACCCTCACCCAACCTTCCAAACTTCCTCAAAACACTGCTGGATTTGCGAAATGATACTGGACAGATGTAACCTGCTGAACCTGGTATCTGTAATTCCTGAGAAGGACCAGAGGAGGTTGGACCTCCTTTCACTTGATATCCAAGGACTAAGTGATATCCAAGATTCATACAGCTAATATTATGAATGGCTCCAAGAACATAAAAAACCGAAGAGGAAATTTCCGTGAAGAATTCCAGCTGACCAGTGACAACTCACCCTGGACTGGACTTTGCTGCTTCCCTCTGCCTGACATTCCGAGAGTCTTTAAACACTCCCCTGAATGACCTGGGGTAGGGTACTCCTCTGGTCCTTTGGGCACCAAAAGAAGTTTGGCAACTTTTTTCAAAACATTTTGCTCTATAGCTTCAAGAGGACCGGCAGCAAAAATTATCCGACCAGCAATTTCACAGAGTCAGATTGAATTTCAGGTTTATCACCTGTGGAGAAGAGGTTTTCTTCAGTATATTTACAGATTGGGACTTAAAAACTTTTTGGAATTTCCCTATTTACAGGCCGTTTTAGGGCAATTCTACCTGTGTACCCAACCTGCGCTCCATCACAGTCGGCTTAAAATTATTACTAAGTTCCAGTCTACTACAACCATTACCTACTATTAGAGCTTAGCATTTTCTGCCATTATTTTCACTTATATGTTTATAAATTCAAACCTTTAGTTCCGCATATTGGATTTTGTCACTTTGGTGTCATTTTGTACATTAATATTTCCTATTTTCATAAATTGAAGTCGGATATTTATTGTGTTGTACTTTTGTCTTTTTTAACTGTTTTGATACTTCTAACTGCTTTACATATTTTCGTTAGTTTCAGCTTGTCTGCTCTGTGCCATAGCTACCAGGGGTAGAGCTTAGTTTTAAATTATTGAAACCTTCTACTGGGCCTAACAACATAATGACTTTATTACTTGTGGTGGACACCAATCCACCACAACTAATAAACCACTTTCTCTCATCTCTCAACTATTATATGTATAAATACACAATCTGGGACATACACCGAATTTATTTTTGCACTCATCGTGAATGCTTTTCGTCCTTTAAAACAATATGAACTGAGCAGAAGATAAAATAATTTACTATCCTATATGAATGAATGAATGAATGAAACAGCACTTCTAAAGCGCGTAGCTACCCGGAGGCATCCCAGCGCTGAGTATATAAAACACATCCCAGTTAATAAGAGTAAATGGACACCCAAGAAAAATGGGCAGCATTACACCTAATTAGTCTACAACAAGGGTGCAAGAGAGACCCTAAGAATCCATCGGCATGGGTTATTTCTGTGAATGAATAGCTCATGGTAATCAACTTTAGATCCTTATTAAATAATATAGAATAAGGACCTGTACCAGAGAAAAGGCCTGCAGGGAACTACATCTGCTTTGGCCTGAAAAGCCTAATGGTACATAGACCTCATGTTTGAACGAAAGGAGTTTGTCAGCATAGCTCACTATTTTAAGAGGTAAAGACTGGTCTTCTCCAAGGTTCTAGAATAGCTTTTTGCATTCTATCACGTTTAGTGGTGTAATGTGCT
The DNA here is from genome assembly GCA_963921515.1 of Calotriton arnoldi. NCBI lineage: Eukaryota > Metazoa > Chordata > Amphibia > Caudata > Salamandridae > Calotriton > Calotriton arnoldi. The sequence continues at coordinate 619,494 of CAWUFW010008048.1, forward strand.
TCCACCACAACACGAAACACTAAGTGGCATATTATCAAGCGGCAGCGATAATTATCGCTGGCCGCCCTCAGCGTGAAAATGTTTACCGCCGGCTATCACAGATAATTATCGCCATGCTTGCGCTGTATTAACAACGCATAGCGCAATGGCGATAATTATCCCAGCGATAGCGATGTTTTCCATGGAACATCGCTGGTTTATCAGCGATGTTCCATTGAAAACGGCGATAACCTTGCTGATACGACACTGTGGTCGTATCAGCATAATCCACCCCCAATGGTAAGTATGGCTAAGTCAGCATTTTAGCAGACGTGAGTTTTTGGCGAAAACCGCGGTTTTCGCCAAAAACTAACGTCTGCTAAAATACGTGGGCCTCCTTGTAAATATCGCGATGTGCACATCAGCGATAATTTACAGGAGTACTGCCCAGTGACGCCCACTTTGCATCTCATTAGAGATGCAAAGCGAGCGTCGGGAAACGAGTGCTAACATGCGCTAATGCATGTTAGCATCCCCTGTAGATAGGGCGATAATATTATCTCCGCTTTTTTGGCTTTTAAAGCCAAAACAACGGAGATAAGGCCCTTGTTAATATGCCCCTAAGTAAGTCACTGACTCTGTTGATAACCCAGACATTTTTGCTTTCTGTACAGCTTACATGAAACGTTCACATTTTGCTGACCAAACCCTACCACAATCGGGCTGGCCAAACCCAAGGCAACCACATTCCAGCCATTTAATATTTCATTATTTTCACTCTTTAGGCAACCATCACTGATGTACCTCAAAAACCAAAACATAACATAATTTTAACGTACTCTTTAAGGACATTCTGCCCACGCTTCAGTCCTTTCCTTCCTCCAATCACCCATTCACTGGTCAAACAGAAACCTAGCACTTCCTGGTGAACACTAAGGGATTCAATGCCGGCAAAATTCAAATAAGAAAATGTGAGACATTATTGCGCATCATGCATTCTCCTAAAAGTATCCGTTTCTAAAAACTGCATTCCCTATGTGCAAAATCTTCAGGTTTGAAAAAAGACTTAACAAATCAGACAGTCTCTGATATTGATAGTGAAAAAACGGCTTGGCAAATACAAAAACTGCATATACCCATTCTCACCTACCATCCTCTAACCATTGAAAAATCAACAAACATCAACCACACTTTGTCAACATAACAATATGTCACTTATTTACACTTGATATCTCAATAACAACTTCAGGATCTCTGCGGATGCACCCACATGTGGCAGTGGCAAACTTTCCACCATTTCTCCATTTCATACTGCTTCAGCATCCTAACACTTTTCATGCGACCACATATTACAATAATATAGATAGTACGCGCACAAGGTGACATTCACTCCCCCCCAACTTCCGTCACCTTACCGCCCCGCTGTGCCCAAGAACTCTCAGAATCAGGATCTGTTGTCCAGGGCGTAGCCTTTTTATTCACATTAATCCAAGTACTTCACCACAGACCATTACGAGAGTAAAAGTATCCTCTTTGGATATATCAACATTATTCACAGCATCACATTTTTGCGACAACAACATGTGAAAGGCAGTAAGGAAAATTAGTCATGACATTGCACTTTAACGGTAACTTGGCCGTACACTTGAACTTGGCCGTACACTTGAACTTGGCCATACACTTGAAATTGGCCATACACTTGAACTTGGCCATACACTTGAACTTGGCCGACTCGGCCCTCCAAGCACCCACTCTGCTGCGTACATTGTGCCAGCAGGCCCCAACGCGCTACAGCAAACCGTGGCGCAACTTGAAATCCCGGGCACCGCATACTGCACCGGGGTACCTGAACACAGGCAGCCCCCCAATATTGTACTCAGTCCATACGTTGTGGGTTAGGGCAGTAGAGTCCGGGACCACCAACAGGTCAGTCCCTCCTCCCCGCCTACCCTCTGCACACGTGGAACCTACCCCCACCTGGGGTCCATCCAGTGGCTCAACCTCCATTGTTGTGCATCCCCCTTTGTTGTTACCTGTCAGCGCTCCGCCACAGGGTGAGAAGCTCCCTGGCGCACTCACTCTCCCACCCCCCGACGCCGACTGTGCTCTACAATAGCCCCCCAAGATCTCCTGCCCGTTTGCCTGGGCAAGTAGCGTGGAATGTGGCACATTCTTCCAGTGCTTCACATAAGGGAGTCCCTGCATGATTATAGGCAGGCATTGATATTCCACTTTACACCCTTCTCCATACTAGTGACAGGAGAGTCTAGGACCCCTAGCAGGTCAGCTAACTCTCCCCCCGCCTGATGTCCATAGCCATAACCTGCTAAGTGCTAACTTACTACGACAAAGCCAATTATGTTCCATACCCATGCTCGGCTATTTGTGAACTATTCCGTGATTGGTTGCACACCTGTTACGAGGCCGTGCTGAGAAAGAGCCTGCCTTTACCATTGTACACCAGACAACGCAGGAGAGGAGAGTCCCTAGCCACCAGCAGGTCAGCCATCTTTCCCCCAGCCCTATCTCCATAGGCATACACATGCTACGTGCTGACTTACCAGGACCGAGCCAATTATGTTCCATACCAATGCTTGGTGATTTGTGAGCTATTTCGTTCATTTAAGGAAATACTGGAGCAACTCTTTACTCTGTCTCCGCTACCAAACCGTAGCATATTTTTACGGCTGTCATTTGCACCTATGGAGTGCTGAGTGTATGATTAAAGTAACCGCCGTAAACTAAACGCATTACATTGAGAAGCGATAGTCCTGTATTTCCACTGCCGCCCTCCCTACGGCGGATATGTTTCACCTAGCATAGTTTATCCGATTCCGGTATCTCCCCTTCTCCGGCTCTCTGTCAATATGGAATATGAAAATATTGGTGTGCTCACAAGGTCTTCACTGCGTAGTATTTATTAACTTGTCAGGTACCGCAATCTTTATTGTTGATGCACTGTCAACACTTGACCACTTTTATTACCAAAAGCCACACCCATTGATACAAGCCATAAGTTTGCAAAAAATATACATTTGCGCCACAGGTTGAGATTGTATTCACATTTTGGCACTCCAGAGCCACTCTTGTTGCGTGTTGTGCCAGCAGGCCACAACCAATTTTTCACTGCTCCCATTTGGGATAACTACCCATCGTCTACCCCCTAGACGCGGCCACCAGATCACTGCCTTGCGCCTTTCTTGCGCACCAGCTCTCACCAAGTTCTTACTACAAAACGCCGGCATCTCAGGTAGGGCCGGAGAGTCCAGGACCACCAGCAGGTCAGCCCCCTCTCCCGCCAGCCCGGAGCCCCATTGACTGCCCGCCCTGTTCCAGGATCAGCCAGTCCCCAAAAAGGAGTCCCTGCCATTTCTCCGGGACCCCGCCAACTCTACTGCTAATCTCAGGGATGGGTGGGTGGGTAACTTGTTGGCGGCTCCGATGCGCCGGGCACCCATGGCAAGAGGACAAAGAGGGTTTCCCCCTCGTGTCACCCCCTTTTATCTCTTCCCTGGGAGGGGGTCGCCTGCGCACCTTGGTGACGCATCCCCGTGACCTCTCGCGCTTTTTGGGGGAGCGCCCCCACCTACCCTCTGACCTGGAAGTTCCCCAGGCTGCTCCCGTCCGAGATGCCACTAATGGCACCCCGCCCCTAGGCGTGGGGGTCCCCTCTCCCTTACTCTTTTGCCCCCAAAGAAGAACACACCAGGCAAGTGTTTGGTCTTCACTGCGTAGTATTTATTAACTTGTTAGATACTGCGACTCCTACATACCCCACAACTGTCCCTTACTCTCCTTTACTGCAAGGGGGAGCAACCGCACCTGTTTGATGCCCTTTTTTAAGCGATATGTACATTTATATATATAGGGCCAACTTGGCGCGCTTCCTATGAGCCCCTAGTTACATTGCCACCATATATTTATTTGTAGTCACCGGCACCACAGCTGGTAGCTTTCGCCGATAGGTACCATCTGTTCCCTTTTCACTGAGTAGCGCAACCCTTGGCATGCAAACCATCCTACGAGATTATATTGCCTGTACTGCAGCCACCCCTTCCCTAATGTAGCGCTGCTTGGGAGTCACCGGCTCGAAAGCCGGTAGCTTATGCCGATAGGTAACATCTGCTCCCTTGTCACTGAATAGCGCACCATTGGCCTGAAAACCATCCTACTAGATTATATTGCCTGTACTGCAGCCGCCCCTTCCCTAATGTAGCGCTGCTTGGGAGTTACCTGCTCGAAAGCCGGTAGCTTACGACGATAGGCAACATCTGCTCCCTTTTCACTGAATAGCGCAACCATTGGCATGAAAACCACCCTAAGAGATTAGCGCTGCTTGGGAGTCCCCGGCTTGAAGGCCGGTATCTTACGCTGAGAGGTAACATCTTCTCCAACCGCCCCTTCCACAATGCAGCGCTGCTGCATATGAGAGAGAGAGCGAAACTTTGAGTGGAAGAAATAAAGCATGCTAACGTTAGAAGTAATTGTCAATGACTCCAGCAACTTTCATATTTGCGTTTTGAAACTGTTGTCAATGATCAGATATGTACTTATTGTTAAAACACTAAATTTCAATGTCTGTTTTCAGTACTATAAGGATTCGAGCGTGTTAATGTTTGAAAAACCAATGTATATATTTGCACATTTTTGCAGCCTGGTTTCCCAACTTTTATGAACCTTTATCATAATTAACCACTCAAAATACAACTACAATAGGAAAATATGCATCCAGATTCACGATTTGTGGAATTTTTGTGGCCAAATACTACCCCAGAAAGTTAATATGCTGCCCGCATTGCTAAGCGATGGTTTCGCATTGTTTGTAACAGGTACCGCTGCGTGAGTCAGCTGCCAAGTATAAATGAAAAAACGCGGTGCAGCTAACCTCACCAGGCCTGCTGAGCGTACTCAGTTCCCCCGGCCCCCCAGGCTGATCAACCATCCGGTGCAACAACAACAGGACTTTTAATGCGCCAAGGGGGAACCCTCCCTGTGTTGTCACGCACTACCCTCCTGGGTTCTTGCTCCCTTAAGATGGTGAGAGTACACCAAGACTCAAACTCGTTTCCCTCACTCTAAAGTAGGCCGCTGTAGCCTTTCCTCCACCACCCCTCAGTACACTTTAACCCAACCGTACATTCACCGATCCGTCCCAACCATGCCATTTGCAGTGTTTCACTGGAGGCTCTGACTTGCATTTTTGGGCTTTGGTACTCCGCAGCGAATTTGCCTATGTCAACCGTGAGCCCAATCGTATATCCCATACCAAACCGTTACCTGGGATCCAGAATCCCACAGCCATGTGTGCTGGTACTGGTATGTCGGCTATACTCCAGTTCCTGCCCGCCGTTGGCCGGAGACCATGTTGCCACCATGTCCGCGTGGTGCGCCTCCCGACAGCATATAAAAGAGAAGAAAAAATAAAATAAAAACAGCAGTCAATGCATGTTGCGCTTCCACTTTTCAAGGAGCATTCATTCCTGACTTTAGTTAGCTGCTGAGAGCCCTGCAACATAATCGACCGCATATAATACTTAACTAGCCTTGGTGGAAGATTTCCGCACCCACCATTTACATTGACAAAATCACCAAGTCTGACCACTGTTAGAATTAAGTACAGTCAAAAGTGTGATGCAGCAGTGCTGCCAGCCCTTCCAAAATTGCATTACGCCTGCCATTAGTGCCGAATGGCTCTCCGCTGAACCAAGCACCAAAATGGCGTGCCAACACCCCGCAGAACGTATTTTGCGCCAGCGATCATCATCCGCCATGTGCTGCTCAACCACCCACGGCAGCGGCGGCTCTTGTAATGTCGGAATTGATGGGCCTTATCCCCATTGTTATTATCCTCCCCAAATCTCCATTGAGTCCTGCAGCAATGCTTTCTATAAAGCAATGACAGCCTGTGACGACAGGGAAACAAACAAAAAACACAAGCTGTAACCCTGAGGAACCACTTTGCCAAGATAAATCCTTGCCCATACGAACCATTGTGGCCACAAACGCATATGCATTGTGCAACAAGGAAATGCCGTCGTGAACGCTCCTCTAAACAAACGCCGCATTTTGGTGGGTCAAAAGATAAGAGAAAGAAGGGGGGGTCGTAGATGAATCCTTTACACAGAGCCCTCACACACTGCAGCAGTACAACAACATACGTGGAACATGAAATCTTGAGCAACAAGTTATGAACCAATGACTAAAGACAGATTGCTGTGCATGTGATTTAACTTTGAATGTTCCACACTTACATGTAATGAGCAATAAAGGAAACCCTGCTCTCTCGCCGCAAGCAACCCCTCCCTGGATATAGGTGCGGCCCCTCTGAATGCTCTACGCCTAATGGAAAGAGCAATAAGTTAACTCTGCTCCAATCCTTCATTACCCACATGGGCCGGGCCCCATTACCACTGCCCCCCTGCCGCCTTATTATCCCGACAATTTTTCCGCGCAAAACCAGTTGCCCCGCCTGCCGCCTCCTCATTAAGTGGACACGTTACTGTGGAAAAGCACCTAAACTTGCTCTCCCCTGCATCCGTGCGCGCCTGTAATATGACAATTTACCCACATCCCAGGCCCCTCACTCACTGTTTGCCGGGAGCCGCCATCTTTCCGCTCCAGTGCCATAAAACACAGAGGAAGGACAAACACGAAACGTCATTGTTGAAAAGCACCGAAACTCGCGCTGCGAGCCGCTCTCCAGCCGCTCTCCCCTGCATCCGTGCGCGCCTGTAATAAGACAGCTTACCCACCATCCCAGGGCCCTCACCCACAGTTTGCTGGGAGCCGCCATCTTTCCGCTCCAGAGCCATAAACACTGAGGATGGACAAACCCAACAACTGTCGTAAATGGCCTGTACAGAGCGAAGCGGCCATCGTAAAATGGGCATAGTTTCTTATTAATGACGTTTGTATATTCCCAAAGATTTCCGATGCACGTAACGCAGAACCAGCTTTTTTGAATCGGAAAAGCGATGTTAGCGAGTAAAGCGTAATAAAATTGCCTTCATCAAGCGACGGGTACCGCAATTCAGCGACCGGGCAGCCATTTTTCATTAGTCTTTGAATCTTAACTACTATGTAGTAGCACACCCGATAAACAACATTATTCCAAATACGTCAATATTAACGATGAAGCATTATCAACCTCAAATCGAAACTACACAATCTTTCTTATCATGCTTGGCTTTCATCAATTTGCCCCTCGTGATGACAGTCTATAAGTTAACCTTTATATCCCAACATGCTATTAACTATAATATCTCATATTAAACAACACTACGCCATGGCCCCCTCCGACCCAGCTTGCCACACTTCACCCGCCGCCGACCGAAGACCTCTCTCCACGTCGACGACGCTCCTGCAGCTAGGCTGATGTCAAAGGGGACAAAGAGATCGAAACCAATAGGGCGCAGCCTTAAATACCTTGCCCGGATTTTCCTGCTCCGCCTGATGAGGTCACCTCAGCCCTCCTTATTTTTCCATCCCCTTTTCTCTGCCCTGGAGGAGGCTCAGCCACATGGCACGACTAAGGGCGCCCCTCCCCTAGGCGCGGGGGGCGCCTGGTCAGTATAGCTATTCTACCTTATCAAAACCCTGTCGTGGCTGCTTTCTCTCCATAAGTGTGGTTCACAAAACGTGATGGGTGGTGTGCTTGATTTAATCTCAGCCACTTATAATTACTCTTGGGCACATTCCAGTCCCTCTTTTTTTGACCATAACGCCACCATCAAAAGAAACCAGAAATATGCAAACCAGTTTGTTCCTGCTCCAATAAGAACACACCAGCCAGAAATGACGGACTATGCTCTCTCTGAACGGGAACACAAGCATCCAGTTTTGATCTCTGAAACCAAGCTGCACCCAACTGAATAGGCCTAAATAGATTGAAATTGGTCTTGGGTTGCTTGTATTCCGGTTCGAAGAGGACCTAATTTGGCAGTTTAGGCTGTTCTATTGGAGCAGACGGAGGGATCATTTGCATGTGGTAGTTGTCTAAGCTGAGGTGACGTGGAGAGCAAAATCAAACACAATTCACCGGGTTGCGACCCGATGTAATTACCATTGGCTGAGATTAATTTGCGTATTCCATCCATCACTTTTTAAAATTTCATTTTTAGTAACTGGGCATCACAAGCATCTCACTACGCACTACACCTTCTCAACTTTACTAAAAAAGTGCCAATGTTTTGACCCAGGTAACAAAGCCATTTGTGCATGTAAGCTAAACTTGCACAGGCAAATGACTGAAGCTGCCAATTAATGCATTACTTCGTTATTCAGAAAATGTCTATTTGGCTTTGTAATTCCACTTATTCACATCCCATAGCACGCCAATATGGCGTAATGTTATGTGGGAGTTAATATGTGCCCCTGTCAAGTGGAGGAGAAAGTACAGTTCCATGGTAGGACTGGGGAGGGAACACTCCCCCAAATTATTTGGGCTGTATTAGAAGCTGTTTAGACACAGGGAGAAATATTTTCTATGTGGAGGCAAAAAAAAAGTTAGCAAGTGTAATTACAGTTGCTCTGAGATTTCCATGTGAGCAAACATACAAATGGCTCTTTGCTAATGTGAATACAGAATTCACAGAAGAATTTCAGGAATATGCCTGGGAAACCTGTGCCAGTTGCATTTTTGCATGAGTAATCCTGGCAATTTTTTCAATTCCAAAAAGGTCAGAAATGTAATCCACATGTAGGAGACATATGATTGTAAATGTCTGACTTTTCTGATAATCTGGCTGGTTTTCACTAATAAACATCCGTGCCCAGGCCATTAATACCTAGTCAACTATTGCAAAATCTCTAACGTCCCCTTCCTTGAAAATGTCCTAACATGGGCAGTGGTCACTGTTGCAAAGTCATCCTGTGCCCTGGGCACCCCCAACATTTTTGCTGACTGGTGCTGGTGGTAACAGACTCTGACTGACCCTGGGCTCTGCCTAACCAGGCCCAGGGCCAGTGCTATGCTGAAAGAGACACTTAGAATACCATGAAAACACCTACATACACTAGGGTACACTATGGGTTAGGGTGCCCCTATGATTGGCATGACTTCCCCTATAAGGCCCTAGTATATAATTGGGCAGGGGGATTGAAACTACCTTTAAGTCCCTAGTATATAATAGGGCATGGCAGTTTAGAAGCCAGCAGCACTTTCTGCACTTGCATGTGTGCACTACTGAAGTCTGAGGTCAGTTTAAAAGCAACCCTGTGTTGCAGGACTGCTTTTAAAATACATCTTGTGCCCAAACTCGACTTTGGTGTTTGGGGGACTTACAAATTGATAAACTACAATGTTTGGGCATATTAGGTATCCTCAGGGTCTCCCCTAGTTGTCCCATGGGTGGGGGGAACAGGTATTTATAAGAAGGGCCCTTATAAAATGAATTTGATATGCCCTTGGGTGAGTGACATTGTACATTTCACTCCCCACATTGTTGAAAGGGCTCCCAAAATCGACTTTTGTACTAGGAGCATTGTGGAGTCAGGATCTGCAATATTTTTACATATTCAGTACCCCTAATGTCTCCCCTAGGTATCCCAGCGGTGTGGAGTCCTGTGGATATAGGCAGGGCCCTCATAAAAGATGTTGTATAGGCCCTCATGTTGGAAAAATGGCCCAAGTCATTTTTACCATTGGAAATCCCCTGCTACATAGATTAACATGGCAAGAAGTTATTAACTAATAATTCCCGCTAGGAGAATCATAAAAATGCCATTCAAAGACTTCCTAGAATGTGAATTGATAAATCCAACAATATGGTTTTGTTGAATTTCACCTAAAGTGTACAGACAAGAAGTTATAAGACTGTCTTGTCTGTAAGCCAAAGTTCAGCCTTCCTGTGGTCTGTCCTGATTGGTCAGAGTTGAGTGGATTAGCCAGGCTACTTTGATGAGCTGATAAATAGCCCCTGGGGTTAGACAGCTCTTCTGGGAGGGCAGGGTTCTGCTACATAGGAATGTCTGAGCAGGTGGAGGGGCCGTAAACCATATTCTTCAATGGAAGACTTTTTCAGGCAGAAGAAGTCAGTTTCAATTTACACCTCTCCTCTTTGAACCAAGCCAGATGGTGGGATTAAGAAAGGAATGAGCACAGGCAAGAGGGATAGACTATGGAGATTAACCATCCTGGGGGTGTGTTTAGCCAGCTCTCATCTCCCTGCTGGAAAATCAGCCATGTTGAATTTTAGAGAAATGGTGCACTCTGGGAGAAAATAGTGCCACACTTTGGAGGATGTTGCCATACCCTGGGTTGTTGCCCTGCACCTCATTGGACAGGAGTGCCCTCCTGCTTGACCCAGAGAACTTGGAATAAGTATCTGAGAGGGGCAGAGAATCTCATATCTGCCGCTTGAAACTTAAGGGAGAAGAAGGGTCCAAGCTTAGGAGTTTTATTGGCACCAACCAGGCCCTGCACTCTGAAGATTGCGTCTGCTGCACAATCTGAATTACATCCCTTTTGACCTAACTTGCTTCAAAAGGTTCTAAAGAGTGGACTCCCTGCAAGCTACAGGTTAACAGAGCTCACCTTGAACATCACCACCCAGAATTCTCAGCCTGGAGTACTACCAGTGGATTTGTAAGGGTTTTGTCCAAGTGGATTGTGGGAACTAAAGTCCCAAACTTTCAAGGACCATCTTGGAGCTTCCAGACCCTTGGAGTAAGTTTTGGACACTTTGGGACTCTGGGAAGAAGTTCCAGAAGTTTGGACAACCTTGGAAAAAAGCTCAATAAGTGGGCCGACTCGACCTGGCCAGCCAAGTTGGCGACCCTCAACCACGAGCCAGCCTGCCGTCCAGGTTCGACCTGCTGAAAAGCTCCGGAGGTCCGACTTCCAGAGTTTGACCGGAAGTAAGCTGAAACCCAAGCCGGCGAACCCTCACCAACCTGGCCTGGTGAAGAGCATCGAGGGACCTGTAAAAGTTTCTAAGTCCGAACGTAGGAAAGGTGACCGGGACCAACTGCGAGAGCCAAGCTGCCCACCTTGAACCGCGAGCCAGCCTGGATTCCTGGTTTGTCTCGCTGGAAATCTCCAGAGGTCAGACTTCCACAAGATTGAATGGGAGCTTGTTGCAAGGCAAGCTGGTGAACCCTCACAGAATCCGGACTGGCTGAGAGCTTTGAGGGACCCCGGGAAGAAAAGCTCCAGAAAAGTTTGTAAGTCAGAAGGTAAAAACCTTGACCGAAACCTATCGCGAGGGGTAGCCTTGCAGGGCTCCATCGCGGTCGACCTGAAACTTTGACTTTGACCTGGTCTAGCATGACCAGATGTCCCAATAGGCGCTATAGGTTTCTATGTGCTATATAGTGCTAAATCATTAAAAATTCACATCTCCAGTTCCCTACTTTGGATTTTTTTCATTTTAGTGTCATTGTAAAGATACAAATATTTCCTATTTTTATAAATTGGTGCTGGATTTTTATTGTGTGTTGTGTCTTGATTATTTACTGAATTGGTGTTTTTAAATGCTTTACATACCTGTCTTTTAAGTTAAGCCTGCCTGCTCACAGGCAAGCTACCAAGGGTTGAGCATGGGAGTAATTTTCTAAGACCTGAACTGAACCCTATATTGTGGCAGTGGCCTTATTGCCAGGGGTAGATAGACATTTACTCCTACTAATAATCCACTTCCCAACAGTCACCCATCACAAAATCTCTAAACTGAATTGAAAGACCCAATCTCCTCCCAGCACGCAGATCAAGTTATGTGATTGGTGCAGCATAGAAAATGTAATAATCCATTTTGATGACAAATCAATGAAGACATAAAAGTGACCAGCATCTCATATTCGTCTTTGATTTCTAGGCAAGCTTTGGCAATGTTGCTCGTTAAATCCTATTAGTTATCCTTACCATCTGCATGAAAAAAGCTCAAATTGAAGAACGGCTCAATTAAACAAAATTGGTTGGCTTCTACAACTTACTTGCCACCAGTACCAAAACCCAGGGCTTCTGCTTCAATTCATTCTTTTCAGTAAAAGAAAATGTGAGTAAGAAGAAAGCTCAGAGGCAATGGAAACAGCAAAAGATAAAACTACTTCTCCTAACAAAGACATTCCACTCTGCAGTGCAAGCACTTATCTTCTCACACGTTTGTAGTGCAAGCACTTATCCTCTCACACATTGATGGAGGTAATACCCTACTCACAGGCCATTTGAAGTTCACTCTCTATCGTCCATGCAGTTTCATCAGTAGACCATTTAAAAAGGGCCACAACAGTTCCATCTGTATGATTCTTCACTATTTCACACTTACAGCACACATAAAACTAAAAAATAGGTATCATACAAGATGACACCTTGCCTGACTACCTATATGAAAAAAATACTTCCTGTCGTATAGCAATAGCACAAAGCCAACACAAGGAGACGATGGATGGAGCGCTGAAACTTTTCAGACACTCACCCCCAGTCACAGTTCTGGATTGAATCCATCATCATTCTTTAGCTCACTTCGGCACCCCAGTTCAGATTTGACTCCTTGTGTTTGCTTTGTTCGCCCTAAGTTGGCAGGGTATGCCCAGATGTGGGTCCCTTGCTCACTTTGCCACTGAATTCAAGCTAGCCTGGCTGATGAGGGGTGTTACCCAGAAACCTGTCCCAGGATGCATGTTTCCGGTCCAGGGAAGACCTTGCTTGGCAGTTTGGGCTGGACTGTTCCCATGAGGAACAGGGTCAAGGCTGATTTGCATATGGCTGGGTCTGAACTGGGGTGGCGAAGTGAGCTAAAGAATGATGATGGATTCAATCCAGATCTGTGACTGGGGGTGAGTGTCGGAAACGTTTCAGCGCTCGGTTCATCATCTCCTTGTGTTTGCTTTATAGCAACAGCACTACATAACATAATGTGACTGGAAATCAACAATGGAAATAAAGGAAAGTTGACAAATAACTCTTCTGCTGTAATATCCATCATTTATAGGGAGTTTTCCACCTGTCTACAAATGCCACCACAGCCCAATCACTCAAGAAATAACTTTAAACCTTCCTCTCCTGATAGATCAGTAATCAACGATCCTAACCACACTTGCTGTTTATGTCCACTTTTCATCCCTTATAGCCCCCTGCCATATGGGTAAATGTGTCTGCCACTTTAACCTGCACTCTTATTCTACTGCACAGCCTTTTTGCAAATTTCCTTCTGTACTTTTTAAGCCACACTTAACCACTGTGCACTGTAATGCAGCTTATTGCACCTCAGTATTAGGTTCACACATTATAAATACCACAATTAAAAAATAAATAAGATAACAAACATTCTAATGTTACATAGTCCAAATATTTTACCAAGTAACATTTTACTATCTGCATATATTATTGTTCCCTTTAATAATCATTTTCTATCAACATTATGTTGGCAAAGCCCTGTGATTCATTCCCTCCAGAAAATATCTTATCTCCATTCTTGCCTACATCTTTTAATTTTATCCACCTGTCTCATTCTCCTTTACCTGTGCAAATGCCACAAAGGCATTATAAGTGTATGCAAGTGTAATGTACTACATACGACATAGATTCTTTGTGGATCCTTTAACATGGGTACTGCAGCACTGTTCTCAAGCTTAGGTTTACAAGTCCACTTTTCCTTTGTGAATTTCACAATGTCTTCAACGTGCATCACCAGAAATGTTGCCATCCACTTCAAGTAAAAGGCACATTCAGTATTGGGGTATTTTGATGACTGCTCGATCATCCATTGCCCCAGTAACTGGGGTCGTGGTACAGCCATGTTGTAGATCCTGTAACTATTCTGCAGTAGCTTCCCTGCCTACAGCAATTGTATTTGGCTAATGCAGACTTCTGGGTACATCAGGTACAGGTGTAAACCTGTTTGTATCTCCTTTTTTCCAGTGACAAGGTTGTGCTAGTACCTCATCAACAAGGTCTGAAATTAATATAGGCTATTACATTTTTGAAGGAGCAGGTAGCCATGAATGGTGTCCGTGTGTATGAGTGAGTGTCCATGATGCATGTGGTTTCATGTACCTGAGAGGGAGATTTGATTAGTAGGTTTTAGTTCTTGTGTCATTGCATTTATCCAGAATGGCAGGACAATTTCAAACTTTACCAACCATTTAGAGCTTGCTTTAAAATGTTTGTCCAAGAAGACTAATTGATGGACAGAATGCTGAACAATATCAAACACTCAACCCGCAGCAGGGAATCTGGGCCTAAATCCATACTTTTTTTGCTCACCATGCCATTCCAGTTTGGACCCAGCCATATGCAAAACAGTCTTGACCCTGCTCCCCATGGGAACAGTCCAGCCGGAACTGCAGGCCAGGTTCTTCCTGGACCGGAAACAAGCATCCTCGGACCGATTTAGGGGTATCACCGCTCATCAGCCAGGATGTCTTGAATCCACTAAAATGGCAAGCACAGGACCCACGTCTGGGCATACCTATCCCACTTGGGGTAACAAATGCAAAAATAACAATTGATGGATAGACTGCTGAACAATGTCAAAAACTCACTCCGAGCAAGAGATCTGGGCCTAAATCCATTGTTTTTTGCTCACCGCGCCATTCCAGTTTTGACCCAGCCATATGCAAATCAGTCTTGACCCTGCTCCCCATGAGAACAGTCCATCCAGAACTGCCAGGTCAGGTCCTTCCTGGACCAGAAACAAGCATCATAGGACTGGTTTCGGGGTATCACTCCTCATCAGCCAGGCTAGCTTGAATCCAGTGGTTACAGTGAGCCCTGGACCCACGTTCGGCATATCCAGCACACTTAGAGTGTTTGAGCATAACATAATAACTCAAATTTGTATATCCTTCATGGTAGTAGCAAACAGACTTAATCCTTTCAAACCGAGTGCAGCAAATACCTCCTTTCAAGGTAGAGAAGAAACTTATCTTCCATTGAATGTTTTTAAATAATAGTAGGTTAGTGGTTCACTCCTTCTTGAGGCAGTATCTCTGTAGTCATTCCTGATTATCAAATGGTGGGATGTTCTGTGATGGAGTCTCTTTTACCTGTGTTATCTTGCTCTTGTTCTATTTCCACATGTTAGACTTGGCACTTTCTGCAGGGTCATTGCCAAACATTTTGGCTTCACGTATCCCACTTTTGCTGAATTTATTTTTTGTTGGCCACAGAACTCTGTGCACTTTACTACTGCTAACCAGTGCTAAAGTGCTTGTGCTCACTCCTGTAAACATTGTAATATTGGCTTATACCCAATTGGCATATTTAGTTCACAGGTGTCACCTTATTACATTTTATAAGTGCCATTTCCAAATGGGAACAGATAACCAGCTCATGTTTTATGTTCAAGGTAAAATCCTAACATATGGGGAAGCCAAATATTAAATTGCTATTCTGAAAATGCCGCTTTTAGAATGTCATTTGGTGGCTGCAGTCTGTCTCTGGGTCATATAACTGGGTGTAGCTGACAGTTGGGCTTTCAGTATTCCTCCTAGAAAGCCACACACAATGGGGAGCTTAGGTGTGACTGGATGGTCCCTTACTGACAGGATGGATGGGAGGAGCTGAGTTCAGCTCCACTTATACTTGAATAGGATCTGTCCTGTCTCCACCCAAAGAGCTGCATACCCGCCGTAGTTAGTCTGGAGCCAGGGCAGGGAAAGCAGGGTTTCTGTGCACTTCAAAGGCATGCCTCTAGAAGCTTCTCTCCACTTCAAAGGCACAGCTTTGTATAAAAGAAAGACCTCCAACACCAACTCTTCAGTACACTGCTGGACCTGTGAATACTTTGCCAAGAAGAAGAACCGTTGTGCTGCTACACGGACTGTTACCCTGCTGGACTGCTGCTCTAAAGGAACTACTGTCCTGCTCTGCTGACATGCTGCATGCTGCCCTCTTGCCTGGGGAAGAAGAACTGAACCTGCAATTTCATCTTGAACCCAGGACCCCAGAATGAACCCAGATTAGGAGTCCGCTGACCACTCAATCTCAGCCACGGGGACATAAAGGTCTCCCCAACCTAGCTCCTGGACCCAGCTGCAGTGAGATCCTGACCCCCAAAAGGTGCCCCTCAGGTCCTGGACCCTTGGTATGGCTCAGCAGGCTCTTAAATCAAGATTTTGCACCAAACTTCAGCACAAGCTGCCGCCATCCCGTCTCTTCACACAACAGCATCAACAGCCCGGGGAGGGACAACCAACGTGAAGCTACAGCCCGCCCCACCGCAACGTCGAGCTTGCTCTTCGCACCATGCCGACTACCACTAGCGACGCTCTCCTTGCTCCACACGACCCTCTCCAACGTGAACGGGACTCTTGGCACAAAACTTGTGAAGGTAAAACTTCAGCCGGTCTAATCTGGGACTGTATCCGACCCGGACTCCATTGCGGTCAGTCTGAAAATTCTACTTTGACCCAGTCCAGCGTGACAGATTGCCGCAATTGGCGCTTTATGCTTTTATGTGCTATATATCAGTTTATTATTTGAAAATTCCTAACTCCGGTTCTATAATTGAATTTTTGTGGTTTTGGTCTTTTTTTATTTGTTAAATTTAGCTCTATTTTTCTAACCAGGAGCGGGATCTTTTTGTGTGGTGTTTTCACTGTTTTATTGTTTGAAGTGTTGCACAAATTCTTTACAAATTGTCTTCAAGTTAAACCTGACTGCTCTGTGCCAAGCTGACAGGTGGCTGAGCACAGATTAATTAGGGGTCTACTTGTGTCTTACCCTTGCTAGGGTAGTGGTTGGTGCTTGACCAGGGCTCCCACCGCAATCATTCAGAACCCAATTTCAAACATCACTTATGAATTTGTGCATATATAAGCATTGCATTTTCATGAAGTGACCATTTCTGTGAGAGTTTTGTACATCGTTCTCGTACATGGTGATCAGCAATGGGGTTAGGAATTGCTGCCAGAGGTACTTTATTTTGCCAAGACTGGATGCCCAGGTTACAATTGGTGTTGAATTACTGCACTGCTAATGTGATGTCGAATGTGCTTCAATTTCCATACAATGTAATTGGTATTTTTGTGCTAAAATATTTCGTGTATTGCTTTTCACTTGGTCATGCTTTTCTGGTGAATTACAATAACATTATTATTTTCCTTTGAATGGGTATATGTCTACGTTGTTCAGAATGTGATCTGAATCGCTATTTTTGTGTCTGGTTTAAGCTTAATTTGCATTGATTGGAGAGTAGTCATGCAACGTTGTGTATTCGCAGACACTAGCCTGTCCAGCTGCTGTTCTTCAAAAGAAAAAAATAAATGTCTCAATCTTTCTCTGGCACTGCGACAAAACTTTGGAATTCTTTCCCTCCTGTATATACTGTCTATCTACATTAAAAAATGACCTGAAAGCTCTCCTTCTATAAAGATATTTCCACGACAAGCCATGAGTGCGCTCTGCCTGTCATCATTCTCTCGCATGATGCTGTGGCTCAGGTCAGGGTCATAACTTAGGTTCCTGCATCCCTTGCAGCGCAAGGGACCTCCCAACCCCTCAGGAGCCCCCATCTCTTTAGGGGCCCCTATTCCGCCCAAAGTCAATGAACACCTGTGAGATGTGGGGGACTTTCTTGCCCCTCCTCATATTCTGCGTGTTTTCTTATGCCATTGCTGTGACTCGACCATCCAGTTCCAACCCTCATATAGATGTCATACATTTATATTGCTCCCACCTGTTTCCTTTTGATAGGTTGTATTTTCCTTATTAATACCTTTATCGCTGTATGGGCTCTCTTTCTAAAGCACCCTAACAACCTTGAGTCATGTTTGCACTGTAAATAAATGTATAGCTAAATATGTACATATACATCATATGTCTCATTCGTGCATTTTGTAATACCATTTTCCGCGTTTACACCTTTGCTAACTGGAACTCGTCGTGTAAATGTAATATATGACCCTAACACTGTTGTCATGTTTGATATGCACAGTGTGGTCCTCTCAAACAACAATAAAAGCAAAACCTGATAAGCAAACCATAGGGCATTATAGTAAAGGGATTATATTACCTGAAGACGGAAGCCTGAAGAATAAATAATGCTCTATTGTGTTTTGCTTTGACACATTAATTTTTTTTTGTGATGTATTAAAAAAAAGCGTGAACGTTGGATGTTTCTGCTCCTTACCTAGTAAAATCTAAGCTCTCCCTTGAGCACAGTTTGCATAAATACCATCTGAATATTGGCATCATTCCAAACTTGCACTGGCAGATATTTATTCGAAAATATCATAGATTAGAATTATCCAGAGAGGTTTGAATAAAATCATTTTATATTATATTTATATGTTTATAATGCAGAAGGCTATTCCCCTCTCGCGTACCTATTACTTTACAGTGCACGTTAAATGTAACACTAAATAAGTGTCATGATAAAATATTGCAAAGTCAAAGAAAATATTGAATTTATCAATCGAATGGTAGGTATGATCATTACAATGTTAATGAAAATTCTTGTGAAACATTGGCGTTGCAAAAATGTGTGCTCATGCATTACTATTATCATAATTTTAGATGTATTACCTTTAAATGTTCATGACATTTATTGACTGGCTACTGAAACACGCATAATATTCTCCAACGCCATCAGCTGTGTACTGATCAGACATACTTAGCATTCAGTCAGGATACTGTTGACAAGACATGACTACATATTTCTGATTAATGGCCATGAATAGATTTTTTAGTAAACACATGTCTGCAGATATCAATAAGTTAGATGAATGGTGTCTCGATTATTTAAACGTTAATGCTTAAGCAGGGTCACACATTTATATTCTGTATAACAAAGTGAAAGGGTATTTTTTAATTGTGCAGATACCAGTTCGTACACTCTTGAGCGAAACCCGTGTTACATTCATGAAGTCTATGTTTTATTTTCATTGTCAAATTTATTCTTTAATCGTACAAGTGGCTTTCAGTTGTTTTGTCTTTATTTCATGTTTTGGTCGAAAGTAAAACATACAACATTGACATCAAAAGTTTCATCGTGCAAGTTGAAATATAATAACAAGCATTGGCATAGCCAATAGGTCTCGCCTTTGGGGCCTTATAAGTGTTTAGCCAGAGCTATTGACTTTGCCAATGTCTTCAAGCTGTGCTGTAGAGAAGTGTGGCTGCTGTGCAGCATGCTGAAAAGTTATAATGAAAAAGTGTCAGAAGCATTTTTGTTACTTTATATATGACCAAGAAGGCATTATTTAAAACTGAACGACCATATTAAAAAAAGTATTTACAATAAAAAATGTCCTCAGTTTTCTTTTGTTCTTGCAATGCTGTCAACTTGTTTCTGCCTATTGCAATGGTTGCTTGTTAAAGCTTTTTTTTTGAGGGGGCATGAACAATCGGAGGGTGAAAGTTGGGAACTAGTACCTGTATTATAACACTAGCAGCGGCCAGACGCTAGGGGAGAATCAACAGATGCCAGAGTCCGAGAGCAGGCTGAGGTGGTGCTGAGTGATGCTGAGGTGGTAGTGGTGGTGGTGGTGACTGTTGCGGAGACGATGCTGAGGTGATGCTGAATGATACTCAGGTCTTGCTGAGTGATACTGCTGTGGTGCTGAGTGATGCTGTGGTGGTGCTGAGTGATATTGTCTTGGCGCTGAGTGATGCTGTGGTGGTGCTGAGTGATATTGTCTTGGCGCTGAGTGATGCTGTGGTGGTGCTGAGTGATGCGGTGGTGGCCCTGAGTGATGCTGTGGTGGCCCTGAGTGATGCTGTGGTGGGCCTGAGTGATGCTGTGGTGGTGCTGAATGATGCTGTGGTGGTGCTGAGTGATATTGTCTTGGCGCTGAGTGATGCTGTGGTAGTGCTGAGTGATATTGTCTTGGCGCTGAGTGATGCTGTGGTGGTGCTGAGTGATGCTGTGGTGGCCCTGATTGATGCTGTGGTGGCCCTGAGTGATGCTGTGGTGGCACTGAGTGATGCTGTGGTGGTGCTGAATGATGCTGTGGTGGTGCTGAACGATGCTGTGGTGGTGCTGAGCGATGCTGTGGTGGCCCTGAATGATGCTGTGGCGGTGCTGAGTGATGCTGTGGCGGCGCTGAGTGATGCTGTGGTGGCACTGAGTGATGCTGTCGCGGCGCTGAGTGATGCTGTGGCGGCGCTGAGTGATGCTGTGGCGGCGCGGAGTGATGCTGTGGCGGCGCTGAGTGATGCTGTGGCAGCGCTGAGTGAATCTGTGGCGGCGCTGAGTGATGCTGTGGCGGCGCTGAGTGATGATGTGGTGGCGCTGAGTGATGCTGTGGTGGCGCTGAGTGATGCTGTGGTGGCGCTGAGTGATGCTGTGGTGGCGCTGAGTGATGCTGTGGTGGTGCTGAGTGATGCTGTGGTGGCACTGAGTGATGCTGTGGTGGCGCTGAGTGATGCTATGGTGGCGCTGAGTGATGCTGTGGTGGCCCTGAGTGATGCTGTGGTGTTGGTGAGCGATGCTGTGGTGGTGCTGAGTGATGCAGTGGCGGTGCTGAGCGATGCTGTGGTGGTGCTGAGAGATGCTGTGGCGGCGCTGAGTGATGCTGTGGTGGCACTGAGTGATGCTGTGGTGGCGCTGAGTGATGCTGTGTGGCCCTGAGTGATGCTGTGGTGGCCCTGAGTGATGCTGTGGTGGCCCTGAGTGATGCTGTGGTGGCCCTGAGTGATGCTGTGGTGGCGCTGAGTGATGCTGTGGTGGCGCTGAGTGATGCTGTTGTGGCGCTGAGTGATGCTGTGGTGGTGCTGAGTGATGCTGTGGTGGTGCTGAGCGATGCTGTGGTGGTGCTGAGCGATGCTGTGGTGGTGCTGAGCGATGCTGTGGTGGTGCTGAGTCATCCTGTGGTGGTGCTGAGTCATCCTGTGGTGGTGCTGAGTGATGCAGTGTTGGCCCTGAGTGATGATGTGGTGTCGCTGAGTGAAGCTATGGTGGTGGTGAGTGATGCTGTGGTGGCGCGGAGCGATGTTGTGGTGCTGCTGAGTAATGCTGTGGTGGCGCTGAGTGATGCTGTTGTGGCGCTAAGTGATGCTGTCGTTGTGCTGAGTAATGCTGTGGTTGCACTGAGTGATGCTGTGGTTGCACTGAGTGATGCTGTGATGGCGTTGAGTGATGCTGTGATGGCGTTGAGAGATGTTGTGTTGGTGCTGAGTGATGCTGTGCTGGCTCTGATTGATGCTGTGCTGGCTCTGATTGATGCTGTGGTTCGCTGAGTGATGCTGTGGTGATGCTGAATGATGCCGTGGTGTTGCCGAGTGAGAAATAGAGTGAAGATATAATGCCCAATTAGAGAGGGTGGTGAGAGAGAAAGAGAGAGAAAGGGTGTACATAGAATAAAGAGTGGAGCGGGATAGAGAGAGAGAAAGAAGGGAGAGAGAGTGAATGAAGGAGTTTGAAAGAGAAACAGATAAAGGGGTGAGAGAGAATGAAAGGCTAAAAAAGATAGAGAGGGAGAGTTAATTAAGTAGAGAGAGAATTAGAGAGGGGAGAGAGAGAGAAGGAGAGAGACAATAAGAGTGGGGGTGTGGAGTTTAAATAGAGTGAAGAAGTGATGCGGAAAAAGTAACCTTAAATATAGCTTTGTGCTTTGCGCGAATAAATATTTTTAAAAAAACAGTGAGACAAAAATACTGGTAATTAGGCTGTGACTCCCAATATAAAACAAATAGCGATATAAGGTGAAATCAACCCACCGAAGCAATATTTCTAACTAGACAAAAAAAAGCTTGCATTTCAATGCTAATCGCTGTTGTTTTTCATGTGACTGTAGTCCAGGGCCGTCAGTTGGTAATGTGAGCTGCTGCTGCAATTGAAACATCAGAGTCCAGAGAGTTAATGAGCCATGACGAGGATATGAGGAAGAGATAGGAAACCCAGATGCCAGCTGCGCGTGCACGCTATCGTGAACGCAAGCTGGTCGCCAGCCGAAAGCCAGTGGGTTTGCACTTCCAAAACCCGCTTACTAAAACTCTCGGCCAGACCAGCGCAAGCGCTGGTGCAGGCCGAGACCTAAAAACTACATTACAAAATCCTTGCAAGGGAATGCAATTGGAACTTTAATAAGGGTCCTCAGGCTCTTTGAACCTTGCCCAGCATCGGACAGCCACCCCCAAAGAACACACCTGCACCTGATTCAGCTGGAATGACCTCATCATACTGTAAAGGTAGCCAGATCAACCTACAGCTGTGGCATAGAAACCTGCCTGTGGCCCAGCACATAAGTGATGCATGATTAATACTAGGCCTCTGCAGAATTTCGATTAAGGCGGAGAAATTGGAGTAATTTCGCATTACTCTTTCACACAGAATTACCGATAATTACATGATTACTACTCCTCACATAATTAAGATTAATTTGGGGTAAAAAGATCCCTACCACAAGAGGACATTTAATGAGCACGCACACATCATTACCTTTCACAAGATGTTCATTTAAAGCATTGGTCTCTTACACCGTCTTGTGAAATATCTCCTTCTGGTTACAGCTGTACAGAAAACTTGCAATCTGTGCAATCTGTGCTGTGTTAGTCACTTTCAAACCTGGTTGTGGGTTTGAATATATAGTAACCTGCAGATAGATTCTTGTTTTCTTTTTTTGTGTAATAAACTCAACAGTGCATTCAGTAAAAATACTAACATAAATGCTAAATTATTGGCTAAAAAAATTAAAGGAAGCACAGCTCAAAAGGTTTAACGCTGAAATGCTAGTTGTTTCTTTAGGGAGACTGCTGTAATGTTCAGGTATTGTCGTGTAATACCAAAGAGCCCCTGGAATAAGCCGTCAAACTGAAGCTGGCAAGTAAAGATGAATGCAAATGGCCATTAGTAAAACATTCTCTTATACAAATACATACATTAGAAATGTTGAATTGTGTTTTGTTTGTATATTATATCCAAAATATTTTGACTAAATGTGGAGGAAATAAACAACGTTGCAAATTGCGCCAAGAAAGTAGATATTTTTTCATAGGTCCAAAGATTTAAGAACGCCACACATATGCATAGGCACTTTGTCAATCATACTTACCATACCTGAAGAAAAACAATTGTTCTGAGAAACAAAGTTGGGTTTGTATCTTAGTAAATTTATAGACTTCACAGGATACTTGGCTAGGTAAAAGTATTATATTAACAGTTTTAAAAAAGGTTTAACCTGCAGAAGTGAAATCTGCTGAGAGTGATAGACTTGGCTAAAATTACTTGAACATAGCACTATAATTATCGGTGTAAAATATATAAATCTTATTATGTGACATATATAATTTAAAAGTGAAATACTTAATTTTCCTTTGCATGTGGAGTATATTGGATATCAGTGGCCTTTTCACTTAGACAATGCTCTGTTTTTGTCTTTACAGGCCTAGTCCCTCCTGATTTCTCTAACTTACACAACCTTCCACAATATAAGCAATTATGATTTTTCTACACAACGGTTTTACTATTCCTATGTCTCAGTCTATTGTTAAATATTTGTATTTATAGACACATTTGTTTGTAGTGACAGGGGCTGGGGATGTGCATTCACTGTAGACAGCCACTGGGGGGAGGTTGTGTCCTGCCTTTCCTGGATGAGTCAGAGCTGGGCTGAATAGACCTGGGCTGCATTTAGGGTAGTGGGAGGAGATATCATTGCACCTGAATAGGCCTGGTCTGACTTATGCAATGCTGTCTCCACCTCCTGCCAGTCGGCTGGGCCGGAGAGGACAGAACTGGTTTGGACTAAGCACAGAGACTCTCTGCCACAAGAGAACAAAAGGGAAATGTGGTATTAATTTTGGGGCCCAGACCCCAGAACTAGAACTTTAGAACTCTTTTGGACTCAGAAACCTGCCAAGAAGAAGAGCTTGAGAAGCTGTGAGGAGGGACTACCACTTTGCTGTGTGTTTTGCTGTGTTGGCCTGCAGTGGCTGCTTCTGTCCTGGCCAGAGATAGGAGTGGACTGAACTTTCCGAAACTTCTTTGTTGGAGTTCCTCCAAGGACTTGGGGTAGAGCTTGCCCCCTGTTCAAGAAGTCTTAGGAACAGCAAAGACTTCAAGTTCATCTGCTATCAGCACTGGGAACTGTATGTTTAGTGCTGCAACAGAAGAAAAAGCAACCTGACGCAGTCAAGGACGCTGCTGCTGGCTTCCTGTCCTGAAGGCACCTCAGAGGGCACTGCTGCACTTCGCATCACAACCCTGGTCTCACTGACGACGTTGTCCGATGCTGCCACTGAGCCGCTGCTTGTACTGCCAACTATGGGCACCGCACTTTGCACCACCTTGCTTCACGCCACCACCCTAGAATCCATGACGACGACGCTCCACGCCAACATCGACGCCGCTTGTTGCACTGTGGTTCGAGGGCACTGCTCATGAGTTACACAATGCACCATCCTCATCCTGCACCACAGCCTTGGCCGTCCGACGCCGGCACCATCGACTCCAGTTTGTCAGCCGATGACAGCACTTCAGCAACAATGACGCCGCTGCTTGCACCATGACCTGCAAGCACCGCATTACTTCGCACGACAGCCATGGTCTCACCAACGCCGCTGGACCACCGTCATCGAGCCGGTGCCTGCACTGTGACCTGAGGGCACGGCATGCTGCACTGCTGCACTTCGCACGGCAGCCCCGTCGCCTGCTGATGCCAGTACTCCGACTTCAACCGTAAGGAGTTCGATCTGCATCGCATGTGACTTCAAGGGCCCGACGACTTCTGCACTGACCTCCGGAACTTACGGCTGCCGACGCTGGCTCTTCATAGCTCAACGAGAGGTCACCGATGCCCTGCATTTCTAAAGGTACTGTTTTGCGGGTCTTCCTGACAACATAGCCAGCCCGGGTCGCTGCAGTCGGCCAGAACTGTTTGGATTTGTTGTTCATGATGCCGTGATAGCCCAGGATGGAGATATTTACTTCAAGGAACTGGATTTTAAGTCTATTTTTGATTATTGAGATTTCTGCGGACTGTATTGTGGGTTTTTATCATTTTTGGTCTTGTTTTGCACAGATAAAATATTGGATAGTTTTCTAAAACTGGTGTGGTGTCCTTTTGTAGTATCTTCACTGTATTATTGTTGGTTATGCGCAAATGCTTTACACACTGCCTCTGAGATAAGCCTGACTGCTTGTGCCAAGCTACCAAGGGGGTGAGCAGGGTTTATTTTAGGAGTGTATCCCCCTTAATCCTGACTAGGAAGAAGGGTCCCTACTTGGACAGGTTAACAACCTGCCAACCAGAGACCCCATTTATTACAGTTCAAATATGTGTTTTTCATTCATATAAGATCATTTACCTACAGGAGTTAAAATATGAGAGTACATGTTCTATAGACCCAGCTCCTTTAGCACTTCTCAAGGATGCGCCAGAATTTATGAGGAAAGGAAAGTTGTATGATGATGGGAATGATTCACAGTCGTCTTATTTTTAAAAACATGTTAGTACTGCCTTTCAGAGTATGTGTATAAGAATACTGCCCTAAAAGGACACTTGAATCTTTAAGGGAGAGGATGTGGCCTATCTGCTGACTTTGGAGCTGAGGAACCAGGTTCGAGTCTCGGAGTCGGGTCAGCAGCCTGTGATTCTGGGCAAATTACTTAATCTCCCTGTGCCTACCAAAAATAATGATTGTATCCTTGTGTAATGTAGCTGGTGCTCATGTAAAGCGCTCCAATACCTTTGGGTTAAGTTTGCGCTATATAAAACTGCACACAAAAAGCTAGACCATGGAGATATTACGTACCGGAAGAACACAGACTCCTTTTCTAACTTTAATTATTCTATTTGTTGAATGCCCTGATAAAGAAGGGCAGTCAATGAAAACTCATCTGTTTACTCTGAATATGCCACATTAGATCGCATGCTTTTTCAACGCATGCCATTACAACGCGGTCATTACAACGACTGCATTGTTACATCGCATGCCATTACAATACAAGTCGGAACAACGACTTGCTGTAGGGGGTGTGCTGGTTTGGAATATTATAATTTACTATTCCAACTCCAGTCTGTGCAACAGTAGGGAAGTTGTTGGATTTTAAATAATCCAACACCTACAGCAAGTCGTTGTTCGGACTTGCGTTGTAATGGCATGCGATGTAACAACTCGGTCAATGTAATGACTGCGTTGTAATGCCATGCGTTGTGTTGCATGTGTGGTAAAAAAAAATTACCATTTACTCTGGGTTCCAGCGTGGAGCTTTTTGATTATGCAACTGTTTATAATATCCTTGGAAAACTTTATTGAATTTAGTTTGCCTATTGATCAAATACACACTAGTGTTACTGATGGATAATATTATAGATTTGCCCAAATCCTTACTTTTCAATACACATGCTTGGCCTGCCTTTTTGTCCTTCCCTATGCATGAGGATGCCTTTTAGCAATATTTACAAAGATTTACTCTGAGATATTCATTCCCCTATTACATGACAGTAACCCAGCTTAGTTTTCATCATTCCCCAAGTGAGAGCTACCAGTAAGGAAAGACAAATCATTGTCAAATTTCCCTAATGTCTAAGTCAAAACAGTGTCCCAGTATTATGGGTTTTGTCCCTCTTAGGTTACAGTAGCATACATTTAAATATTGTCATGAGTCTAGACTTGATGAGGTGGTGAAGAGTATGTGTATTCTTGAGTCACCTTGATTTTGACCTCCTCCCCTTTTTTAGTTTTTCTGTGTTCTCTCAGTTCCTCTCACTTCCAGGCCACCATTTTGGGCATTGTAGAAAATATTTTTCTAGTGCTATCCACACAATACCTCTGTGTGGGAGTGCAAGCTAAGAAATGAATCAGATCAACACTCCAAGTTAAGAAAATCCCCAAGCCTACCTTGACTCCTCAGCTGAACTCGTAAATGTCTTACCTATGTAGCATCTGCCCAATGTGGAGAACCTGTAAGCAGACTTGTCTCAATAAACCTATATCCAGTGGCGTAGCTAGACATTTTGCTGCCCGCAGCGGTTCCTGTGGCGGCCGCCCCACAGCGGCCATATGTAAGAGCGGGGAGGTTTGCTGGCAATTCCTGCAGTAGCCACAGGTAAGAGCAGAGGGGAGGCCACCGCCCCCAAAACATGTGTCGCCTGGGGCGCACCGCCCCCCCTTGCTACACCACTGCCTATACCTGCATGATATATTTGGAAATCCCATCTCATCTGAACCGAAATCAAATAGCAACTAGGATAGCAACCTCTCATGCTCTTCTTTTCCTCCCACTAAAACTAACCTGAATAATACCAAAGTCAAATGGAGGCTACTTAATGTGTGTTATTGGCCAAAGCATGGCACAGAAATGAGCAACTTTCTATCCTGTTATAGCTTTCATATCCTCTGTTTAACTTAGATATGGTTAAAAAAATGTACACTATTCAACACAATATTTTCTTCCAAAGACGTGGTATGCCAAGAAAGAGAGGTTAATCAGCAGTGGCTATTATTTGCAGAAAAGGTTTTACAACCTTTAACACCTAGGACCTAAATGGTGCTGGTTTTGAGTTCCAGTAACCACTGTTTCCCTTGCATCTTATACAAATATTGCAATCATGTTAATATATTGATTGCCATGTATACCTGCTATATTAGGAATAAAAAAAATCTGATTCAAGCCTCTATAGAGGGAAATTCCACAGCTGATTCTAATACTGGAGAACGTATTATTTCCTTCAGTCATTTAACTTTCATAACATTTCATTCGAAGTTGTAAAACGCACTATTTGAAAATCTAAGTCAGCTTCTACCCATGACCCAATCCTTATCAAGGTATTACATAAAGGCCCTCCAGCCCCAGTTCAGATAATATCTGAGATGTTCAGCCTTTCCTTAACTGGTATACTCCCAGTAGAACTGCAGTAATGCAAGTTAGGCTGCTTCTTATAAAGTCTAATCAAGGTTCCAATGACCTACCCAACTGTGTGCCTATCACCCTTCTCTCAGCTACCCTTAATGTCCAGGAAGATTTGCGGCCACACAACTGTCTACCTTCTTAAAAGACAACCATGTCCTTGATGATGTCTGTTAGACCTGTCAGCCTTCCTTTCTGATTTTTCCCTCCCCTTTCTGCTAAATCTTTTTGTTGGCCTTAGGACTCTGGGTACATCATCACTGCTAATCTGTGCTAAAGTGCATGTGCTTCTTCCCTAAACATGCGTGTAAATGGTGTATACCTGATTGACGTATTTAATTTACTTGTACACCCCTTGTAAGGTAGTAAACCATATACCCAGGGCCTGTAAATTAAATGCTACAAGTGGGCTGCAGCACTGATTGTGCCACCCTCAGAAGTGGCCTTTCAACCCTGTCTCAGGCCTGCCAATGCAGTGCCTGTGTGTATTGTTTCCTGACACTTTGACTTGCCATTTAAAACTACTTGCCAAGCCTTAAACTCCCCTTTTATTACATACAAGTCACCCCTAAGGTAAGCCCTAGGTAGCCCTAAGAGCAGGGTGCTATGTAAGTAAAAGATAGGACATGTACTTTTATGATTTGCATGTCCTGGTTGTTTTTGTTTTTGTTTTAATTTTTTTTTGTGTCCTCATTCTGCCAACTCTCTTGCTGGTGTTACTCTCCTCCCTCAAATACAAGGAGGGAAAGATGAGCACTTTCATTTCCTTCACGTAGAGACCGGGGCAGGGGAGAGCCAGGACCTATAGCATATATGGCTTAATCATCAGACCCGTAGACAGCTGTCGCCAATCAAAAAACAGTGCCACAGGCCACATCAGACTGGCTCGTGTAGTTAATACTTCTGAGGCAATAAGCAAAACATGGGGAACTTCAGATTTCCAAAGCCTACATATCTCCCGCCTCGCCAACAGGATCACATAGAAGATAAATTTAGTTATGACTGTGTTTGTTCGTACACAACCTTCTTGATATAGCCCAAAAAATACAAGTCGAGGGCTTACCTTGATCTGTTCACCAGTCACTTCCACTAAGAAATTACACACTGATGTCCAATAGGGAGCGATCTTTGGGCACTGCATAAACAAATGCAGGTCATCTGCTGATGAAAGCATACACTTTGGACAGGCATATGCATTCCCTGTAACTCTTGAAAGCTTGGCTAGAGACCAGTACACTTTGTGGGTAGTAAATAGATAGTTTCGCTTAAGCGAGGCTGGTTTCACCACTGCTCGTAAAATGGAAAAGGAAGCATACCAAGCTTGCTTCAGATTTCCTTCCCCGAGCTCTTCAACCCATAGTTTAGAAATATCTGAGATAATCTTATCATCTGCCTCCACAAAGGCCCAGTACCATAATGAGACTTCCTTTTTTAGTGGGCCAGTTCTCATCACCTGGTCTAACCGAGAGTCACCTTCCTCTTCAACCCACTCTTGTGTGGCCCACCAAGAACGTAATTGGTAATATTTAAATCTCGTCAGTTGTCCCTTAGTACAATTACTTAACACTTCCCAACTCACTAAACTTGATCCTGTTCTGAGATCCGCCCAATAACATAACCCCCCCGGATTTTAAGGGCTGACTAAGTTGGTCAATCAGACAGTCAGGGGTACCCAAGAACTCCCAGATCGGTGCCCAGGATGAGTAATACGGAACTCCCAACCTCTCCCGAAAATACATCCATGTTCTTAAAGCGGATTTCAGAATCTTCAACCTCACCTTTTTAAAGTATTTCGGGTCCCCGTATTTAAAAAGGAAGTGATGCTGGCCTTGACACACATCACCAGGCATTGCCTCAAAAAGTAATCCCATAGGTGACCTGTCTGGCTTATTTGCAAGCATGTGAAAGTTCTTAAAGTGAAACGCGTGACAGTAGACAAGCAGATCCGGTAAAGCCAATCCCCCCACCTCCAACCTCCTCCTCAGTTTTTTCCATGCTATCCTGGGTCCCTTTGAAGCCCATATAAAGCTGCCTATTTTCCCCTGGAGCTTGGCTATATCCCACTCCGAAATGTTAAGGGTATAGAATTAAAAAGAAAAGTAATTTTGAGGAGGACAATCATCTTGATGAGATTCACTCGACCATATCTATTTAGCGGTAAGTTGGCCCATCTTACCAACAAACTCCCTATCTCCTGGCTGACTTTTTTCCAATTTACTCTAGGAACATCCTCAAGTTTCTGTGTAATTAATATACCCAGATATCGCATTTGAGATTTAGCCCCGACTACTATTGTCCTGGTTCCATTCCATAACTTTGTTTTTTTCTACATTCACCTTGTACCCCGATATCATACCGAAGCTCTGCGCCTTTGCCATCAAGTTAGGAATTGCCGCCTGTGGGTTGGTAGTGTAGCGGATCAAGCCATCCACATAAAGAGCCTATTTCGCCACTAATCCGGCAGACTTAAAAGGAATAATAGTGGGATCTGCTCTGATCAGATTTGCAAAAGTCTCAATATACAGATTAAAAAGAAGTGGTGACAGGGGGCAACCCTGTCTCGTGCCCCTAGTGATGTCAAACCAATCTGACAATTCTCCATTTATCAACCCCCTAGCCCTAGGGAGGTAGTATAGGTTTTGCACAGCCCTCACCATATTCTGCGGAAAACCAAAATTTCTTAGGGCTTCCCAAAGATACACCCAATGTACTTGATCGAAGGCCTTTGCTGCATCTACAGCCACTACAGCCAAAGGCAAATTCTGGATCTCCGCCATATCTATAACCCCCATCATCAGGTACGTAAGCTCATTGAGCTGCCTCCCCTGAATAAAACCTCTTTGGTCTGAGTGTATAACTCCCCTAAAGACCTGTGCTACTCTTGAAGCTACTATTTCGAAAAGATCTTATAATCAGTGTTCAAGAGCGATATTGGTCTATACGAGTCTACTCTCACCGGATCTTTGTTCGGTTTCAAAATTAAGGCTACCGTGGCCTCTGACCAGGATCAAGGAGCTGTTTCACCTTCTATATATATTGCATTGAATACATCTTTCAAAACCAGAGCTATTTTATCTATAATTTGAGTGTAGATCTCAACAGGGAGGCCATCTGGCCCAGATGCTTTCCCGGCTGTCATTTTCCTACATTGTACCCTAATCTCCTCCGTGATCTCTACCTCCAAAACCCTATTTTGCTCGTTTGCTAGTTGCGGAAGCTCCGTCCTCTTTAGCCAAGCCTCTATGCATTCTTTCCTAGGTTGTATATCCTCTCTATAGAGACTACTCATATATCTCCCGGCTTCTCCACTGATATCTGCATTAGTATTCAATATCACCCCTGTCTCTGCATTTATTAAATTCCGTATTGAATTTTTGGCCTTATCAGCTTTAGCCTTCCATGCCAAAAGCGAACTACACCTTTCACCATATGAAAAATTCTGGAGCTTGCTCACTTTTCATCTATCCAATAACCTTTTATCCAACTGTGCTTGATATTCGACCTGTAAACCCTCCAGTTCCCTACTAAGCACAGGTACCCTGACTGATCCCTCAATCGAGGCTTTCTGAAGTTCACATTCTCTGGCCTTAATCTCTTTAATTCCCTCATCGTCTTCCTGTCTCACAGCCCGCCTCTTACCTACCATTTTGGAGCTTATTACTGCCCGTAAATATGCTTTAAAAGCATCCCAAACTATTTGTAATTTTGCAGAGCCCCTATTAGAAGGAAAAAAGTCAGCTGTCTTGTCTGCTAAATCCAGTACCACCCTCTCATCTAACAGAATAGTCCTAGTTAGGGTCCACCTTATCTGCCCCATTTTTTGATGGCATTTAAGGGACAGAACCACTGGAGAATGGTGTGAGAGAACTGCGGAAGCATGTTTAATCGCTTCTACCTCAGCGTTCAGTTCCTGATCCACCAGAAAATAATCAATACAGGAATGATGCCAACATTGTTTGCTGTAGAAAGTAAAATCCCTAGCTGCCCCCATCTTGCTGCGCCAGATATCCATCAAATTAAGTTCAGCCATCATATTTATCAATTTAGCAGATGTTTTAGCGGGGCTAACTTATTTTACTTTTGATGTTCTATATAGTTCCTTGTTTAGAACTATATTAAAATCCCCCCGAAGTATGATCGGGACGTAGTCTCCAGAATGCAAGATTCCAACTTCATTAGAGCTTCTGGAGTATCATTGTTTGAACTGTAATACGTTGCACAGGATACTGGCATTTTCTGGATCACTATACTAGCCACTAACCACCTACCAGAGAGATCCGATTCATATTTTAAAAGCCTTATTCCTGAATTGTTTCTGATGATTAGAGCCACTCCTCTAGTGCAGCCTCTCTGGTCTGAGCATACTACCTCCTGTACCCAGTGTACCTTGCTGAAACAGGACCCACACTCCTTCCATTCCAAATGGGTCTCCTGAATCAGTATAATTTGCGCCTCACTGTTCTTGAGGTAGTCTATCACCCAGGCCAACTTCTTCCTAGATCTCAAACCATTGACATCCCAAGATATAAATTGAACTATGTTTAACTTATTCATGCTTAAATCTCCACACTCTGCCCCTTTTAACTCCTTCTGCATGGGCTCTTGTTTAAACCTCCTAGACTGGTAAGACCCAGAGACAACTTTGACCATACTAAAGTTTAGCAAGACTAGGACCAATTTTTTTTTCTTTTTTCCCCTTGCTCCCACCACCCTTTGCACCCCTTCACCCACCCTCCCCGGGAAACCCCCTTTCCTATCCCTAGGCAATAGAATTCGCCCATCGCAACCCCCCCTCCCGAAGAGAGATATTCAAAGTGCGTTAAACAAAAATAAGGAAGAAAGCATAACTACTCAAAAGAAACTTCTTTTGATGCACCTACACTATCTCACCTATTAGGGGACCCTTACAAAACCCTTACAAGCCAGAGCTAGAACCGGATCCCTCCATCTGGGCTATAAAGGTGTCCACCTCCTCTGGATTACTGATATTGTGCATCTTATTTCTCCACATGATTTTTAACATCACTGGAAACTTCATCTGGACCTGGGCACCTTTATCCTGTAAGTCATTCATCCTTGTACCCAACTCCCATTGCCTCTGTGCAGTTTTCTTGCCTATGTCCAATCTTACTTGGTAACTAAAGTCCCCGTACTTCAGAGATCCTTCCTTCAGGGCACGTCCCAACACCAGCTCTTTAACTGCATAGGTGAGAAAATTGATCAGGATATTCCTGGGAGTCTTCCTACCAGTATTTAATTTAAAGGGATCCCTGTGCGCTCTTTGAATCTCCTTCTCAAGATCAAGGTCCGGCCTATCATGTAGTATCCCTTCACTTAGTAGTTTACAAATGAAACCTTTAATGTCACCTTTTTCTGTGCCTTCCGGGATACTAAGAACTCTCAAGTTGTTAGGCCTAGACTGAGTTTCAAGCCTCTCCAAGTCCTCCTGCAGAGTTTTATTTTGAGATTTCAAGACCTCTATATCCCTAGAATTCTCAGATATAGCTGCTGACAGAACCTTCACCTCTCCTTCTAGAGTTGCAGTGCGTTGTGCTATGCCGTCCAGTTTTTCCTCTAGTACCACACATTTTTCTTGGATATAGTTGGACTTGGCCCTTTTTGCAGGGTCATCCCTGAACTTTTTGCCTTCCTCCTGTATTTTCTCTGACCTGTTTTTGTTGGTTTTATGACTCTGGGCACTTTACCACTGCTGATCAGTGCTAAAGTGCATATGCTCTCCCTATTGTAAATTGATGTATGGATTAGTGACTCCATGATTGGGTTATTTGATTTACTTGTCAGACCCTAGTACAGTGCCCCATGTGGGCCCAGGGCTTGTAAATCAAATGCTGCTGGTGGGCTTGCAGCACTGGTTGTGCCACCCACAGAAGCAGCTTGTAAAGTGTGTCTCAGGTCTGCCATTGCAGAGCCTGTGTGCAGCCTGGGGCTGCCATGTCGGCTTGGCCATTGTACCCACTTGCCAGTCCCTAAACCTTCCCTTTTCTGCATATCAGTCACCCCTAAGGTAGGCCCAAGAGCAGGGTGCATTGTATGTAAAAGGTAGGACATACCCTGGTGTGTGTAGCCTGTCCTGATAGTGAATTACAGCCAATTTCGTTTTTCACTTTGCAAGGCTACCTGTCCCCATAGGCCAGAATGGGCAGTTTGATTATAACATCTTATAATCCTAACTGACCCAGGGAACATGGTAGAAAAACGAATTTAGTATCCCTGAGCTCAGAATGATAAAATACACCTTTTAGTAAAGTTGTTTTTAACATTCTGTGTTTGAAAATACCACTTTTAGAAAGTAGGTATTTTCTTGCCTGCCTCTGCTAGGTTGTGTATTGTGTATTGTGTGTCTGGCTTTGTGAGTGACAGGGGCTGGGGGATTCCAGGAGACAGGGTGAGTTAGCACAGGGCTGAATAGACCTATCTGCATGTAGAGTGAGGGGAGGAGTTGCACCTGGGTCTGAATAGGACTTTGCCTGCCTTCCACAATGCTGGCTCCACCTCCTGTGGTGCGTCTGATGTCCCTGGCCCACCCTACCAAAGGAAAGAAGGAGTCCTGTAAACAAAGTGCTCCAGGTCTGCACAGAACTGATTTGGACCAGGTAAAGGCCCCTCTGCCCTCAAAGGACAAAGGATTTAGGGGTATAACTATTGGGGCCCTGATCCCAGAACTTTAAATCACTTCTGGAACAACAAGACACACCTCTGCCAAGGAGAAGAACCAAAGGAAGCTGTAGGAGTTGAACTGCCCCCTGCCAGTGTGCTGTGTTGCTGGGTTGGCCTACAGTGGTGTCTTCAGTGCCAAGGAGAGGAGAAGGAACTTTTAAAGAACTTTCATCATCTTGCAGAATATTACTCCAAGGGCTTGAACTTGTGCTTGCCTCCTGCTGAAGTCTCAGGGACAAAAGACTTCACCACCAGCTCCCCTCTGAATTCCCTTGCTGGGAATTCTGTCTGCAGAAGCCTGCGTGTCGCTGGGAGCTGGAAGCGCGACTCAACGAGAAGAAGTGTGTCGCAGTCGCAGCTGTTGCCATCGCATCACCGGAGAAGCGTGTCGCCGCCGCATCCCCAGAGAAGCAAGCCTTTGTCAAAGCTGTTACCCGACGCATCACCGGAGAAGCATGTCGCCGCCGCAGAGGTCACTGGCGCATCACCGGAGAAGTGTGTCGCAGGGCCTGTCGCGGCTCCACAGTTACAGAGTCGCCGCACGGCCGCCGGGCGTGCACGCATCGTCTTCACGTCGTTGCATCAAGGGCGCCATCCTATCGCATCGCACCGGATTGTCGCATCGCATCGAAGCGCCATCTTGCCGCATCGCAACCGGAAAGCAGTACGAGAATCAATGCATCACCTCCTCTCCGGTAAGGACCAAGACGCATCGCCTACTCTGCGCAAGCATTGAGGCGCGACGCATCGTCTCCCCCGAAGCAAGGAACCGACGCATCTCCATCCCTGCAAACCTTTTTGTTTGTTTGGCGTTACGCATCCAGGTACTTTTGTGAGAACTTTGTCGCATTTACCATCAACTTGAACTAAGTTATTTCTACCATCTTTAAGTCTATTTTGAGTACAGTATTGCGGATTTTTGTCGTTTGTGGTCTTGTGTTAAGTCTATATAAAGAATACTTATTTTTATAAAACCTGTGTGGTGTCCATCTGTAGTGTTTTCACTGTATTACTGTATGTGTTCACAAATGCTTAACACACTGCCTCTGAGATAAGCCTGTCTGCTCGTGCCAAGCTACAAAGGGGATGACCAGGGTTTTTTTTAGTAGTGTATCCCCCTTACTCTGACTAGAAGCAAGGGTCCCTATTTGGTCAAAGGTGTATACCATTGCCAACTAGAGACCCCCAGTTCTAACAGATACCTTTTTGGTTGACCTCTGGAATCTTGAACTTCATAAGAATGTCCTGCCTTAGGTTCAGTATCATATTTTCTAGCTGATTTTCAGTCCCCCCTTCAACCCGAGGACTAGCCTCCCCTTGGCTTGAGTTGCCTGC
Organism: Calotriton arnoldi; assembly: GCA_963921515.1. Lineage (NCBI taxonomy): Eukaryota > Metazoa > Chordata > Amphibia > Caudata > Salamandridae > Calotriton > Calotriton arnoldi. The sequence goes on from CAWUFW010008048.1 coordinate 655,220, forward strand.
CGTAGATAATCCACTGCTATCTTGGCGCTGTCTTGAGCTTGGGTTTGGACCGTCCCCATCTTGTGCATCAACAGCCAAGCTGGCCAGCGGAGAAAAGCGGTTTCCAAGGGGGAGTGCTACTGCCTGCGTCTGATTTACACTACTCCCTCCCCCCTGAGTAGATGCAGCAACCTTAATCTGCTCCATAATTCTAAAATAAGAATTAAGAGATGGTGTGGGGTTTGAGAGTGATGTTAGGTTTGAAAATCCCATTCCTGCTATGCACTCGTATCATGCTATATTAAGTTAGCAGTGTGTGGCTAAATATACGCCATTTGTATTCATGTCATGCAACCCACTGAGTTATCCCTGCAATGTGCAAGCTTTCCTGTAGTTAGCCAGTGTGACTCCATTTTGTATTTCAGAATCCCTATTGGGCCGTTTAGGCCGTGTCTGAACTAGGCCTCATCATTCGTATTGTTTGCCTCAGCAGAACACTGTATTTCGTTATTATTTTCTCTCTGTTCAAGGCTGTTTTTCGACTTACTAATGAATAGGCCATTCTGCCCTCGCATACCTATCTGAGTGTGTAGTTCTGCTCCCACGATGGAGATGCTGAGACTCAGCGCGGTGACCTCGAATTACAGATAGCATGTACCCATCTGGCAGGTGGTAGCCCATCCTCCTGTGCCTTCTTTGTTCATGTTCGGCCCAGGCTGGTAACTTTCCACTGTGGGCGTGGTTGGAGGCTTCTTGGGAAGAATGATTACTCATTGCAGACTGTTGGGGGGGACAGTCCCTCGGCAGACATCTTAGGGTGCAGATCATATTGGACTCCTCTGCAGAGTATTGCTAATAAAGGTATGTTTGTATTCTCTACTGTCTGACCAACTCTTCACTACTTGGGAAGGCCTAGCAGGTGGTTGTAAGTAACCCGGGTGGCCCCTAAGGGGCACTTACTTCAGTTGGTGCCCGAACAGGGACCCCGCAAGGTGATCCAGCTCGCCCGTAATCGGGTTGCAGGGACGGGGTTGCGTCTGGTTGGTTCGGAGGATCGGGGTATCCCACATGATTGAGCTTGGTTCTCGCAGCTGCCCCGCCCGTCTGATCGGGCGACTCCTCGTCTAGTGGTCACCGGCTGGGGTCCTGAGAAGGCGAAACCTTGGAGTTGACCGTTTGGTCCGAAGAGTTGGCAGTGGAGAATAACTTGACTCAACCTGTGTGCACCAGGTGAGTGATTAGATTCTTGGAAAAATGGCGCCATTCTTGAACGGCACGAGCCTATGGGCTGTGTCTTGGTACGGTCTTCGGGCTGTCTTGTCTTGAACTTGGTGGGTTTGCGGACCCTTCAAAAGGCACAGAGTGTTTGTGAGCAGTCTACCAGACCAACTGGAAATTTGGCCCGCGCTTGAAAAGGTCTGGGACTGTTCGCGAACAATATGCCAGGCCAGCTGGTAATTTGGTCGATGCTTGAAAAGGTCTGGGGCTAGAGCCTGTCTTCTTGAACTGGGTACAGTCTCCGGACTGTAGGGAGTGGTCTCTGGACCATTTGGTTTGGTTCTTGAATAATTTGTATTATTTATCTTTTCTTTATATTACTGTTGCTGGTGTTATACTTGTCCGTTAGGGACAGTGCATGTGTCTTATATTAAGATGCCTTGTTTAAGCAAATTGGGGTGTTTTGGATGTCGGTGTTGTTCTACTGAGGCTCGATTGGAAGAGAGTCAGCCTGCGCCTCCGGAGGTTACCACAAATTTTGATGTATACGTCAAGCACGGTATTGGCCCAATTATGTTTAGCACATTGTGGAATAAATATACGAGGGACAATGCTGAGTTACAATGGCCACTTACTGGCTCATTTGATGAGCACAAATTAAATTTCTTGCAGGACAAATTGTTCGCCAAAAAGAGCAGACAGTCGATGTTTGATTCCCTAAGAGTATGGCAGAAGGAAGCAAATCAGCGGCGTATGAGAGCAGAGAAAGAGGCCCGGAAGAGACAGATGCAAACTATAATGCAGAAAGCAGTGGCCTATGAAAGGGAAAAGATAGAGAAAGGTATAGAATGTGCGGATAGAAAGTTTCGGTTACAGACTGATAAATGCTATGTTACTAGGGAGGAAGGTGATGTTTTCGTTGAAGAGCTATTGGATTCTCGCCCTCCTCCACCTTATGCTCCTGAGCGGATATACCCAAGGGTTTCAGCATCTCAGTCTTTGGCCCCCAGTGCCGCTCTTTCTAGTATTTCTGCCCCTAGCCAAACTGCTTCGGCCCCGCCCCGCCTGCTTCCTCTCTGCTCACGCCAGAAACGGGGGCGGGAGCCGTTACCTCTCCTGTTCCGTCTACTGACTCTGTATCTACTGCTACACCCCCTTTCACCCCTACAACACTGTCTCCTTACATGATGATACCTGTCTCCTCATCTGCTCTTTCTCCCTTAAGTACGACACCCCAAGCACTGCAGTATGGTGAGACCCCTGTACGAAGGGTACATGAAGGGAATTGGGTGGCAGCACGAGACCGTGTGGACAAAGTGTTGATGCGTTCTGCTGTGGGTGATGAGGAGAAGCAAATGGTGGCGAATCAGGCGGCTCAGTGGGCTCAGAGTAACCCTGGGCATAATACTTTGCTACGCTCACGAAGCATGCAAAGTTTGTGCTACTACGCACTACGCAAATTGCACGTAGCAGAGTGAATAACTGTACTAATAAACGTAGCGTAGCAGGAGTATAATAAACTCCTTCAAATGCTTTGATAAAGCAATTTTTTATGCTAAAAAGCATATAACCAATTCACAAAAATGAATGTTGACAATAAAATATCAAGCAATGAGAGAGGTGATGATTTTGGAGTCCCCTAACCTAGGGGAGGACCAAGCAGATGCCTTGAACACAAAAAGCATATCATGTGAACGATTCAATGGTGGTCCCTTCCTCCTAGGACCACCTCAGCACAGTTATGGGCAAAAATACAATCCCAACCAAAGGCCCTGCAAAGCATTATGGGACGAGATTAGCAGTGGGCAGTGAATATTATAGTGTCCAATATCAAAATAATTCTACAAGAGCTGCAGTTCAACTAGTCGTCACTGGGTGTCGTCCCTCAAGAGTGAAATGCAAAAGTATTGAAAACCTTTCATGAAGCTTTTGCATTTGACTCGGTGAGGGACGACACCCAGTGACGACTAGTTGAACTGCAGCTCTTTGTAGAATTATTTTGATATTGGACACTATAATATTCACTGCCCACTGCTAATCTCGTCCCATAATGCTTTGCAGGGCCTTTGGTTGGGATTGTATTTTTGCCCATAACTGTGCTTGGGGTGGTCCTAAGAGGATGGGACCACCACCTAATCATTCAATAAGATGTGCTTTTTGTTTTCAAGACATCTGCTTGGTTCTCTCCCTAAGTTAGCGAGGATACCAAAATCATCACCTCTCTCACTGCTTTTGTTTTCACTTTAGTGAAATGACTATATGCAATTTTAGCATATAAAGACAGAGATATTTATTTTATCTTAACTTGCACTGTACAAGTTTGCTTTTGGTAATTATTGTACAGTGCAGTGAGTCAAGCACACAGCTAGCACTACGCCCAGGCTTAATAATAATAACAAACTCCTTCAAATGCTTTGATAAAGCAATTTTTATGCTAAAAGCATATAACCAATTCACAAAAATGAATTTTGACATATCAAGCAATGAGAGAGGTGATGATTTTGGAGTCCCCCTAACCTAGGGGGAGGATCAAGCAGATGCCTTGAACACAAAAAGCATATCATGTGAACGATTCAATGGTGGTCCTTCCTCCTAGGACCACCTCAAGCACAGTTATGGGCAAAAATACAATCCCACCAAAGGCCCTGCAAGCATTATGGGACGAGATTAGCAGTGGGCAGTGAATATTATAGTGTCCAATATCAAAATAATTCTACAAGAGTTGCAGTTCAACTAGTCGTCACTGGGTGTCGTCCCTCACGAGTCAAATGCAAAAGCTTCATGAAAGGTTTTCAATACTTTTGCATTTCACTCTTGAGGGACGACACCCAGTGACGACTAGTTGAACTGCAGCTCTTTGTAGAATTATTTTGATATTGGACACTATAATATTCACTGCCCACTGCTAATCTCGTCCCATAATGCTTTGCAGGGCCTTTGGTTGGGATTGTATTTTTGCCCATAACTGTGCTTGGGGTGGTCCTAGGAGGAATCGTTCAATAAGATGTGCTTTTTGTTTTCAAGACATCTGCTTGGTTGTTGGTTCTCTCCCTAAGTTAGTGAGGATACCAAAATCATCACCTCTCTCACTGCTTGTTAACTTTTTGTTTTCACTTTAGTGAAATGACTATATGCATTTTTAGCATATAAAGACAGAGATATTTATTTTATCTTAACTTGCACTGTACAAGTTTGCTTTTGGTAATTATTGTACAGTGCAGTCAAGCACACAGCTACGCACTACGCAATTTGCATAGCTACGTGTAGTTGAAGCTGTACTTCACGTAGCTACGTGAAGTGCTACTACGCAAACTACGCCCGGGCTTAGCTCAGAGCCCGATCTATAGTGTGGAAGATGTGTGGAATGTGATGAAAGATTATGAGCCCTTCATACAGCAGCATGCCCCTCAGCACATGTCGGCCATGCTAATAGGACTGTGGGAGCAGTGTTTCCAGGGTGTTGCACCGCAGATCATCTATGACATACGGGACAGGGTATATGCTACAGGTATGGCTCCTAATGACGTTTTTAGCAATGTAACAACATTGGTGGGTTATCGGGGCAGACTGCTCCAAAAGGTTCAGACGATAGTGACCCAGTGCCCCATGAGGGAGGTCCATCCCATTTATCACCCTGAAATACCAGAACTGCGCGACTCCATGAATACTGAAATTAGGCCACGAGTTGATGCTCGGTTTCAGGAACAGTGGAGCTATACTCCTTGGAAGAGGAGTGAGGTAATATCCCTTAAAAGTCAGTTGCCGGACCCTCGGAAAAACCAGACTGCATACTATAAACAGTTGACAGAGGTGGCCTCCTCCACGGTGAAGACGTTAGCAGATATTGAGTTGTTCTTTGGCTTGTTGGTACCGGTGGATATATGGAGGCAAGTGCATACACAGGACCATGTGGTGGAATTGGGAGGAACATGGGATCAGATCAGGGCGTGGGATAAGGACCGCAAGCCCGGTGACAAGCCGAAGGTGGAGATATTGGCTTTACCGGGTCGCATTATCACCTATATGCATTCCCTTATCCCGCAGAGATGGGTGGATTGGGACAAGTTAACTGCATGTCGTCAGAAGAAGGACGAGAGTCCATCTGATTTCTTTACCAGGTGTGAAGGGGTGTTTCTCGACTTTAGTGGCCAGGACCTGTCTTTGGAAGGGGGTGTCCGGTTGTTTGTCAGCAGGTTTGTTAACAACTTGCTTCCTGAGATTGCGACTAGGTTGCAGGCTTCAGAAAGCACTTGGAGCACCTCTTCCCCATCAGTAATTTTGAGTATGGCACAGTACTACGAGCATAGACAGAATGAGAACAAAGAGAAGGTGGAGAAAAAGTCAAAGGATTTGAAGACAAGGGTGTTGATGCAGCAGGTTGCGAGGGGAAGAGGAAGAGGTTCGGGTTCGGCCCAGCGGCTGCCCCGGACTAACAGGGGTGGTACTTCGAATGCACCCCTTGGACTCAATCAATGTGCATATTGCAAGCAGGAGGGACATTGGCGGAATGAGTGCCCGGAGTTGTCGCAGAGAGGTGAGGCACCGAGAGGTGGGGGCTTTGGAGGACGTGGACGGGGAGGAGGAGGCCGTGGGGACATGCGATCAGAGAACACATCATCTAATAGACAGGACGGGAACTACTTCAACGACCCCCGAGGGAGACAGTACTAATATGATGACTATGACATGGACGAAGTAACAGGGATGTCTCACAGCTAGGACAGCCAGGGACAGGGTAAGGGACCAGTTCCGGTGCCTGTAGATCAGTGTGGACCCTATGTCACTGCAGATTTACATGGTACGACCGAGAAATTCTTAGTTGATACAGGGGCTATGAATAGCTCTGTTTCCCGTTCACTGGTCCCGGGGGAAGCTCTGTCTGGCCAAAACAATGTTTGGGTGGGTTTCTCAGGCGTGCCGGTCGTTAGCCCCATTTCCAAACCTCTTGCTTTGACTAATGGCCCCTTTACGGTTGACTCACCATTTCTATTAACGTCAAATTGTGGGGAGAATTTGTTAGAGTTGGATTTGTTAAAAATGTTGCATTCGACAATTGCTTGTTCTCCAGACAGTGTTTACTTGACTGCTGGACCACAAGTGGCCCGTGCCAAGCAATGCCTCGCAAAGGATGCCCTCCTTCCCACTGAGTTTAAAGATGTGCCACGCTCATTATGGGCTACAGGAGACACGGATGTGGGGTTGCTCCTGATCCCACCAGTCTCTATACAGATCAAAGACAATGCTAAATTGCAGCGTATTCCCCAGTACAAGATATCCCAGGCAGGAGAAAAGGCCTTATTGCAAATAATACAGGATTTGATTAAGGCTGGTGTGGTTGAAGAGACTGTAGCGAATGTGTGTAATAGCCCTATTCTTCCTATACTTAAAAAGACACCTTTGGATTCTTCTGATGCCCACCCTGATGTTTACCGTTTTGTCATTGACCTTAGAGAGGTTAATAAAATAGTGATTCCCCAGTATCCTGTGGTTCCAGACATTACCACGATCTTGACAATGATTCCCCCGTCAGCAAAATTATTTTCAGTGAACGATTTGAAGAATGTTTTCTTCAGCATTCCAATCCATACAGATAGCAGATATCTGTTTGGATTTTCAATAGCCGGAAGGAGCTTTAGATTCTGCCGTGCTCCACAAGGCTATACAGAAAGTCTGAGTATGTATAGCCAAGCTTTGAAAGCTCAATTGGATTCCTTGGAGCTTCCCCTTGGTAATGTGCTGTTGCAGTACGTTGATGACCTCCTTGTGGCTTCAGACACTGAAGATGGTTGTAAAGAGGCCACAGTTAAATTGCTGTTACATTTGGCGCACCATGGACACAAGGTGTCACTTTCGAAATTTCAATATTGTCGATAGGAGGTCACCTATTTAGGTCACCTACTGTTGAAGGAGGGTCGCAGACTAACACCTAAACGCATAGCTGCTATTACTAATATGCCTGTTCCTAAGACACAATGCGAGGTATGCGCGTTCATTGGTATAACTTCGTATTGTCGTCATTGGATCCCTAACTATCCCCTACTAACAAAACCCCTCCTTTACCTGACCACTAAAGACGTGCATGAATCCCTGCCTTGGACATCTGCATGCCAGCAAGCTTTTGAGCAATTAAAAGTTGCGCATTGCTCTGCTCCTGTGCTTGGTACTCCTGATTACCAGAAGCCTTTTGTGCTTTATGTACATGAGGCGGACAGTTGCGCGCTTTCTGTTCTATCACAGGGTTTCGGTGGTAAGCAGAGACCCTGCGCGTATTTCTCTGCTATTCTTGATAACGTCGCCAGAGCTCTCCCGAGCTGCCTGAGGACTGCCGCGGCGGTGGCAGTTTCTATCAGACAATCGGCAGGGCTCGTCCATGATACGGATCTCACAGTCATGGTACCTCATGCTGTGGACACACTGTTGAATAAGACAAAGACACAGCACCTTACTAGTGCTGTGAGTTAACTTTGATATGAGTTAACTTTGTTTGCTCCGCACATTACCATCAAACGATGTGCTACTCTGAAACCAGCCACGTTACTACCCCTCCCTTCGGAAGAAAAGGACAATGATGTCCATGATTATTTATTTCGGACTGAGGAAGAAACGAAGGGACGGGTAGACCTGACTGATGTTCCCTTATCTGACCCCCAAGGGGAACTATGTGTCGATGGCTCTTGTTTCAAACTACCAGATGGCACTACCACTGCAGCTTATGCAATCACAACGTTACACACTGTAGTTGGGACATCCCGTATCCCATACCAATCGGCCCAGGCTGCAGAATTAGTTGCTCTCCTTAGGGCTTGCGAGTTAAGTGAGGGACTGACCGTCAATGTCTACACTGACAGCCAGTACGCCTTTGGGGTGGCCCATAATTTCGGGCGCCTCTGGGCGGAGAGAGAGTTCTTGACTTTGCATGGGCTGCGAATACAGCATGGTCCATTGATACATAGACTGTTGTCAGCATTGACACTTCCTGATAAGCTGGCAATAATAAAATGTAGCGCTCACAAAGCAGTAACAGGCGATGTTGGAAGGGGCAATGCATTTGCGGATCAGACAGCTAAGGAGACAGCTAGATCGAAGATGAGAAAGATGTTTGTGGCAGGTCCCGCTAGGTGGGTTTCAGACAATGGAATGTTCGAGGACACATTGGAAAATGTCAGGGAAATACAGAGCGAGGCGACAGTAGATGATTTGGCAGTATGTGAGGAGAGGACAGGGCGTTTGGATGATGATGGGTGTTGGACTGACTTGTCTGGGAAACAGAGATGGTTGCTGCCAAATGCATATGTGCTCCGTGTTGTTACCATGGCCCACAGCCCAGCACACATTAGTGCCAAAGGAATATGTAAGCTACTGGACCCAGTATGGCAAAACGATAATATCCCTAAGGTAGCCACACACCTAGTTAAACACTGCATCATTTGTCTGAAACATAATCCTGGGAAAGTTACTCCTACACCCGCAGGTAATTTTGCACCGCCTTCCTTCCCTTTCGAGGTTCTCCAGATGGATTTCATCGTAATGGAACGAGTTAACAACTTGAAGTATGTGCTAGTAGTAATTTGTGCATTCAGAAAATGGATTGAGGCTTACCCCACTAAGGAGAATACGGCCATGGTGACCGCGAAGGCGCTCTTAAAAGAGTTCTTCCCGCGCTATGGATTGCCACGTGTGATTTGGAGTGACAACGGAAGTCACTTCAACTCAAAAGTCATTGAATTGGTGTGCAAGGGCTTGCATATTGAGCAGAAGTTTCATGCAGCGAACCACCCCCAGTCAGCAGGCCTGGTTGAGAAGTACAATGGTACTCTCAAACTGAAGTTAGCGAAGATCCAAGAAAACACAGGATTGCAATGGCCAGATGCATTACCTTTGGCTTTGTTATCCACCAGAGCGACAGCGCATTCTAGAACAGGGTTGTCCCCTTACGAGGTGGTCTTTGGGCGCCCCGCCCACGTCTGGGGCGTCCCAAGACCCAAGCGCTTCTCCGAGATAGAGTACCCCCTGCTGATAGATTATCTGTATCAATTGTCTAAAGATCTCCGTCTGTCCACCAACAGATTCACGCCACGCTGCAACCAGTACCAGAGGGGCCCGGGCATCAGCTACAACCCGGGAACTTTGTAATGGTCAAGAACTTTCAATGGAAGAACTGCCTGGAGCCGAGGTGGAAGGGGCCCCTGCTTGTCCTGCTCGCCACCCGCACCGCAGTGAAGCTTGAAGGCCGGAAGCACTGGGTGCATGCATTGCATGTCAAAAGGGTACCTCTACCACTTCCGTATGATCAGTGGGTCCTTGACGGCATTGCTGACCAGGAAGGAGAGCGCGCGCCCCATTTCATTCCTTTCTCTGACGCCCGATTGAGGTGGGCGCAGACAGACAAAGAAAGCAACGCAGACTTTCTTGAGGCTGTCCCCCCAGAGATAAGGGCCGCCCCGGATGCTCCCACTTCTAGTGCACAGGCACCTGCCCTGCTGAGCCTGAAATCCTTCCCCTTTTTGCTGATGAAGAAGTGCCTGGGGTTGCCAGGTACAACCTGCGGCCCCGACGGAAGGACAGTGCACCAGTAGGGCAGTCCAGGAGTTAGGGAAGCACTTGAGCTTAGGGCTGAGGTGCTATGTCTATGGTGCCTGCTTTAGATTAGAGTGAACTACACTGGTGCACTGCCCTGGACACTGGACAGGATCATTGATGGTATTTGCCCAGGAGGGAGGGTGCCCTATCCTGAAAGAAGAGGATTTGTTTTCCAGCAAGGGCTGCGATCGCGCAGCTCCCCAGTGGGAGTGCTTCATAGCACCGTCGTTGATGAACAATAGGAGCCTACCAGTGAGGCTCTGAAGGACACTGGGTGAATTGTACCCCTCTGGTCGGTTGTATTTTTGTGGCTCCAATTCCTAAGGTTTCTTTCTATGTACCCATTTGGCCGTGCAGTCATGAAGGAGGAACAGCCTCTGGTGGCCCCACCATTATAGCAGAATGGTCCGGGGTGGTCTAGTTGGTCCACTGGGAGTAGAGTAGTAGTAGTAGTGTTCCTTCTCATAGTAACGATAACACTATTCGGAGTGGTGTGGTATTTAGAAGAACAGCATCCTGTACACACTTTGATACTCCACCTGAGCATTCTTTTGTTACATTGGCTCCGCATAAAGAGAGACATAGACAGATTTATGTTGAAAACGCGTTTCTGCAGATGCTTCATCAGGTACACAGTACCACTAATGCCACAAATTGTTGGGTGTGTGGGTTACTTCCCTCAGTCATGCACAAGAATGATCTGCTGGTGCCATTGCCCCTGTCATACTTGGGTAGTTGTGAGGCCTGGTTCCAGTTGCTTTCCATGGTATATATGCACTATCATGCAGACACTATGAATTTGGTACAGGCTGATTATGAAGCAGTATTGGAGTATATAGTGGTACACCAAGGATACACACCTGGGGCAGATGGAAAGGATGGTACCCTACATCCAGAAGCTTGTATGAATATTTTTGAAAATAATAAGAATGTCACTTGGTTACAAAATGAAATGTTGGATTTCCATGGATTTAATGTTACTGAATATTTTAAATGTTTCCAGGAACGAAATATAACTGAAGACAAAGCCATGCCCGTCCCTGTGATCAATACAGCAGCTAGTTTTTGTGTTAAAGGTTCAGGGACCGTTCCAGTAGGACAGAGTAGTTGCAACTACACATACCGATTGAACACTACTAGTAGCTCACCTTTGCTCACACCTCCAAATGTATACTTCGTTTGTGGGGAGCAGGCCTATACATGGCTTCCCAGGGGATGGTCTGGCCGGTGCTATGTCTCTTTTCTTTTACCTCCCGTTTACATTGCACCATCTGATTATCACAAGGATCATAGGCTACAGCGTAGGGATCTACATTTGCATCGGGCCTAGAGAGTTGTCAATCCAGAAGATATAGATCAAATAGATGCTTCCCTACAGCAGTTTACTGACATCATGAAGGGCATTCTGCCGTTCTCGGGCCCCATGTTCAATAGTCGTAATATTCGTCACCTTGCCCGAGTTGTTGAGGGAGTTATTAACACTACTGCAGGTATACTGACTAATATTACAGTTGAGCTTCAGGCTACGAGACTTGTTACTCTTCAAAACCGGATGGTTTTAGACGTCATCCTTGCTGATAGGGGTGGAGCCTGCCGTGTCATCGGCAGCAGTCGTTGTGTTTACATTCCTGATAACGCCACTACTGTGTGCTCCGCCATACAGAAATTACACAGGCTTGCTTCAGATATCCATCAGGATAATGGATCATGGTCCCTCACAGGGTGGTTCTGGGGTCTGCTGACATCATGGGGTTGGAAGATACTACTCGCCCTCATAGTTATTGCAGGTGTCATCTTCACATGTTGCCTATGTATTAATTGCCTTCCAGCATTTTGCACCTATTGTGTGAGCAAGCTCACCCCTACCCCTAAATGGCCAGGACGTGATACGAAGGTCTCTACTATGATGATGCAGGATATCCAGGACATCATGCTTATCGACGAGGGCATTTTTGAATACTAATTAGATTTTGATCCTCATGTGCTGTTTTATTCTCCCTTGTAACTTGAGTGACTATGCATTTTTCTTCCTTCCCACGTAGAATTGTAAAGACCCTACCGGATAGCATCATTAAAGCATTTAGCCACCCACGCTAAAAGGAGGGTCTGTTAGTTTGAAAATCCCAGTCCTGCTATGCACCCGTTGTCAGGTCTGGTCAGGTTTGTTTACCTAGTTCCCTACACCTAGGCCAAGGGAGTGGTAGGTTAGGCAGGCGCCCTTATCCCCGATTTCGGAGAGTAATGTCCTTCAAATATGCTTCCTTGTTGCTCCGATATCTGCTCTCTGCTTTGTGGCGGAATTCCAAGATGGCCACCCGCGTTTGCAGATCGGGTTGCCAGTCTAGTCTTTTGGGTTTCTAATTCTTCACAGCTGTGTTAGCGTTCGCTCGCGCTGAGCGTCTCGCACTTCAACTGTGGAATTCGGCGGAACGGCAGCTTCTCTGGAGGTGTCGTCGTTTCCTGCATTTGGAAGACATTCTGAGAGAAGGTCATTAGAGTTATCGAGGTACTCTGTAGGTATTATCCTGCCTACTTGGTGAGTCCATTTTCTGTGCTATTTTTCAAAGGAGAATTTCAGAGGAAGGTCCTGAGGATATTCTTAGCCTGGTAACTGAAGGCATTAGAGACAATTACTTCGTTGGCAGCAGCGTCACTTAGTCAGTGGCGCTAACATTCATTTAGAAAATTCGAGACAGTGAGTTTAGAGAGGTATCAACAACATCTCTCCTCCTCAACCAAGCAACTATAAAAGAGACAATAGGTGGCATATGAAAGTACAGTTTTGCGGAGAGAATCATTTTGAGACAGCACCCTTAGTAATAAGAACAATTTGGGTGCATCAATATTTAGAACTGTGCAACTATCAAGGCGCTAGGAAGAAGAAATTATTAGTGATTATTGATATATATATATATATATATATATATATATATATAGAAGAATAATACTTACCAACTGCACCTGAGCTTCGGCATTCCAGCGACAAGAAGAGAGCTGTAAAGATAACAAGAAAAGGAGTTAGACATCGACATTTAAGAAGTGGAATATTATAACATTTGACTGAGAGACAGGACAAGGTAAACAGGAATATTAGAGGGATGTTAAACGTAAGAGAGGGGTTAGAGTATTGACAAGAAATTAATAGGTGTTATGTAATTTCAGAATCCTACAAGCAGTCTACATCCCTTAGAGAATAGACAGCAGGTCTCTCCTAATAACTACTACAGAGAGCAGCTAGCCACTGAGGAAGGACAGGTATACTAATATCTATATAGCTAACCGTTAAGGAAGGTCAGAGAAGGTTAAGTACAGTGCCATGAGATTATTTGTTATAATTTGTTTCAGAAGTCAACTTGAAGCCCAGCTCGAAGTCCAGTCCTAAGAGAAGAAGCAGTGGCAGTCTCTCTTGTCTTCCCAATCCCCTTTCCCCCTCTTTGCTGCAGCAAGTTTCATTCGCGGTAGCGAGGTAGGGGATAGTGGAATATTCCTCTGCTCCTGCGGAGATTCAAGTTCTGGTTCAGGTACTTTGACATTTGACAGATTGAAGTGCCCGACCTAAAACTTCCGCCTGAGCAGAATGGCAGAGGGATTTGACATTAAGGCTTTGGCGACAATATTAGACGGTATACAGAAACAATTGAGTGATACCATGTCTGAGAATAAATCTTTGAGAGAAGAAGTTAGAAAATCTAGTCAGGAAGCTCAATTTTTGCGTCAGAGATTTGAAGAATTTTCCTTTAGTGCGATATCTGGTCCTCAAGGAAGTAAGCCTCAGTCATTTACTCCCACCCCTTCGGCAGCAGAATTGACCACTCAGGTTGTGCATGCAATCTCGCCTACCATTCCGTTAGCTGCCCCTGAAAGGTTTAGTGGGGATCCCCAAAAGGCCCAGATTTTCCTTACCCAATGTTCTCTGCACTTTCTTTGTAGACCCATTATTTTTAAGGAGGATCAATCCAAGGTGGCTTTCATGTTGTCCTACCTGAGCGGAGATGCAGCAGCCTGGTCTATGCCATTGGTGAATAACAATGATCCAGTTTTATATGAGTTTGAGGAGTTCAAGAGGGAATTTTTGCGCATTTTTGATCGAAGATCAATTTTTCAAACTACAGACAATGAACTCCTAGATTTAAAACAAGGAAATCGAGATTTGATAGCTTATTTAGCACAATTTAACAAGTTAATTGTTGAGACAAATTGGCCCGAAGCAAAAAGAGCAGCCATATTTTATCGTGGACTAAAGAATGAATTAAAGGATGGCTTGGCTCAGATCCCTAAGAGGCCCACGGAAGTCTCTGAATTAATTGACTTGGTCCCGCAAATTGACCAACGCCAGAGTGAAAGAAGGAGTGAAAGACGAAAAGATGTGAAGAATTTTCCTCCCCGTTTTGATCGAATCAGGTCAGAAAACTTCAAGATAAAAGAGACTCCTTCTGAAGAAGAGCCCATGCAAATTAGCTCTGTTCGTGGACCCTTGTCCACGGAAGAAAGAGAGAAGAGGAGGATTGGAAAATTGTGCATGTACTGTGGTAACTCCGGACATTTTGTTAAGGATTGCCCAAGAAACCTAAGAATAATACATGGGTAAAAGACAAGCTTCGCCAGTAAAGGGAGTTGCTCTGGTGGAAGCAATTAATAAGTCAACTCCAGATGCACAACTAATTGCGAATACTTTGCAATCATCTGCCCCTCATTTGATTATTTCCAGTCAAATTCAATTTGGAGAATCTGAAGCTAACAAGATTTCAGTCATGATTGACTCTGGGGCGACTGGTAATTTTTGCGATATTAGATTTGCCAAATCCTTAGGAATCCAATTCGTTATGAAGGAAAGACCGGAATCAGTACGTGCAGTCGATGGAACGAATTTGTCCTCGGGTCCCATTGTGCATGAAACAGAGAACATCTCCCTGAAGGGGCCTGGGAACCATGTAAGCCTGCTAAGATTCAGTCTGATAGACGCCCCACAATTCCAACTCATTTTGGGGTTACCTTGGATCACAGAACATAACTCCAGGATTGATTGGGCCAAGAGGTCCATAGAAATGGGTTTATTGTAAAGAGCATTGCCATGACCGAAGCATGGATGGGTCCCACGCTTCACCACCTTTGCATTTGGCCAGTCAGGTTACGTCCATTTGTGTCATGGAAACTCAAGAGATTCCGGAGGAATATCAAGACTTGGCTGCGGTCTTTGATGAACTAGAAGCCAATAAATTACCCCCGCATCGCGACTATGACTGCAAAATTGAATTGGAAGCTGGAGCAGCATTGCCTTGCAGTAGAATTTACACTCTCTCAGAATTAGAGAATCAACATCTAAAGGAATACATAGGTCAATACCTGGCTAATGGATTCATCCGCCCCTCTCAGTCACCGGTATCCTCGCCACTTTTTTTTATTCCCAAGAAGTGTGAGAAGTTGGCCTGGCATATGTTGTCCACTAATTATAGTGGGCACCTTGCACCAGTCCAAATCGACTCTTATGATAGATAGGTTAAAGACAACCTTATTGAAAGCTATCCTAGTGGTAGCTATGGAGAGCAGCCTTCAGGCTAAGTCTTGAAGGAATGTAAAGCAGCTTGTTTTACCAGTCTATAATATCTTGAGTGACCAAATGAAAGAGCACCACACCAGGTATATATTCAAAATATATGTATTTATTACTAAACACACCCCTCTAGTCTCTTTATGAGGCTAGAGTTCGAAATACATAGGTTATAAGATCTTAAATCACAGTAATAGCACAAATACACGTTTGGGCCCTAGGGGCGTACCAAACCATATACCAATAAAGTGGTATGCGAACCACGACTGAACTAGACACTAGGCCTAGAGCCTCTAGAAGTGCTTGGACCACAAGGAACCACCCAAGGTAGTGACACAGGGGACCCACGGGAGACGCGTGCAGTGTAAATACACAACCGCGATACGCCGTTAACTTCTATGGAGAAAGTCGGGATCGGGAAAATAGAGGAAAGGGACACTTAAAAGAGGACTAGGACAAAACCCTTTGAGATCTAGGACTTTGAAGAGTCTCTACCCACGGGAGCACCGGAGTACTCGTGTTACCTCACCCAGAGAAGCCGGGTGCATAGGTGCCTTTCGGGTCGGGTTTCGTCGTCGATTCGAATGGCGATCTGCTGCAAAGTGCTGCTGGCGGCCAAGAGAAAAGTGTCCGGGTGGATCCAAGAGTGGATCGGAGTTCTGGTGAACCTGAAAGCAGAGGGGACAGAGTCTGGGTCACTAGCCAGTGACCAGGAAGGCGATGGACAGATGCCCACCGATGTCGAGTGCTTCAGGTGCGTTGACGGTCGTCTTGACTCTTCAGCCACGATGTCCAGGAGGCGTTGTCGGCGACCAGGAGCAGAATTCAGGCTGGTGCTCAATGTTTGTCGAGTGCTGAGGTGTCGGCGACCAGATTGGACCCAACAAGCCTTGGCAACGGCAAGTCTTGAGTAAGATGTAGATCGTCGATGGTGCAGACCAGCAAGGTCTGTGGAACTCACCCAGCGAGGGTAAGTGAGGGCAGGCCTGGCGCAACTAGGATGCCAAGTAAGGAAAATATTGGCCTTCGTTAAGGGCTACTAGCCAACGGGCTAGCAACCGCGAAGGAGCCTCGTGATGCCGCACGTGGAGCTGGCTTACAGGACACTCGTGGAGTGGGGGACAGTGATCTTCGGTGCAGGTGGTGCTGGAGGCTAGGGCTACTCGGAGCCCAAAGCACGACTTCTTGGGACACCCAGAAGATGGTGCACTTGCAAATGTGCTCGGTGTCCAGGGGTCACGGTCTCAAGTCACCCACGATAGCCACGGGCCTCAGCTTTGCTGGGGACTCAGGGTAGCCTCAGGGAAGTCTGAGAATCCACCTCTGGTGATGCGATGACTTCGGCGTCCGACGGGAGCTTCAGTAATGCGAACCGGACAGATGCTTCTTTGGTGCCTGCCAAGCAGGGGAGTCACTCCTTGACCCCAAGGGAGATTCTTCAGTCCTCTAATCTTGTCGTAGAGCGTCGAAGGTCCAGGATTCAGTTTCAGAGTTTCGTCCAGGTATAATCTAATCTTGCTGTGGCAAGGGTTCCCCATTTTAACCAGTAAAACAGGGAGGGACTAACTCTATGACCCCACCTATGGGAGGGTCAAGGGAGGGGTGGCTACACCCACTTCCCTTTGTCCAGTTTCACGCCAGAGCAGGGGCAGGTAGCCCCTGAGCTGGTTTGAACTGGCATGTGCACAGAGGAGCCTTTTGCTCCCCAGTGCAGGACTTCAAAGCACTCTAAGAGTGCACCCACCCAGCCCCAATACACATTATCCTGTCTGGGGAGGTGGTCACACCTCCCTGCAACAGGAAACCTATTGTCCAGGCCTCCCCTGCCGGAGTTTCGTCCAGCAGCAGGAGGCCAGACTTGTGTCTGTGGCAGCAGCATCCATTTTGTGATGCCAGGGCTTCAGAAAGAAGTTACCGGGTAAGCCAGAGTTAACATGTCTTTCCCTCTAGAAGGGTGGAATGCTACCCCCGCCGCCAGGATTGGCGGGGGGTAGTATTCCAAGATGTTTGACACCAAACACGACATGTTTAGGTGCAGCCATTCCAAAGTTAGCATTTTACCGCGAGGATATAATGCGCTTAAGAGTATATGGTCAGGCTGCACTACAACCAGCATCAGAGATGGTCTCCGAACGCTGCAGAGGGGCCCTGCTCATGCAGGGGCACCCTCTCACATAGGAACCATGCACTCTGCCTTTAGGATTGATAAAGCCTGCCTTAGGAGTGATTTATAGGTTTATATGTGTGTATGTATTTAGTGATATAGGTAACCTATATCACAGTAAAGGGTGCATGCACCACCTTACCCAGGCTGCAGTAGCAGACCTGTGGTGTCAGTTTGGATGGCCTTCCAGGGGTGGCATAATACATGCTGCAGCCCCTGGCAGGCCTCTGAGGTACCTATGCCCTTGGTACATAGTATACCATATACTAGGGACTTATAAGGGCACTCCAGATTCCAATCAGAGATGTGCCTAAGGCACATGGAAACCTTTTAACAGAGAAAGCAGATAGACTGGGGCCCTGAATAGCAGGATCCCAGTCCAACTAAGTCATAAACCAGCAAAACACCATAAAAAAAGTGGGGGCAACCATATAGTCAGATTCCACCTTCCTACATAACCCCCCAAACGAAAGGAGATAAGGCCAACCTTGGCCAGTTGAGCCTATATTGACTAAGTGGCCATATAAGGAAGCACCTGCACTAGCATGGTTGCCCCCTATGTTATGGTCCACTAAGCAATCCCTCACCCTAAGGGTATGAGAGGGTCTCCACCATGGGGAATCACTACCTCTGGTGTGCTTAGGTAAAGTACAAGGCTGGTGAGGTGTCTGAGTAGGGAAGTGAGGCCCTAGGAATGTTGGCCTCAGCTTCCTCAGATCACTGGTCACCATGTATGCCTGTCTTTCCATGACTGAGTTGCACTTTGCTCTAAGGGTCAACCTTTGGCTGCCTACAGCTGGGGGTTGGGTCCCTTTGGATGGAACACTGGAGGGACATGGCAGGTTTGGAACCTTCTGGTCCCAGGTTTGCCCTTGCCTATCAGAGTCCTTCTGGGGAGGTCCCTACATAAAGGTATGGGGGATCCCTCAGTGTGTAGAGGAATTTTCACCTGGCTAGGGCTACTAGACTGGGTGCCCCTAATCTGCTGATGGGGGCTTCCTCTGGACAGGGGGCCCGGGGGGTCCACTGACCTCCCTGACCTCTGCAGCCCTGGGCTGACTGAGGCAGGGTAGAGAGGGGCAGGTTACCTGCTCCAGACTGGGTACCACCTTGGAAGGGTCCTCTGCCATCAGGGGTGTGGCCAGGCCAGGCCTGACTACCTCTGGGGCAGTTCCTTCACTAGGGGTAGGGTCAGTTCCCTGAGGAGGCTGACCCTTACCTACTGTCTGGAGGGAAGAAGACTTTTCTTCAACCCTTGTGCTCTCTTTTGGGGAGAGTGGGCCATTCTTTCAGGCTCCATCTCTCCAAATTCTTGGGCTGGGGCTGTGGCCATTACAGCCCCACTAACCTTTACAGGGACGCCCAGCATCCTAAGATGGGTTTGGTGTTCAACTTCAGCCCAGGCTGAAATTTCCAAATCATTGCCCATCAGGCAATCTACAGGTAAGGTGGGGGACACTGCCACTCTCTTTGGGCCTGTGACCCCCTCCCAGCTGAGATTGACTATGGCCATGGGGTGATCTGTTCTGACACCATCAATGTTGGTCACCTGGTATTTAAACTCAGGTAAAAGCTGGTGAGGGGGACTAGTTTCCCTGCCACCATGGTGACACTAGCCCCTGTGTCCCTAAATGCCACAGCTTTCTGACCATTAATTATTGGCTCCAATCTGTACCTGCCCAATGCTATGGGACCCATGGTAAAGGTGGCAAATCCTATACCACCATCAGAGTCAGAGGAGTCTGTTGAGGGGTCCCTGTCTAAACTAGGGCCCACCTCTGTTCCTCTTGCAAAAGCACCTAACTTTTGGGTGCACTACTCCCAACTGGAGGATTACTACTGGTAGTACCAGGAGGGGTGGTAGTAGTTGTGGGAGGAACATTTTCTTTATTGCCAATCCTGGGGCAACTGGGATCAGTTTTCCCGTGCCCAGGCTTTTTACAGACATGGCAATATGGTTTCTTTTCAGGAGAGGAAGGAGTTTGGGACCCACCCCCAGAAGAGGAATTTTGGGGCCCTGTAGGGGACTTATCCTTAGATTTATCACCACCTTTCTCTTGGGACTTAGTAGAATCTTTCTTCTGGTCACCACCCTGATTTCTAGTTTTTACTCTGGTTCTGACCCATTTGTCTGCCTTCTTTCCCAATTCTTGGGGAGAGGTCAGATCAGAGTCCACCAGATACTGGTGCAAAAGCTGGTTTTGACAATTATTAAGGATCTGCTACCCTCATAATCAAATTGTACAATCCTAAAAAGTCATGCACTTTGTTGCCATGTATCCAACCTTCCAGAGCCTTTGTAGCACAATCTACAAAATCAACCCAGTCTTGAGTCTGAGCTTTTTGGGTGTCTCTGAACTTCAACCTATACTGTTCAGTGGTTAGGCCAAACCCATCTATCAGAGCACTCTTCAAGACTGTGTAATTGTCAGCATCCTCTTCTCTTACAGTGAGGAGCTTGTCTCTACCTTTGTCTGCAAAGGAGAGCCACAAGATTGCTGCCCACTGCCTCTGGGGGACCTTCTGAACTTTACAGGCCCTCTCCAGTGCAGTTATCCATTTGTGGATGTCATCCCCACTCTGGTAGGGAGGGACAATCTTGTTTAGGTTTCTATGGTCATAAGACCTTTCCCTATCTCTAGGGATATTGCTGCCACCATGGGACTCTAGTCCCAACTTTCTTCTCTCTCTAAGGAGATCTAGGGATTCCCTATCTAAAGCCAATTGCTTTTTTCTGATTTCCAGCTGAGTTTCCTCATACTGGACCAGCCTCTTTCTTCTCTCATGAGAGGATTCCCTCCTATGAGATGAGACAGAGCTCCCTATTGAGGTGCCAGAGTGGTTAGACTCCTGAGAAGGAGACCTAGACCTTCTGGGCACACTCTTAATCCTTCCTGGGGGGACAAAGAGGGCATCATCTTGATCATCCTCATCATCATCCACAGGAGGGATTGGGTTTTCCAGGTCAGGGTCATTGTCACCCTCCTGGCCAGTTTCAGAGGGGGCTGGGGGTATTGGTACCCCTAGCGTCCTCCTCTTCTCCTGCCCCACCCTCAGCTCCTACCCCTTCAGTCCCTACAGGCTTACTAAGGTCATAAGCCTCCAACAACTCCTTGAGGTGTTGGGTGGTGGGGCTTTGGCCTGTCCTTATTTTTCTCAAGTTACATAAAGCTCTCAATTCCAAGAATGGGAGTGTATCATACTTGGAGGGTGGAAGCTCAATGGCTTCCTGCAAGGATTCTTTGGATCCTGCCCTTAAAGACATTACTAGTGTGGTGTGGTGTATGCACTACCTACTCTAGTGTGGCCTACTAAACTCTCTTGAGTTGTAGAAAGGGTTGTGCTATCCCTTAACACACAACTCTAAGTTCAGTAGAACTTACTGTTATTCTAAGCTTAAATTATATGTACCTTAGGTACCTTTAGTGGTTTTCAGTTGATCAATTCAATTGAGATTATCTGGTAAAACAATAGCAAGCTGGAATCCCACACGCTGCACACCAATGTGAGAAGTTGGCCTGGCATATGCTGTCCACTAATTATAGTGGGCACCTTGCACCAGTCCAAATCGACTCTTATGGTAGATAGGTTAAAGACAACCTTATTGAAAGCTATCCTAGTGGTAGCTATGGAGAGCAGCCTTCAGGCTAAGTCTTGAAGGAATGTAAAGCAGCTTGTTTTACCAGTCTATAATCTCTTGAGTGACCAAATGAAAGAGCACCACACCAGGTATATATTCAAAATATATGTATGTATTACTAAACACACCCCTCTAGTCTCTTTATGAGGCTAGAGTTCGAAATACATAGGTTATAAGATCTTAAATCACAGTAATAGCACAAATACACGTTTGGGCCCTAGGGGCGTACCAAACCATATACCAATAAAGTGGTATGCGAACCACGACTGAACTAGACACTAGGCCTAGAGCCTCTAGAAGTGCTTGGACCACAAGGAACCACCCAAGGTAGTGACACAGGGGACCCACGGGAGACGCGTGCAGTGTAAATACACAACCGCGATACGCCGTTAACTTCTATGGAGAAAGTCGGGATCGGGAAAATAGAGGAAAGGGACACTTAAAAGAGGACTAGGACAAAACCCTTTGAGATCTAGGACTTTGAAGAGTCTCTACCCACGGGAGCACCGGAGTACTCGTGTTACCTCACCCAGGGAAGCCGGGTGCATAGGTGCCTTTCGGGGTCGGGTTTCGTCGTCGATTCGAATGGCGATCTGCTGCAAAGTGCTGCTGGCGGCCAAGAGAAAAGTGTCCGGGTGGATCCAAGAGTGGATCGGAGTTCTGGTGAACCTGAAAGCAGAGGGGACAGAGTCTGGGTCACTAGCCAGTGACCAGGAAGGCGATGGACAGATGCCCACCGATGTCGAGTGCTTCAGGTGCGTTGACGGTCGTCTTGACTCTTCAGCCACGATGTCCGGGAGGCGTTGTCGGCGACCAGGAGCAGAATTCAGGCTGGTGCTCGATGTCTGTCGAGTGCTGAGGTGTCGGCGACCAGATTGGACCCAACAAGCCTTGGCAACGGCAAGTCTTGAGTAAGATGTAGATCGTCGATGGTGCAGACCAGCAAGGTCTGTGGAACTCACCCAGTGAGGGTAAGTGAGGGCAGGCCTGGAGCAACCAGGATACCAAGTAAGGAAAAGATTGGCCTTCGTTAAGGGCTACTAGCCAACGGGCTAGTGACCGCGAAGGTGCCTCATGATGCCACACGTGGAGCTGGCTTACAGGACACTCGTGGAGTGGGGGCCAGTGATCTTCGGTGCAGGTGGTGCTGGAGGCTAGGGCTACTCGGAGCCCAAAGCACGACTTCTTGGGACACCCAGAAGATGGTGCACTTGCAAATGTGCTCGGTGTCCAGGGGTCACGGTCTCAAGTCACCCACGATAGCCACGGGCCTCAGCTTTGCTGGGGACTCAGGGTAGCCTCAGGTGAAGTCTGAGAATCCACCTCTGGTGATGCGATGACTTCGGCGTCCGACAGGAGCTTCAGTAATGCGAACCGGACAGATGCTTCTTTGGTGCCTGCCAAGCAGGGAGTCACTCCTTGACCCCAAGGGAGATTCTTCAGTCCTCTAATCTTGTCGTAGAGCGTCGAAGGTCCATGATTCAGTTTCAGAGTTTCGTCCAGGTATAATCTAATCTTGCTGTGGCAAGGGTTCCCCATTTTAACCAGTAAAACAGGGAGGGACTAACTCTATGACCCCACCTATGGGAGGGTCAAGGGAGGGGTGGCTACACCCACTTCCCTTTGTCCAGTTTCGCGCCAGAGCAGGGGCAGGTAGCCCCTGAGCTGGTTTGAACTGGCATGTGCACAGAGGAGCCTTTTGCTCCCCCAGTGCAGGACTTCAAAGCACTCTAAGAGTGCACCCACCCAGCCCCAATACACATTATCCTGTCTGGGAGGTGGTCACACCTCCCTGCAACAGGAAACCTATTGTCCAGGCCTCCCCTGCCGGAGTTTCGTCCAGCAGCAGGAGGCCAGACTTGTGTCTGTGGCAGCAGCATCCATTTTGTGATGCCAGGGCTTCAGAAAGAAGTTACCGGGTAAGCCAGAGTTAACATGTCTTTCCCTCTAGAAGGGTGGAATGCTACCCCCGCCGCCAGGATTGGCGGGGGGTAGTATTCCAAGATGTTTGACACCAAACACGACATGTTTAGGTGCAGCCATTCCAAAGTTAGCATTTTACCGTGAGGATATAATGCGCTTAAGAGTATATGGTCAGGCTGCACTACAACCAGCATCAGAGATGGTCTCCGAACGCTGCAGAGGGGCCCTGCTCATGCAGGGGCACCCTCTCACATAGGAACCATGCACTCTGCCTTTAGGATTGATAAGGCCTGCCTTAGGAGTGACTTATAGGTTTATATGTGTGTATGTATTTAGTGATATAGGTAACCTATATCACAGTAAGGAGTGCATGCACCACCTTACCCAGGCTGCAGTAGCAGACCTGTGGTGTCAGTTTGGATGGCCTTCCAGGGGTGGCATAATACATGCTGCAGCCCCTGGCAGGCCTCTGAGGTACCTATGCCCTTGGTACATAGTATACCATATACTAGGGACTTATAAGGGCACTCCAGATTCCAATCAGAGATGTGCCTAAGGCACATGGAAACCTTTTTACAGAGAAAGCAGATAGACTGGGGCCCTGAATAGCAGGATCCCAGTCCAACTAAGTCATAAACCAGCAAAACACCATAAAAAAAAGTGGGGGCAACCATATAGTCAGATTCCACCTTCCTACAAGAAGGATGGTAGTTTGAGGACTTGCATTGACTATCGGGCTCTGAATCTTGTCACCAAGAAAAACCGGTACCCGTTGCCTTTAATTTCGGAATTGCTGGATCAAGTAAAGGGAGCAGGGGTGTACACGAAACTTGATCTGAGAGGAGCCTATCATTTAGTTCGCATGGCAGAAGGTGAAGAGTGGAAGACTGCATTCCGAACTCGTTTGGGATTATTTGAGTACCAAGTCATGCCTTTCGGCTTGTGTAACGCCCCCGCTGCTTTTCAGCATTTCGTTAATGACATTTTAAGAGAGTTTCTGGATCGTTTTGCTATCGTATACATCGATGATATTCTCATTTTTTCTGCAAACATGAAGGAGCATATTCAGCATGTTCGAGCGATTCTGACCAAGTTGCTCGAAAATCAGCTTTTTGTCAAGCTGGAGAAATGTGTATTTCACTCTACACAAATGGGATTTTTGGGATTCATGTTGTCACCGAAAGGAGTGTCTATGGACGAAGCTAAGGTGAAGGCAATCCGTGACTGGCCCTCTCCTCGAAATGTCAAAGGGGTACAGAGTTTCATTGGCTTTGCCAATTTCTACCGAAGATTCATTTTGAGATTCTCCGAGAAGATCTCCCCGCTGACTCGTCTCTTGAAGAAGGGTGCCAAGTTTGAGTGGACCGCTGAAACGGAGAGAGCTTTCAGGGAATTTAAGGAGGTGTTCACCTCTGCCCCCGTTCTTGTCCATCCAAACCCGGAGGAACTTTTTTTCATTGAAGCGGATGCTTCTAATTTGGCATTGGGAGGAATTCTGTCACAGCGATACAAGAACACAGGCCAACTGCACCCAGTGGCTTACAGATCTCGGAAGTTAACGCCTGCGGAGGTAAATTACTCGATTGCAGATAAAGAGTTACTCGCAGTGAAAGATGCCTTCCAGGAGTGTAGACACTATTTGTTAGGTGCAAAACATGTAGTTACTGTGTTCACGGATCACCGGAATCTTCAATTTTTGAAATCTGCACGAACTCTTACTCCTAGGCAGTTGCGTTGGTCTTTATTTTTTGCTGACTTTGATTTTGTTCTAACTTACAAGCCAGGTTCTGCAAATGGTAAGGCCAATGCCTTGTCTCGTCTCAACACTGGAGAAGAGGAGAAAACTATGGAGGAGGGTTTGATCATCCCAACTGAAAAGATAATTGGAACAATCTTTTTTCCTGAATTTGATGACAAACTAAGTAAATCATTCACCAATGTAGAACTCAGTAAATGGGTCAAGGAGGGTGTAAGCTGAGAAGTAAGGAATGAAGGCCTTTTGTAAAAGGAAGACTCTTTGTTCCTACGGAGGAGCTACAAGTGATGGTGATTCGACATTTTCATGATGAATTGCTGGCAGGTCACAAAGGAGTTAAGAAGACTCTGGAGATGATTCAAAGAGAATTTTGGTGGCCAGCTATGGAGACTCAGGTGGGACAATATGTGGCCTATTGCGAGCAGTGCCTCAAGGGAAAATCCGTGAGAATGGCTCCTCAAGGTTTGTTACTCCCCTTGCCCCAGCTCCTTATCCTTGGCATAGAGTTTCCATGGATTTTATTGTGGAGTTGCCCTCTAGTCAAGGTTACACCGTAATTTGGGTGGTGGTTGATCATTTCACCAAGATGAGCCATTTTGTTCCTTTGAAGTCCATTCCAAATGCCACTCAACTATCTGTTCTTTTTACCCAACATGTAGTAAAGGCCCATGGCATTCCCAAGATAGTTATCTCAGATCGGGGTCCTCAGTTTATTTCACACTTTTGGAGGGCATTCCTAAGGAGATTGGATGTGGACTCTCGTCTGTCTTCCAGTTTCCACCCAGAAACAGACGGACAGACGGAAAGAGTGAATCAAGAGTTGGAGCAATATCTGCGACTGTTCTTGATGGAGCATGAAGGGAGTGGCCAAATGTAATCTGGGCAGCTGAATTCGCTTACAACAATGCCAATTATTCTTCCACTGGTTATTCACCCTTTTACCTCAATTCTGGTAGACACCCAAACACTTTTGTTGGAAAGCAGGAGAGTGATGTTCCCGCTGTAGAGGAAGTGGTTAAAGATCTTAAGAGGGCATATCAGGTAGCCACTAGCAATTTAGTTAAGGCAAAGGCTTCTTACAAGAAGCAGGCAGATAAAAAGAGACGCCCCAATCCCATTTATGCAGCAGGTGACAAGGATTTCGACTCGAAATATGCGCCTGAAAGGGAATCGGAAGTTCCAACCGAGATTCATTGGTCCTTTTTCTGTAGATAGAATGATCAACCCTGTGAGTGTTAAGATTCATCTTCCTCCTAGGTTAAAGATTCATTCGGTTTTTCACGTCTCCCTTTTAAAAAAGAATCCCCCAGGTTTGAGATTTAAAGATCCACCAACTTCAATCAGGGTTCAGTCAGAAGATGAGTTTGAAGTGAAGCGGACACTAGATTCTCGATTCACGAAATGGAGATTGTACTATCTGGTGGATTGGAAGGGTTTTGGCCCAGAAGAGAGAACTTGGGAACCCGAGATTAATTTGCATGCTCCCAGGTTGATTCGAGAATTCCATAAGGCTCATCCAAATAAGCCCAAAAAGAGTGAGGGAGGAGTTTTGGTGGGGGGTACTGTCAGGTCTGGTCAGGTTTGTTTACCTAGTTCCCTACACCTAGGCCAAGGGAGTGGTAGGTTAGGCAGGCGCCCTTATCCCCGATTTCGGAGAGTAATGTCCTTCAAATATGCTTCCTTGTTGCTCCGATATCTGCTCTCTGCTTTGCGGCGGAATTCCAAGATGGCCACCCGCGTTTGCAGATCGGGTTGCCAGTCTAGTCTTTTGGGTTTCTAATTCTTCACAGCTGTGTTAGCGTTCGCTCGCGCTGAGCGCTTCGCACTTCAACTGTGGAATTCGGCGGAACGGCAGCTTCTCTGGAGGTGTCGTCGTTTCCTGCATTTGGAAGACATTCTGAGAGAAGGTCATTAGAGTTATCGAGGTACTCTGTAGGTATTATCCTGCCTACTTGGTGAGTCCATTTTCTGTGCTATTTTTCAAAGGAGAATTTCAGAGGAAGGTCCTGAGGATATTCTTAGCCTGGTAACTGATGGCATTAGAGACAATTACTTCATTGGCAGCAGCGTCACTTAGTCAGTGGCGCTAACATTCATTTAGAAAATTCGAGACAGTGAGTTTAGAGAGGTATCAACAACGTCTCTCCTCCTCAACCAAGCAACTATAAAAGAGACAATAGGTGGCATATGAAAGTACTGAATTGCGGAGAGAATCATTTTGAGACAGCACCCTTAGTAATAAGAACAATTTGGGTGCATCAATATTTAGAACTGTGCAACTATCAAGGCGCTAGGAATAAGAAATTATTAGTGATTATTGATATATATATATATATATATATATATATAGAATAATACTTACCAACTGCACCTGAGCTTCGGCATTCCAGCGACAAGAAGAGAGCTGTAAAGATAACAAGAAAAGGAGTTAGACATCGACATTTAAGAAGTGGAATATTATAACATTTGACTGAGAGACAGGACAAGGTAAACAGGAATATTAGAGAGGTGTTAAACGTAAGAGAGGGGGTAGAGTATTGACAAGAAATTAATAGGTGTTATGTAATTTCAGAATCCTACAAGCAGTCTACATCCCATAGAGAATAGACAGCAGGTCTCTCCTAATAACTACTACAGAGAGCAGCTAGCCACTGAGAAAGGACATGTATACTAATATCTATATAGCTAACCGTTAAGGAAGGTCAGAGAAGGTTAAGTACAGTGCACTGAGATTATTTGTTATAATTTGTTTCAGAAGTCAACTTGGAGCCCAGCTCGAAGTCCAGTCCTAAGAGAAGAAGCAGAGGCAGTCTCTCTTGTCTTCCCAATCCCCTTTCCCCCTCTTTGCTGCAGCAAGTTTCATTCGCGGTAGCGAGGTAGGGGATAGTGGAATATTCATCTGCTCCTGCGGAGATTCAAGTTCTGGTTCAGGTACTTTGACATTTGACACTCGTATCATGCTATATTAGGTTAGCAGTGTGTGGTTAAATATACGCCATTTGTATTCATGTTATGCAACCCACTGAGTTATCCCTGCAATGTGCAAGCTTTCCTGAAGATAGCCAGTGTGACTCCATTTTGTATTTCGTAATCCCTATTGGGCCGTTTAGGCCATGTCTGAACTAGGCCTCATCATTCATATTGCTTGCCTCAGCAGAACACTGTATTTCGTTATTATTTTCTCTCTGTTCAAGGCTGTTTTTCGACTTACTAATGAATAGGCCATTCTGCCCTCGCAATCTATTTGAGTGTGTAGTTCTGCTCCCACGTTGGGAGACGCTGAGACTCAGCGCGGTGACCTCGAATTACAGATAGCATGTACCCATCTGGCAGGTGGTAGCCCATCCTCCTGTGCCTTCTTTGTTCATGTTCGGCCCAGGCCGGTAACTTTCCACTGTGGGCGTGGTTGGAGGCTTCTTGGGAAGAATGATTACTCTCTGCAGACTGTTGGGGGGGTCGGTACCTCGGCAGACATCTTAGGGTGCAGGTCAGATTGGACTCCTCTGCAGAGTATTGCTAATAAAGGTATGTTTGTATTCTCTACTGTTTGACCAACTCTTCATTACTTGGGAAGGCCTAGCAGGTGGTTGTAAGTAACCTGGGTGGCCCCTAAGGGCCTCTTCCTTCAGTGAGCGCACCTCTTTTGGCCTGCAGCGCTTTGTTTTCCCCGCAGCTTTCACCACCTTTTTGACAGGGGAAACAACAACCACCTCCCAAGCCATCTGCTCCCTTGTTTTCCCACTTTTACCTTTCCTCTCAGGCTCCGACCGCAACTGATATCGATTCCTTACTTGCGGTACTCGATCAGCTGGGATATTAACTCGGGTACTTCTCTCCCTAGTATCCCCTACTCCAGTGCTTACTCCGGCACTTACACTTACACTTTCTACTCCCACCTCCTCCTTCGAATATCCTTTAGAAGAAAAAGGTACCTGTGGGTGGAGGTCTCTTTCCATCAGCACCAGCTGTACCTGCTGAGATTTCAGAAATTGCACACCCTTCTCCCCTACTCTTCTTAGCTGCACCAGGACACTCCGTCTGCTGAACACCTCTTGTGCCAGGTCCTCAGTGTACTATCGTCCCCCCGCAGATTACCGCCCGTGCTGCCTCTGCCGCGTCCAACCCAGAATCCGGCCAGTGCTGTTGCCGCGCGGGATCTCTGCCAGAGAGCTGCCGCCCAGCACCAAATCACCCAATGACTCCTTGCGTCGGATCCCATACGGATACGGATTGCGGCTTGAAGAACACAATAGATGAGCCACTGCACTCAATAATCACAGCCACACACACCGCGTGAAAAAGCTACACATAACACGGTAAGTTCTGCCTTCTTCTGATTGCGTCTCTCTCCTCAGTCCGGGAGCTCCCGCGACCGGCGTCAGCCTGCCGCCATGTTTCCCTGCATGTCCTGGTTGTGACAAACAACCTATTTCGTTTTTCACTACTGTGAGGCCTAAAACTCTCATAGGTTATAATTAGAAATTCCTAAATATACTTTTAAGCTGTAATTCCTGATCAGAGAGTAGCAGCTTTTTCATGTTTCATATGTTTGGAATGGTTTTGATAAATCCTACTTACTGGTGAAGTTGGATTTAATATTACTGTTTTAGAAATGCCACTTTTAGGAAGTGGACATTTCTCTGCACTTACTGCTCTGTGTGTCTGACAGCATGTCTCCAAAACATGTCTGGGGTGGGTGGTAGCTACACTTTGCGTATTCCCTCTAGACAGCCACAAAACAGGAATGATAGTTGTGTTTGAGTACCCATCCACATATATCTGCATTCTGATGGCCTGCCTGGGTAGAATGTAAGGGAGGGGCTAACACTTCACTTGAATAGGTGGTGTCCTGTCCCCATACAAAGGGCTGAAATACCCCCCATTGATAGCCTGGAAGAAAGTTATGGGCTGAAAGGGGAGCCTGTGTTCTTCCGAGAGGTGGTTTGAAGTCACCCCCAACATCAACAGGACTTTTGGGTATAAGTGCTGGGTCTCGGACACCCTAAAATCAGACATTTCTGGATCTTGAACTGAACCTATGTCAGAAGGAGTTCTGTGCTGCTTAAAGGACTCATCTCTGGACTGCAGACTTGGAAGGCCTGCTTTTCTCATGTGTTACCTTGCTGCCTGCTGCTCTCTGACTCAGCTGAAGGAGAGCTGGAGTCTGCCTTCGCTCCAAGGGTTTGTCGGCATGCCGCCTGTTGCTTGAGACTCAGGGAAATCAAAGTCTCTACCCCTGCTCCTGTGCCTGACTCACTGGAAGTGGCCAAGATGCTTGCAACACGGATTTTGATGCATCGCCTGTCTGTGTGAAACAGAACCAGTGCATCAACCGGGTTGCGGGAGTAAAATCGGCACATCACATTGGAACCAGCACTTTGCCTCTAGAGATCAATGCATCGACAGCGTATTGCTGCTGTGGCAGCATAGTGAGATTGACGCATCCTCTCGACTCCAGCACCCGTCTTCAGAACTGAGTCATCACCTTCACTGCATGGAGAAGATCGACACATCTCGCTGCTTGTGACAAAGAAAGGCTCTGCGAGGGCCCTGTAGCTGGCCTGCACTTTGATAAGGCCAGCCTGAAGTTTGACTTTACCCCGGTCCTGCACAACCCAAAGTAACCTTTTTAGCACTACTTGCATCTAAGTGCTTTACTGCATTTATTCTTTTCAAATTCGTTATCTCAACTCATATAACTTGGATTTTTGGCATTTTGGTCTTGTTTTGTTTATGATATAATAGCCTATTTTTATGAGCCTGTGCGGAGTCTTTCTGTGGTCTTTCATTGTTTTACTGTGTATGTGTGTGTTGCACAAATACAATAAACATAGCCTCTTTAGATAAGCTTGACTGCTCTGTGCTCATAGAGTCAGCACAGGTTATCTTTTACTGTGCATCTAGCTTATCCTGACTAGGACTCTGGCTTCTCTTTGGACAGGGTGCATCCCTTTGCCAACCAGCAACTCAATTTCTTACAATATCCTAGTAGAAGCACCAAATCAGCCCTGATGACTGCCGTTCAATGATCTCTGCATGCAAGTACAGGAGCCATTCCTTTCTTTTAATAAAGGTTGTCCCGGTGCCCACCCAGGGCACTCCACAACATATACCTCAGTGGGGACTATGAGGGGGAGGCCCAGGCCTCCGCAGCCCCACTGGCTCCCCTGCCAACACCTTTACTGGGTGTGGCAGGAGCACTGTTGTGACCTGAAGAAACAGCAGATAGCTGGACCTGGCTACCAGGTGGCATTCGTTATCAGTCCTGATTTAAGCTCAAACCAATTTATCGCTATGCTTAATATCTGCTTGTGGAACACAAGGGCTATAACAATTTAATCTCCTCACCAGACTATTTGCAACATGTTCGAACTTTCAAAATAGTTTGCCTTCAAGAAACCTGGCAAATAACCATTAATCCTTGGCCAATTTACACCAAGTTTTATTCATCACTTCTGAGATCAGACAAGAGTGGCTGCCCTTCCAGTGTCGTTTCAATATATGCGCAAAATCAACTGGGGCTAAAAGCTACTAGCCAGGCTGAATTCAACGGTGAGGTTATCATAATAAAACTGGAGCGGCATACTGAGTCATGCACTGGCCCAAATGTATTTCTCAATTCGGTAGTGCTGGCTAATATATACATAAATCCTAATTTAGCTAAGGAAAGTGCTATGATGGAACTTTTAACTATTATCCTCTGCCAATTAAGGCTTGACAATTTAAACTCAATATAGTTACTAGCGGGAGATTTCAATGCCAAAATGTTAACCCCATTGGCTGGATACTAAGAATCATTTATGGGGAATAACTAAGATAACCACGACTCTTCCAACTAGAAGCACAGAAAGCTAATATTACAGTGATTTCCACTTTGAAAGCCCTGGGTTTAAGATCACTGAATGGCAGAAGGTTATGTGGCCAAGCTACAACTCATACACACACCTCATCAGAGGCTAGCCATGCTTGATTATCTGTGGGCAACTATCCTGCACTTTCACTGATTAAAAAATTAAAAAATTGACCCCACGGTCATCAGCGATTATGCCATTCTGATGTGTTCTTTCCCTCTGAAGGCTGCTCCCCTGCAAAACGAAACTTCATATGGCCATTAATCAGAAATGGAAATGGTCAGAAGTCTTCAGTGGGATGGTGGGCTTACCAACAGCAAGATGGAAAAATTGACAGTTATGTTATTCTCCTCATTGAAGGCAAATCAATATTTAATTGTAGGCTGGTCTGCTTCACTAGTGATCTCTTAAAATCTCTTGCCTCCCCTCAGTCAGGCGATCTGGAACATCTTGTTCATCCTCTCTCTTTTACAAAAAGCAAGGTCTTTCATTGAAAAAATACAATTAAATAGAACTATAGGAGCATTAAATACGGACAAAGCCAATGTTGCCTAGAAAGAGGAACTTAAGATCGTATGAAAAAGATGCCATCACTGCCTGCATGAAGATAAACAGCAACTTCAACATGAGTAATTGATTGCCGGGTTTGAAGCAGCAAAATCTAAAACACCCTAAGAGATTTTGGCAAATGGTCCATAGATTCTCTCACAGCCATTCAACAAGGGAATTATTTAACATCTTGGTGTCTGGGTGGTCTGCTTATATTGATATATTTCTACTCTTATGTCCCGCAGTTCGACCCAGTGTCTGCCTAAGATACTGATAGGTTGTGTGTCCCTGATCCAGATCTTGATAATCACAGATGAAATGGTTGCTGACATATTGGTCAAGATTTTCCCCCGCCGGCACTCTGGGTTCGAATGGGCTTCCTACCAATTTATTGAAGGCAGCAAAAGCAGAAGGGGCAAGTCACCTCACTCCACTTTTCAATGAATGCTTGAGTGGGAGCCAGGTTCCAGTGACCTGGAGTGGTACTAATATAGTCCCTGTTCATAAAAAGGGCTCTAATGACAGACCAGAAAACTTTCAGATCATTGCCTTACTTGACGTAAAGGGAAAATGTTTTGTGAATATCTTGAATAAAGAACTTGAGGATTGGACGATCGATAAGAAAATTATTCTCCTAATGGAACGGAGGTTAACTTGTTATGTCTAACGGTACTAATAGACCGTTCTATAAAAAAAGGAGTCTTGCTCTCTCTTTTGTGCATTCATAGACTTTGCTACAGATTTTGATACGGTGGACAAAGAGCTGCTTTGGTCTAAATTAGCTGCATGGGGCATACCTCCCTGCCTACTGACTGCCATCATACACCTCTATTCAAACACTTGGGTAAAGGTGAAAGTTTCCAGCAAATGGTCTACCTCTGTGAAGATTTACATTGTTAGGGGCCTGAAGGAGGGTTGCATATTGGCTCCCTTACTCTTTAATTTGTACTTAACAGATATGACTGATCATCTAAGCACAGCTCAAGCTTTTTCTCCTAAAATCAGTGCTACTGGTCTGCACCTCTCGCAGTATGCTAATGACACCATTTTAATGGATCAAACTGCAATAGATTTACAAAGATCGCTGCCTGGCCTGGAAGATTAATGTAAAGTCAACAAGCTTGTCATCAACACATCAAAAAACAAGATCATAGTCTTTGGTAAAGGAAGATTAAGTATTGGGCATCGTTTATAAATGGGCAGATAATCGAAAGAGTAACCTCCATAGCACAAAAATGAAGAACAACTTTGGGACCCACCCTGAATGAATGGAAAACTGATATGGATTTGGCAGGAGTTGTCCGCACAAATGGACTAAGATTTGGGGACGTTGGAACGAAAGCACAGGGATGCTCTGTCTGCCTGTTAATGAAGCTCCTCCAAGAATAGAAGACTAGAAGTACCGCTAAATATATGTCACTGAACTCAGAAGATATGAAGGCACAATGGTTGACGTACATTGTGACTTGAATGTCCTGATACTTGCAATGTCATGCACTTTATGATACAATATCGATACAATATCGATTATGCTGATTTCTGCTGTCTTTTGTTTCTTCCTTTGTTTGCAATAAAAATATATTTTTTCTAAAAAGAAAGAGTTACCTCAATCAAATATATAAGGGTATGGCTAAATGTTTGAGGTCATCCTTCCAAGCAAATTGAGGCATTAACCATAATGGAAAATGCTCCTATATTTGCCTTCCTTCCTGCAATCTGCAAAGTGATTAATAGTAAATTGATGCCCATCTTGGCATATGGTTCCTTTCATTTAAAACACCTTTAACATCTTGATTGAATCTTGCTCAGTGCTGTTGCTATAGACATCTTTTCCAGCTTCTGTCATGCATGGCTCAGGCTCAAATTCGACTAGAGTTCAACTTGATTCTCCAGAATTGCTCTCTTTAGGCACAATTTCTCTCCCTTTGTGCAAAAGGGAAATCTGCAGAACTGAGGTCTATCAGGTATCTTTTATGGACCATCAAGGGATCAGAAATGCATAATTTATTTCAGACTGCAATTGATTGGCTTGCAACTAAAGACCTGATGCAAACCTCACCTCCAGAAAAAAAGTTAGCAAAGCAATTCTCAATATAGGCATGGGTACTATCAGCCCATGTTGATTTGGAAGCTACTATCTCCAAGGCTTATGCAACATTAATTATTGATCTTTATCAGCCATTATTCAATTCAATTCAAATTCTTTATTTGATTAAAAAAATCATAAAAGATACAGATTCCAATATTTCGCACATGTCAGGCACAGGTATGAAAAATGGGTGGTACAGTAAGAATGGCCAAGGCCCGCACATGGTGTAACAAGGTTGTTATCTAGCATCTGTTTTGAATTTTGTTAAAATCTGTCTAAAAATAAAAATATCAACATTAGCTGTGAAAGTACAATCAATGTATAAGACAGTGCAAATTAGATTGAAATAAAACAACAGCATGAAATGAATAAAGTGCAAATGCTTTAATCATTTCCTCCTCTTTCTATTATTCATTTCTTCTCGGCACAAATGGCCATGAGCCTGTTCTATTTAGGATAATAAAGTGCATAATCAGTCATATAGATGATATAAATGATACAGTGCTAAAGCGTCAGCCATGTACCTAATCTATTTAAAGGCAGTAAGGTGCATGATCAATCATATGTTTGATAAAGTGCTAGTGCATCTGCCACACTGTCAATATCAAGCACAAAATGTACATTAACGTAAACAATGGATTTTATATCAAGTGTGCAGTACTAAAATCAATGATTAAAATGGTCCTTAGTGATTTAAAATTTCAGTCCATTTCTCTTACGTATTAAATGTGTAGCAAATAAATATCTGCTAAGGCTAAAAACGTTTTTCTGAGATGTATCTGTTTTTAAGATGCGTAATGCTCCTAAGTGTAGTCTAAGCTCCATGTTAATGCAGATAGGCTTGATCCATTTTTTCCGAGGAATTGTATATGCTGGGCAAAAGAATAATATATGCGGATCATTTTCTACAGCATTTAATGTGCATAAGGTACAAATGGCCTCCGTGTTATTAGAATTATTACACTTCCACTTAGATGTGTTGAATCTGGTCTATAATACATTAAAAACTAAACTTCATATATAAAGACTTTGCTAATTGTGGTTGTATTTCGTCCATATCACCCTCAAACAAAGGAGATGGTTTTATAGTTAGGAACTGCGTGGTTAACCTTCCCACATTTGAGTTACGATGTATACTGTCCTGAATGTACTCCTAATATGAGTTTTTCAGAATTCTTTTTGAATGAAATGTCAGTGATTGGGGGTGATGCCAGTAACTATTTAAACTTAACTTATAAAACCAGCTACGCATGTGTCCAAACCATGGGAGTGTTACATTATGATCAAGAAGCATTATCTCAATTAGTCCAGCTTTATAATATTTGAGCACTTGTATGGTCCACAGCCAAACCCAAAGTAACAGAGGTATTAACCCCTTCGCTGCTAGGCCTTTTCCCCCCCCTGTGCTTAGCCTTTTTTGGGCTATTTGGGGTAGTGCGCGCTTAGGCCCCTGTAACTTTTTGACCACATAAGGTATCCATGCCAAATTTGCGTCCTTTTTTTCTAACATCATGGGGATTGTAAAGGTACCCAGGCTTTGTGGATTCCCCTGGAGGGGACCCATAAATTAGCCAAAATAGAGCAACATTTTGTTTTTTTGGGGAAAAATGCGAAAAAAGGGCTACAGATGAAAGCGTCTTGTTTTTCCCTGCAAATGGCATCAAAAAGGGGTTGTGGTGCTGAAATCACCATCTTCCCAGATTTCAGGGACAAGCAGACTTTTGTCAGACAACCAACTTTTTTTACACAGTTTTGGCATTTTTCTGGGACATAGCCTATTTTTGCTATTTTTTGTGCTTTCAACCTCCTTCCAGTTAATGGTAGAAATGGGTATGAAACCAATAATGGATCCTAGAAAGCCATACATTTCTGAAAAGTAGACAAAATTCTGAATTCAGCAAGGGGTCATTTGTGTAGATCCTTAAAGTTTTCCTTATAGAAACTAACAGTTAAAGGAAGGAAAAATTGAAAATTAGTTGAAAAAAACAGCCATTTGTGTCAACGTTTTCACCTGTAACTTCTTCTAATTATGACAGCTATTTGAAAGCAATATACCGTTATATCCGCTGGACCTTTCTGGTTGTGGGGATATATAGGACTTGTAGGTTCACCAAGAACCCGACGAACCCAGAGCCAATAACTGAGCAGCATCTTGCAATGGTTTTTTATTATGTACCGGGTATATAGCAATTATTTTGGGAAAATGTATACATGGAAAAATTGTTATGAAAGACACCTATGTATTTCTGAAATGGGAACAAAATGTAGATTTTAGAAACAGTATTTCTTTGCACATTTCCGAAATTGGGAGTACCCATACTAGCATGAGAATTATAGGTCATTTTTCAAAATGACTTATTTTTTACACATTGTCTTTCATTTGGAAGGCAGAACTGCATCGAAAGTCAATAGGTAATAACAGTTGCTCTACAATTCTGTGTTACCCTAAGTCTCCCGATAAAAATGGTACCTCACTTGTGTGGGTAGGCCTTGTGCCCACAACAGGAAATGGCTCAAAATGCAACGTGGACGTACCACATTTTCACATTGAAAAATTACCCTTTTTTTGCAAAGTGCCTAGCTGTAGTTTTTGAACCCTAGCTCTGCGGGAACTTAGGGAAACCTAGCAAACCTATACATTTTTGAAAACTAGACACCCAGGGGAATTCATGATGGGGTGACTTGACTGGCTCTCACCAGGTTCTGTTACCCAGAATCCCTTGCAAACCTAAAAAATTGGCAAAAAAAACACATTTTCCTCACTTTTCTGAGGTGGAAAGTTCTGGAATCTGCGTGGATCCACAAAATTCCACCCACCCCGCGTTCCCCAAGGTCTTCCCAAAAAAATGGTACCTCACTTGTGTGGGTAGGCATAGTGCCCGCGACAGGAAGCAGCGCAAAACGCAACGTGGACACACCACATTTTCACAGTGAAAAATTACCCTTTTTTTGCAAAGTGCCTAGCTGTAGTTTTTGAACCCTAGCTCTGCCGGCACTTTGGGAAACCTAGCAAACCTATACATTTTTGAAAAGTAGACACCCAGGGGAATCCAGGATGGGGTGACTTGACTGGCTCTCACCAGGTTCTGTTACCCAGAATCCCTTGCAAACCTAAACAATTGGCAAAAAATCTAATTTTCCTCACTTTTGTGTGGTAGAAAGTTCTGGAATCTGCATGGATCCACAAAATTCCACCCACCCCGCGTTCCCCAAGGTCTTACGAAAACAATGGTACCTCACTTGTGTGGGTAGGCCTAGTGCCCGCGACAGGAAGCAGCGCAAAACGCAGCGTGCGCGCACCACATTTTCACAGTGAAAAATGACCCTTTTTTTGCAAAGTGCCTAGCTGTAGTTTTTTAACCCTAGCTCTGCCGGCACTTAGGGAAACCTAGCAAACCTATACATTTTTGAAAAGTATACACCCAGGGAAATCCAGGATGTGGTGACTTGACTGGCTCTCACCAGGTTCTGTTACCCAGAATCCCTTGCAAACCTTAAAAATTGGCAAAAAAAACACATTTTCCTCACTTTTCTGTGGTGGAAAGTTCTGGAATCTGCGTGGATCCACAAAATTCCACCCACCCCGCGTTCCCCAAGGTCTTACCAAAAAAATTGTACCTCACTTGTGTGGGTAGGCCTAGTGCCCGCGACAGGAAGCAGCGCAAAACGCAACATGGACACACCACATTTTCACAGTGAAAAATGACCCTTTTTTTGCAAAGTGCCAAGCTGTCGTTTTTGAACCCTAGCTCTGCCGGCACTTTGGTAAACCTAGCAAACCTATACATTTTTGAGAAGTATACACCCAGGGGAATCCAGGATGGGGTGACTTGACTGGCTCTCACCAGGTTCTGTTACCCAGAATCCCTTGCAAACCTAAAAAATTGTCAAAAAAACCACATTTTCCTCACTTTTCTGTGGTAGAAAGTTCTGGAATCTGCGTGGATCCACAAAATTCCACCCACCCCACGTTCCCCAAGGTCTTCCGAAAAAAATGGTACCTCACCTGTGTGGGTAGGCCTAGTGCCTGCGACAGGAAGCAGCGCAAAACGCAACGTGGACGCACCACATTTTCACAGTGAAAAATGACCCTTTTTTTGCAAAGTGCCTAGCTGTAGTTTTTGAAACCTAGCTCTGCCGGCACTTTGGGAAACCTAGCAAACCTATACATTTTTGAAAAGTAGACACCCAGGGGAATCCAGGATGGGGTGACTTGACTGGCTCTCACCAGGTTCTGTTACCCAGAATCCCTTGCAAACCTAAAAAATTGGCAAAAAAAACACATTTTCCTCACTTTTCTGTGGTGGAAAGTTCTGGAATCTGCGTGGATCCACAAAATTCCACCCACCCCGCGTTCCCCAAGGACTTCCCAAAAAAATGGTACCTCACTTGTGTGGGTAGGCCTAGTGCCCGCAACAGGAAGCAGCACAAAACGCAAAGTGGACACACCACATTTTCACAGTGAAAAATGACCCTTTTTTTGCAAAGTGCCTAGCTGTCGTTTTTGAACCCTAGCTCTGCTGGCACTTTAGGAAACCTAGCAAACCTATACATTTTTGAAAAGTAGACACCCAGGGGAATCCAGGATGGGGTGACTTGACTGGCTCTCACCAGGTTCTGTTACCCAGAATCCCTTGCAAACCTAAAAAATTGGCAAACAAAAATCATTTCCCTCACTTTTCTGTGGTAGAAAGTTCTGGAATCTGCGTGGATCCACAAAATTACACCCACCCCGCGTTCCCCAAGGACTTCCCAAAAAAGTGGTACCTCACTTGTGTGGG
Organism: Calotriton arnoldi; assembly: GCA_963921515.1. Taxonomy (NCBI): domain Eukaryota; kingdom Metazoa; phylum Chordata; class Amphibia; order Caudata; family Salamandridae; genus Calotriton; species Calotriton arnoldi. The sequence continues at coordinate 694,298 of CAWUFW010008048.1, forward strand.
TAGGCCTAGTGCCCGCAACAGGAAGCAGCGCAAAACGCAAAGTGGACACACCACATTTTCACAGTGAAATATTACCCTTTTTTTGCAAAGTGCCTAGCTGTCGTTTTTGAACCCTAGCTCTGCCGGCACTTTGGGAAACCTAGCAAACCTATACATTTTTGAAAAGTAGACACCCAGGGGAATCCAGGATGGGGTGACTTGACTGGCTCTCACCAGGTTCTGTTACCCAGAATCCCTTGCAAACCTAAAAAAGTGGCAAAAAAAAATCATTTTCCTCACTTTTCTGTGGTAGAAAGTTCTGGAATCTGCGTGGATCCACAAAATTCCACCCACCCCGCGTTCCCCAAGGTCTTATGAAAAAAATGGTGCCTCACTTGTGTGGGTAGGCCTAGTGCCCGCGACAGGAAGCAGCGCAAAACGCAACGTGGACGCACCACATTTTCACAGTGAAAAATGACCCTTTTTTTGCAAAGTGCCTAGCTGTAGTTTTTGAACCCTAGCTCTGCCGGCACTTTGGGAAACCTAGCAAACCTATAAATTTTTGAAAAGTAGACACCCAGGGGAATCCAGGATGGGGTGACTTGACTGGCTCTCACCAGGTTCTGTTACCCAGAATCCCTTGCAAACCTAAACAATTGGCAAAAAAAACACATTTTCCTCACTTTTCTGTGGTGGAAACTTCTGGAATCTGCGTGGATCCACAAACTTCCACCCACCCCGCGTTCCCCAAGGTCTTCCCAAAAAAATGGTACCTCACTTGTCTGGGTAGGCCTAGTGCCCGCGACAGGAAGCAGCGCAAAACGCAACGTGGACACACCACATTTTCACAGTGAAAAATGACCCTTTTTTTGCAAAGTGCCTAGCTGTCGTTTTTGAACCCTAGCTCTGCCGGCACTTTGGGAAACCTAGCAAACCTATACATTTCTGAAAAGTAGATACCCAGGGGGATCCAGGATGGGGTGACTTGACTGCCTCTCACCAGGTTCTGTTACCCAGAATCCCTTGCAAACTTAAAATATTTGCAAAAAAAACACATTTTCCTCACTTTTCTGTGGTGGAAAGTTCTGGAATCTGCGTGGATCCAAAAAATTCCACCCACCCCACGTTCCCCAAGGTCTTCCTAAAAAAATGGTACCTCACTTGTGTGGGTAGGCCTAGTGCCCACGACAGGAAGCAGCGCAAAAAGCAACGTGGACACACCACATTTTCACTGTGAAAAATGACCCTTTTTTTGCAAAGTGCCTAGCTGTCGTTTTTGAACCCTAGCTCTGCCGGCACTTAGGGAAACCTAGCAAACCTATACATTTTTGAAAAGTAGACACCCCGGGGAATCCAGGATGGGGTGACTTGACTGGTTCTCACCAGGTTCTGTTACCCAGAATCCCTTGCAAACTTTAAAAATTGGCAAAAAAAACACATTTTCCTCACTTTTCTGTGGTGGAAAGTTCTGGAATCTGCGTGGATCCACAAAAGTCCACCCACCCCGCGTTCCCCAAGGTCTTCCAAAAAAAATGGTGCCTCACTTGTGTGGGTAGGCCTAGTGCCCGCGACAGGAAGCAGCGCAAAATGCAACGTGGACGCACCACATTTTCACAGTGAAAAATGACCCTTTTTTTGCAGAGTGCCTAGCTGTAGTTTTTAACCCTAGCTCTGCCGGCACCTAGGGAAACCTACCAAACCCACACTTTTCTGAAAAGTAGACACCCGGGGGATTCCAGGGAGGTATGGCTTGCGTGGATCCCCCAACGTTTTCTTACCCAGAATCCCCTGCAAACCTGACACTTTGATGAAAAAATCCCTTTTTTCACACATTTTTGTGTGGTAAAGTTGTGGCATCACTGGGCTGACACAACTTTCCTACCACCCAGCGTCCCCCCAGGTCTCCCGATAAAAATAGTGCCTCACTCGGGTGGGAGGCCCAAGTACCCGTGACAGGCAAGGCCCCACAACGTATTGAGGCGACCTCAAAATGGCCAATCACAAAACGACCTGGTTTTGCAAAGGGGGTCCCATGACGTTTTGGCCCGGAGCTCGGTGGCCACCTAGGGAAACCTACCAAACCCACACATTTCTGAAAAGTAGATACCCGTGGGATTCCAGGGAGGTATGGCTTGCGTGGATCCCCCAACGTTTTCTTACCCAGAATCCCCTGCAAACCTGACATTTTGTTGAAAAAATCCCTTTATTCACACATTTTTGTGTGGTAAAGTTGTGGCATCACCTTGCTGACACAAATTTCCTACCACCCAGCGTTCCCCCAGGTCTCCCGATAAAAATGGTGCCTCACTCGGGTGGGAGGCCCAAGTACCCGCGACAGGAAAGGGCCCACAACGTATTGAGGCGACCTCAAAATGGCCTATCACAAAACAACCTGGTTTTGCAAGGGGGTCCCATGACGTTTTGGCCCGGGGCTTGGCGGCCACCTAGGAAACCTACCAAACCCACACATTTCTGAAAAGTAGACACCCGGGGATTCCAGGGAGGTATGGCTTGCGTGGATCCCCCAACGTTTTCTTACCCAGAATCCCTGCAAACCTGACATTTTGCTGAAAAAAATCCCTTTTTTCACACATTTTTGTGTGGTAAAGTTGTGGCATCACCGGGCTGACACAAATTTCCTACCACCCAGCGTCCCCCCAGGTCTCCCGATAAAAATGTTGCCTCACTCGGGTGGGAGGCCCAAGTACCCGCGACAGGCAAGGCCCCACAACGTATTGAGGCGACCTCAAAATGGCCTATCACAAAACGACCTGGTTTTGCAAGGGGGGTCCCATGACGTTTTGGCCTGGGGCTCGGCGGCCACCTAGGAAAACCTACCAAACCCACACATTTCTGAAAAGTAGACACCCGGGGGATTCCAGGGAGGTATGGCTTGCATGGATCCCCCAACATTTTCTTACCCAGAATCCCCTGCAAACCTGACATTTTGCTGAAAAAATCCCTTTTTTCACACATTTTTGTGTGGTAAAGTTGTGGCATCACCGGGCTGACACAAATTTCCTACCACCCAGCGTTCCCCAAGGGCCCACAACGTATTGAGGCAACATTAAAATTGCCTATCACAAAATGTTGTGGGACCTTGCCTGTCGCAGGTACTTGGGCCTCCCACCCGAGTGAGGCACCATTTTTATCGGGAGACCTGGGGGACGCTGGGTGGTAGGAAATTTGTGTCAGCCCGGTGATGCCACAACTTTACCACACAAAAATGTGTGAAAAAAGGGATTTTTCAGCAAAATGTAAGGTTTGCAGGGAGATCCACGCAAGCCATAACTCCCTGGAATCCCCGGGTGTCTACTTTTCAGAAATGTGTGGGTTTGGTAGGTTTCCCTAGGTGGCCGCCGAGCCCGGGCCAAAACGTCATGGGACCCCCTTGCAAAACCAGGTCGTTTTGTGATAGGCCATTTTGAGGTCGCCTCAATACGTTGTGGGCCCTTGCCTGTCACGGGTACTTGGGCCTCCCACCCGAGTGAGGCACCATTTTTATTGGGAGACCTGGGGGACGCTGGGTGGTAGAAAATTTGTGTCAGCCCGGTGATGCCACAACTTTACCACACAAAATGTGTGAAAAAGGGATTTTTCAGCAAAATGTCAGGTTTGCAGGGGATTCTGGGTAAGAAAACGTTGGGTGATCCATGCAAGCCATACCTCCCTGGAATCCCCGGGTGTCTACTTTTCAGAAATGTGTGGGTTTGGTAGGTTTCCTAGGTGGCACCGAGCCCGGGCCAAAACCCAGGTGACCCCCTTGCAAAACCAGGTCATTTTGAGATAATGTGTTGTTTATTTCTGCAGCGTGAAAATTTTGGCACAATATTGCAAGGAAAATGTGACAGACATTTTGAGGTTTGCAGGACATTGTGGGTACCATAACTTGTTGGGATCCACAAGAGAGATATCACCATGTACTCCCATGGGTGTTTCGTTTACGACAATATCTACAGTTGGTAGGTTATTCTTAGACGGAATGTACACCTTGGCAGACAGACTAAAAAGACAAAGATTACTGCACAGCCATCTATTCCTCAAGCACACACACATACTGGTTGGATTTGGCACGAGGGCAAGTGATGGTTCAGTATATACAATTTTATTAACAAGAGATTTCACAAAAATGAAATGCACTGTCAATAATTGAAAGGACAAAAAACTGAACCAGTGACTCGCAGCTCGTGAGCTGTAAAGCCACGTCAAGGCCCCAACTGCTTTACAGGCCATTCACACACCTTTCATACGTGATACACACAAGATCATTCACACCACCAGGCACGAAACAAACACATTACAACATTCACAAAAAGGGACAAGGTACACCCTGCTTGAGAAAGACAAAAAAAAAATATTACTGCACAGCCATCTAATCCTCCACACACACATACTGGTTGGATTTGGCACGAGGGTGAGTGATGGTTCAGTATATACAATTGTATTAACAAGTGATTTCACAAAAATGAAATGCACTGTTAATAATTGAAAGGACAAAAAACTGAACCAGTGACTCACAGCTCGTGAGCTGTAAAGCCACGACAAGGCACCAACCTCTTTACAGGCCATTCATACACCTTTCATACGTGTGACAAATACAAAACCATTCACACCACCAGCCGCGGGCCCATCACATTACAACACTCACACCAGCAGACAGCGCCATTCAAGGGCCCATCACTTTAACACGCCCACATTACTAACACAGCAACCACACAAGCTGATGGATTGCGTGGAATGTCGCTCGGCTAGCAGTGTGTGTAGTGACCAGCAGCAAGTCACTACTCACACACTGCCAGCCGAGAGCCACTCCACGCACACCGCCAGCCAAGCACCACTCCACGCACACCGCCAGCCAAGCGCCACTCCATGCACACCGCCAGCCAAGCGCCACTCCACGCACACCGCCAGCCAAGCGCCACTCCACGCACACTGCCAGCCTAGTGCCACTCCACGCACACCACCAGCCAAGCGCCACTCCACGCACACCGCCAGCCAAGAGCCACTCCACGCACACCGCCAGCCAAGCGCCACTCCACGCACACCGCCAGCCAAGCGCCACTCCACGCACACCGCCTGCCAAGCACGATTCCACGCACACCGCCAGCCAAGCGCCACTCCACGCACACCGCCAGCCAAGAGCCACTCCACGCACACCGCCAGCCAAGCGCCACTCCACGCACACCGCCAGCCAAGCGCCACTCCACGCACACCGCGAGCCAAGCACCAGCCTACACACACCACCATCACATTTAGGATTTTTTTATACAAAAAAGAAAACACAAACAAATTGCAAATAGATACAAATCTACTAACACAAAATCAGAAACTAAATACATTGCACTAATGCCAACCTTGAAACAGAACAACAATTCTTAAACATTACAGACCAGGCAGTTCACTTTAACACTCACGGTTGCTCCCAATAATTATTTTGCTTGTGGTACGCTCTATAACAAGCAGGCACACACAGCCCAGGGTTAGAAGGACACTCATGGCAGTACATACGAGTCTCCTTCCGCGTACCTCTTCGCCAACAGACTCTACATCTCCTAGTGGGAAAGTCTTTTGAGGGTGTAGGAGGAATGTGATCAGGAAAGTGGCGATCTTTCAATCGAGCCACATCCTCCACCACTCCAACTCTAGGAACACTTGCCTGTTCCACAACAACAATGCTGCCTATGACAGACTGCTGAATCTGAACAAAAGTCAACTTGGATGCAGGAGAACACTCCTTGAACACAACAAAAGCATTGAAAGTTGCTAAATTGAAGAGATGGATGGCCAACTTCTTATACCAAATGTAAGCCTTACGAATAGCAGTGTAAGGTTCCAACCTCTGATCTACTCTATCAACACCACCCATGTGCTTATTGTAGTCTAAAATGCACACAGGTTTGCGCACTTCAGCAATCTGACCCCAAACAGCCACAGGTGAAGTACTCTCATCATGGATGGTAGTCAGCATGTACACATCCCTCCTGTCCACAAATTTCACAGCTAGCAGTTCCTCACTATGCAAGGCACTGCACTGTCCCCTCTGAAGTTTTTTGAAAACAAGCTCTTTTGGATAACCTTTACGGTTAGAGCGGATTGTGCCACAAGCAAAAGTGTCCACTTTGAACAATTCCTTAAACAATTGCACAGCAGTGTAGAAGTTATCAAGGTACAAATGGTGGCCTCTGTTAAACAGTCCTCTAGCAAGATCCCACACAATTTTCTCTGAAACTCCAAAAGTGGACGGACAACCAGGGGGTCAATAGTGGAATCCCTACCAGTGTACACACGCAAATTAAAAACATATCCTGTCCTACTCTCAGACAACATATACAGCTTAATTCCATAGCGTGCCCTCTTGCTAGGAATGTACTGCCTAAAAACCAAACGGCCCTTGAACAGGACCAAAGACTCATCAATAGATATTTCTTTCCCTGGAGTATAGATCTCTGAAAATCGATCTACAAAGTGATCAAGAACAGGCCGAATCTTAAAAAGACGGTCACATTCAGGGTGATCTCGTGGCAACGCCAAACCATTATCAACAAAATGCAGCATCCGAAGCAAAAGTAAATACCGATCACGAGTCATAACTGCAGGAAATATGGCCGTTGCCATCAAGGGACTGGTAGACCAATATGAACCCATGGACGGCTTCCTTATCAAACCCATCAAAAAAGTCAAACCCAAAAACTTCTTCATCTCTTCCAGATTTGTGGGACTCCACCGGGTAGCTCTAGAATGGGGCCTAAGTCTGGCACTGTTGTCCCTCAAAAACTGTTCAGCATACAAATTAGTCTGCTCAACAATCTCACCCAAAAAGACATCATCCATAAACAACTGAAAATACTGTATAGGCAAATAATGTTCACAATCCACTCTACACCCTGCATAACCACTAAAGGCAGGCAACACCGGCTGCACCATGTTTGGATCAACCCAGAGTCCAGCACTTCCAGTAGGAAGCCTAGCAGCCCCAGGCTGCAATCCAGATGCCTCTTGCACCATCGGCACAGTAGTATCCTCCTCTAAAACAGGCACTTCATCTGCACTGAGAGTACCTTCATCATCCGAGGATTCCATGTGGAGAGAAAACTCACTGCCTGAATCTTCCCCTCCCTCCTCTCCCTCAGACGCACTGTCAGTCTCATAATCCTGCTCAGAGGAAGATTCAAGAAGCAAACCAACCACCTGCTGAGCAGTCATTCTACGGCTAGCCATAATGCTTACTAATAAAGGTTACTTGTCAAACAAGTCAACAAGAACAAACCCTTTGTAAAAAAAGAAATAAACAAAATGTAGCTTTATCACAAAGACCTATATACTCCAACATTATACCACTCACGTGACAGAAGCAGCTAGACTCACCACCACCTACTCTGCACAGGCACAGTAAGGATCAACAATATCCCACTAAAAAAGAAGAAAAAAAAATTACACATAAGACAATGCAAAACATCGCAAAGAATTTCATGCTCTGAACACTAACAAATATGCTGCCATTATGACACCACTTACAAAAAAATTCATTCATGCATGACAATAATACTCATTTGGAGAACACACAACAAAAATATATTTCTTACCAAATATATGCAATTACGCAAAACTGCAGAACAACCACTGCCGAAACCGCAAACAGGAATCAAAAGCTTTACACTAGAATAAAAAGGAGAAAAAAAACATTACAATCACATATGCAAATAATGCACCAGTCCACACACAATCCAACAGCCAAGCTAAGGGGTAGGAGGGCCAAAGAGTATAAATAAAATATTCACCCCCGTAAAAGGGGAGCAACCCTTGCCCTTTTGGCCACTCCCCAACACAAAAATTAAAAAAACCCTGGTGTCTAGTGGCTTATGCCCTCCTTGGGGGCAGATGGGCCTAAAAACATACTGCTATTCTGCCACCCAAGGGGTCACTCTCCACAAATAAATGCCTGGTGGACTAGTGGGAAGATACCTTTATCTTCCGCACACGATCTCTCACTACTCAACTCTACTCTCAACTCTATTCACAACTGGATGTTAGCTCACTAACTCATTCTGAATCCCGCCAAAACTGAATTCCTCCTCCTCTCTACCTCTCTCTCACCTCCTCCTGTTCAATCTTGGATGGATCAGCTGAACCTACTCAACAACAAACCAATCATTGTCGACAGCGCTAAATCCCTAGGTGTCATTCTTGACAAAAGACTCAACCTAATCTCCCACATCAACTCTATTGCTAAGAACGCACGTTACCAGTTGCGCCTTCTATGGGGGATCCGTCGGTTCTTCCCAGAGAAAGACTTAAAAACCTTGGTACAATCTCTGGTTCTCTCAAGACTGGATTATTGCAATTCTCTTCTGACGGGCCTACCCAAATCCCACCTCTCCCCTCTCAAATCCATCCTCCATTCAGCAGCTCGCTTCATTTCAGGGTCTAAACGAAGCGACCACGTCACTCCTATCCTGTCCTCTCTTCGATGGCTTCCGATCGAGGCAAGATCTATTTACAAAACTGCCTGCATCACACACAAAGCCTTACACACGTCCTCCCCTCGTTACCTGGCGAATAAATTGAAATTGTCCGGTGGCTCTCGCCCTTCTCGCAATGCGGAAAAGCTTCTGCTTGAGCCCCCCCCCGTCTTCAAAAGGGAAAGATCGATGGCGCAATCCTTCTCAGGCAATGCGGAGAGAATCTGGAACTTGCTTCCCCCATTGCTCCGTGCCACCTCCTCTACCTGGATCTTCAAAGCTGACCTCAAATCTCTTCTCTTCCAAAGACACTTTCAGAACTAATACTTTCACTCTCAGCCCCCTCTAGGAAGTTCGCTCTTCATTGTAAATTTGTACTTTTTCCTGTACATTCCTCACCCTTGCGTGCTGTGCTGGATTTGTGTACCCTTCATTTAATTCACGCCCTCTCTACTCCATCAAGGAAGTTCTTCCACTATAGGAAATTCTGTACTCCATGCCTATAGAAGTGCCTTCCCAGTGTGTTCTGAGTGACTGCCACTTATTGCAGTATTGTACCTCTATTTGTATTTTGTATCTCATGTATCATGCACAATTGTCACTTTTTCCTCATGTAATGTAACGCTTGCTTTTGTATTATGCTCACTTGTAACCTTCTCCTCATGTAATGTTACTGTTCCTATTTGAAGCGCTCTGACACCTTCGGGTAAAGCCCCGCGCTATATATAAAAAAACTGCCCCCCCCCCAGGGGGGCAGAGCACCAACAAACATAAGGCCCCCAAAAGGGGAGCGACCCTTGCCCAAGGGCCCGCTCCCCAAAACAGTATTTTCCGTTTTTTTTTTAAAATTCCCTGGTGTCTAGTGTGCATTCCTGCTGCACGATCGCATGATCGTGCAGCAGGAATGCACAAAGAGGCATCGAGGGAAAGGAAAGGGTTTTCCTTTCCCTCGATGCCTCTTCTGTTTGAAATCCCCCCTCCCCGGAGCCAAAACTAACCTTATTCCCCGACGCGCTGGAAGCAAATGGCTTCCAGCGCGTCGGGAACAAAGGAAACCCCAATGACGTCAGCGCGCCTCACGCGCTGACGTCAGTGAGGGGGTGTCGGGGGAGGCAGGGAAGCCCTTCCCCTGCCTTCCCCCAAAAACCCGACGATCGGATTCCCATGGGGAGCGCCAGCGCTTCCCCCGTGGGTGGTCTTATGACGAGCTGGACTCGTCATGAGCACACGACCACTGTGTGCCATGACGAGTCCAGCTCGTCATGAGCATCGAAGGGGTTAATATGGCCTGGGGCTCGATTCGCCTGAGCTTAATGTCTTGGATAATGGGGATCATAGGCGTACGTGCCGGGAGATGTAAAATCATCCTTATAAATTTGTTCTCTTCTACAGTGAGTGTGTTTTGGTAGTTAATGCCCCAGAGTTCTGCGCCATAAAGAGTTGTTGTTTGCGCCCTACACTTGTAAACTTCTAGGTCCGGCAATACTGCTTTAGATGTGCTTTTTTGATGTTGTTTTGCAATCGCCATAAAGTTCTGAACCAAAGTTGACTTACACTTGAGCATATGTGGATTCCATGACAGTTTGGTGTCAAGGGTTAATACCCAGATAGTTGAAGCTCGGCACGTATTCCAATTTTTTCTCTCTGACTATAATGTTTTTTTAAATGATTTATGCGGATTTAGGGCCATATATTTGGTTTTTATGTATTGATTTCTAGGCCTTTTCCCAAGCAGAAAGCACCAAAACAGTCCAAAAGGTTCTGCAGACCATTGGGTGTTTGTGATAGTAATATCGTGTCATCTGCGAAGAGTAAGGCGGGTACTGGCACCCGTCCTAACATAGGTGCGTCGTGCTTGCATCCCTGGAGATATTGCACGGCATCGTTGACATATAACGAAAAGAGGGTGGGTGCCAGTACACATCCCTGTCTTACTCCTCTTTTTATTGGAATTGCTTCAGTAAGTTCGCCACTGGGTCACCATCTAACTTTTGCATAATTGTCTGTGTGGAGTCGTACTATTTGACAAAGAAGGTTGTCAGGGACTCCCTGGGTTTTTAGGGAGTTCCACAGTGAGCCCCTGGGAATGAGTTCAAATGCAGCCTTCAAATCTATGAAGGCTATATACATGTGGCCTCCCTTAAGTTTGACATATTTCCATATTATGCATAGAAGTCTGAACACCTGGTCTACTGTGCTTATTCTTGCTTGAAACCCGGCTTCATATTGGGACATGGTATCCTTTTCTTCTAGCCAGGTATTGAGCTTGGTTAGTAACTGCTTTGCACATATCTTTTGTAGAGTATCAATTAAACTAATTGGCCTATAATTGGTCGGGAACTGACGATTCCATGTTTTAGGTATTGGTGAGCCTGCAGCAACAGCATTACAAAGTAAGTTTACGTAGGGTGCCCAGACCTTGATGTCGTGCCTCAACAGGTCACCTGGGATCTTATCCGGGCCTGAAGCTTTCCCTGGCTTGACTGCTTTTATTGCTGTCACTGTCTCGTCAAGGGTGAAATAGGGGATGCTATTTTGTCCATTCCCGTCAGCTACCCCGGTACTTATTCCATTGGCGAATTCATCAGTTGTCTGTAGTTCGCCAGGTTCTGAGTATAGGGTTGAAAAGTGATTATCTAATGTACCTGGGTCCAGATAAAGATCCAAACTAGTGTTTCCCATTTTGCTACCCTGGGCTATCAGTTTCCAAAATCCCATATGGTCCTTATTTTTTGCTGCCGTAAGTAGATCATTCCTATTATTTTCATCCCAATCCTTTTTTGCCTGAGCTAATAGTTTCCTATTCTGCATTCTAGTGGCTCTTAGCTTTGTTATATCGCTTGACCGAGCGGCTAGTGTCAGTTGGTGTTTTGCCGCACGGCATTCCTTGGTAAACCAGTGATTGTGTGAGGAGTGGTTGGCGGAAGCAGATGGTTCTTTCTTGCAGAGATTTTTACTCAACAGATTTTCTAGCTTCTCGGCCAGGGTGTAATGTAGTTGCAAATTTGGGATATCACACAGGGAGGTATTTATATAGGGTGTTAATACATCTGCAAAGGGGTTATAGATTTTTGCCAAGGTTTGGGGATTCCCAACAATAGAGGGCCATTTTAATGCCCTGCGATTGTTACTGATTAGTGGACTTAAGAGAGAGTGCTTCTTTATACTATTCTCACTCAGTGCCCATGTTTCTAAAAGAGCTCCCTCTATCGTCAGGCACAGAGGAAAGTGGTCGCTGTCGTCTCTTTTTTCCACTTGTAAGTCAATTAGGTTACCCTATGTGTTGGTGCTCACTAATATGTAGTCAATTTTGCTCAAGATTGTACCTCTTCTAAACGTATATGCACTTGTGCTGTCTGATGGCAGCCTGCCATTGCAGGCCCTTAATCCTTGTCCAGAAACCAATCGAACCAGTTGCATGCCGCCGTTGAACAAGGAACTGAAGTTCCGGTTTCCACTCTTGGGATTCCTCTTGCCATGTCCTCCTCTTCTAAAACAGTTTCCAGGCCCACCACAGGCTCAAATTTACAATTTAGGTCCCCACCTATAATTACCGGTATTCCGGAATGAATATTATTTAAAAAATTATCCAGTATCTCCAATACTGGGGATTCAATGCTAGCTGCTCTAGGTCTACTATAGACATTTTTGCCACTAAGATATCTGGAGATGGCAATTCAAGTTGGCTAATATCTATCTTTAGGGAGATTTTAGCCCATATGGCTAATCCTCCTGATGGTCTGCCTCTTGAGGAAGGGACAGCGTTGATACTGAGGGTCCTGTAGCTCAACTTGTGGGGCGGGTCCAAAGCCCATGTTTCTTGTATTAGGCAGATTTCGAATCAGTTCATATGTTCTTGCCATTCTAAATCTGTTAGTTTGTGCCTCACCCCCGCTATGTTCCATGAGACCAGATGTTTTGATCCTTGTGTGGGTTCCTCACTACCGTTCTGTGTGTTGGAGAAAGGTGCTGCTGCATTCATGGACTCAACTTTTTCTTCGACAGTTCCCTGGTATACTTTATGTGGGTGGTCAGGAAAAGATATTCTATTGGTTATTCCTTTAGGCGGACTTAGGACACAGGAAGATCTGGCGCAATGCATAGTTCCAGTTCCCTGTGTTCCTAGTCAGTCAACTGCCTCTAAATCATTTCGGCTACTGTTGGTTTTTGGTGGATGATCATTGTTTGTGAGCATTTCCTGGTTTACTGTCTTGGTTCTAGCTCTATTTATCCTAAATCTTACTGATGAGTTGGGATTTAGAGGTGCTCTCAAGTCCAGTGCTAACAAGCCGTGACTATACTTTTGGACTTAAATACAAGGAGAATAGTATCATAGGTTCCTGCTTGCTCACAAGACGTTCTGTTTTTATAATGTCGGAGCGAATTACTGATAGGAACTTGCGCTTGGATCTAATCCAGTGGATTACCTTGTTTTTAAGGGACTCCTCATCTTCCCTATGGGATGAAAGGGTCAATTTGGTAACATTAGTCATGTATAGAGTCCGGTCTAGCTGACTATTGTATCATTAAATACACCACTATTGTGGGTCTGCCTAGGATCTAGATTTCTGTTACACAGGCGATGTTTTAACATCTCGCTTTGTAGATCCTGCTCCCTTCTAGATGTTATGGGCCCTGTAGGATAGTTGGTTTGCTCCCCCGTGTTGTGAATGTGTTGTGGTACATCTTTGTAGGAATGCTTCCAATCAGTATCACCCTTGTTATTCCACTCCCCCCCTCTCCAGCCTTGTTCCCATAATAACGGGGGTCCTCCCCCGTGACCTTTTCTATTTTCGTAGCTGGGTTCTTTAGGACCGCTATTCGTGCCACTTGCGGGTTTTGTTGCGTGACTATTAGGTTGCATCATAGTTTTAGGGGTGCTAGCAGCTTTAGACTTGTCATGATGTTTCCTGCTGGGGCCTCGCCCCTCCTCTAAATTTGCCTGGGTCACCAGCATGCCACTAGATGTGAGGTTTCTAATTTGTGTTTTTAGGGAAGCAACTTTCTCTATCAGGATATCTAGCTTCTGCACTAGCTCAGATATCAACTGCGTGGCCCCGCCCCCTGCCGTGAGGTGCGTCGAGCTGGGGGACCGTGTCCCACCCCAGCAATGGTGGCAGGAGTGCAGGGAGAGTAACAGCAGCACTGGTGGAGTTAGCGGTGAGTAGACGGGCCTCCTCTGGCCCAAAAGAAGCGTCCCGCGATGCGTGAGTGTTGCGGCGCCTTTGAGACATCGGATGCGTGGCCCCGCCCCCCTGCTGTGAGGTGCGTCGAGCTGGGGGACCGTGTCCCACCCCAGCAATGGTGGCAGTAGTGCAGGGAGAGTAACAGCAGCACTGGTGGAGTTAGCGGTGAGTAGCGGTGAGTAGCGGGGCCTCCTCTGGCCCAAAAGAAGCGTCCCTTAACTTTGTCATCATATTTATCTCACTTTCAGCTTGGTGTGAGCCTGTGAAAGCATAACAATATGGATGCTTGGATGGAAGCAGGATGTCCTATGCAGGGGCTGTCGCTCCTCGATGTAAACTCTCCAGCATAGAATTTTGTGTGCACATATCTCATGGACTCTAAGTGTTTTTGGCTAGCACCAATCTTCAGATGGTTGAACATCTGACCTTGCAAAGCAGCTGTAGACAAATGCTCTGTGTCATTTGGCACAATATGGGTCCAGACCTCTATTTGCCTAGGACGGATTTCTTTTACTTATAGTGAAGACTTTAGAGAAGCATCTGATAGATAATTACCAATCTAGGTTTTATAATTACAGTAATCCTTAATATAGTAGTATTTTTAGTCTCTTGTTCTGAGGTTATTGGGGTTAATCCGTACTTCCTCTCTCCTTCTATTAGGATGGTTGCACTCTTCCCTGTAGGTACCATTGAGGAGAAGAAAGCACAAGGTAAATTTCTTGCTCTGAAAAAATATTTTCACCTCTTTATATCTTTCTTATTTCCTTTCTTTCCCGTCTTCTATATTGTAGGTTATAAACTTGTTATATACTTCTTTCTTTTCCTGCCTTTTCTGTCTGCTCGTCAATGTTTTGTTTGTCTTGCTCACCCTGAGCTCAGTATAGTCTATTTAGTTCAGTGCATTTTCACAGTAGAAATTGAAGGTTTGTGAACAAATAACACATAGTAAATTACAACAACTTAAATCCCCGTTATCTGAACATCTCTTCCTTGAATTAATTTAGAGACATGCTTTCACTTCCTTTTCCTTTATGTGCCGTCCCCATATAGCATTTCCCTAGTTTTCTCCTAACTCCCCGGCATTCTCCCTGTGAAAGCCACACTCTTCTTGGAGCCTGGAAGGCAATAGTGCAAAACAGGCAGGGCTCTCCACAGTCTGCCGCACCACTCTTGCTAACATCCCAGGCTCAGGGTACTTCACCCCCACTTTGAACTGCCAATAGGAACTGTGTCTTTGGTTCAGCTTGTCAAGGGAACTGTGTTGAGAGAGTGGAAACAGCCTCTACTTGTAAACTTGATGACACATTACCTTCACCTCAGTGAAGTTTGAAGACGACTCAGCTACCCAACTGCGTGGACAAGATCAATGTCTAGTGCCCTCGGCGTCGATGCTTAGCTCCAATCAACGTACTTTCTCAGAAGGCCCTGCATGGGTCCTGTAATCGGCCTGCCCTCCTCATGGTCGGCCTGAACTTTGGATTTGCACCGGCCCCGCGCAACCTCAAGAAACCTTTTAGCCGCAAGTGACTTATAAGCACTGTTTTTGCATTTAATCTTTAAAAGTTCATTCCTCGGCTTCTACTGATTGGATTTTTGTTGTTGTTATCTTATGTTGCTCAGATAAATATTCTCTATTTTTCTAAGCCTGTGTGGAGTCTTTTTGTGGTGTATTCATTATGTTACTGTGTGTGTGTTGCACAAATACTTTACACATTCCTCTTTAGATAAGCCTGACTGCTCTGTGCCAAGCTACCAGAGGGTGAGCACAGGTTATCTTTCAGAGTGTTTCTAGACCACCCTGACTAGAGTGGTGGTTCCTGCCTGGCCTGGGTGCATACCTCAGCCAACCAGGAATCCAATTTCTAACTCCTCTGTTTTGGAATTTGGCCATCTGGGCATCTTTAGCACTACAACCAAGGGGACAGGACTGATGGGGCACTTCTTTCGGGTTCAGGACTCACTCAGGCTGGGTCCAGGTGTGGGTTCAAGATGGAGGGATACATTTGTGTCCCTGTGGCTCTGAACAGGAGGTCAGCAAACTAGCCCATTGAGTCACTTTGGTAGTCTTGAGTTCAGGGGAAGATGCAGGGCTCAACAGTAGGGCTGACCTCTGAGGGTTCAAGGCAGACTTTATGCAGCAAATCAGTCTTTCTAGGTACAGTAAAGCAGCCTTGCAGAGTGCACAGCAGGTCCCAGCAGCAGGTAGTCCTCTGTGAGTCCTTTTGCAGGTCCAGAGTTGAACTGAAGATGTCCTATTTTTAAACCCTGGTGTCCTCTTTCTGGAAAGTAAGAGAAGTTTTAGACAGTGGCTTTGAAGTGCATGGAATTTTTTGACTCCCCTGCCTGGCTCCAAGCTGGCTGCATTTGTATGAAGACAGAGCACTCCCGATTCAGTTGAAAGTGGGGCTTACCCAGATCCGCCCCATCCTGCCAGAAGATCGTCTGTTCAGACACATATAATCTTTCATATAATATTTCTATTGTGTGACTGTTTAGGAGGAATTAACAAAGTCTAACTGTCAGATACAGCAAGTCATGTGACCCAAGACAGGCTGCAGGCACAAAAGGACTAAGGGAAGAAACATTTAAACTTCCCAAAAGTGACATTTTCAAAATTATAATTCAAATTCTTACTTTACCATTAAGGAGTATTTTTCATTACAATTTCATAGATACCAACCATGAACTGGCTACCTGGTGCCAATCAAAAATGTGCACTTATTAAATGTAATAGGGAATACCCAATGCTGCCCTATGGGAGGGGTAGGCCTCACAGTAGTGACACATGAATTTAGGAGTTTTTCACTATCAGGACAAGCAAAACTTAAAGGTACATGTCCAACCTTTCAATTACAATGCACCCTGTCCTATGAGCTCCCAAGGGTCTACATTACGGATGAAGTATGTGCAATTAAAGTAGAGTTTAAGGCTTGACAATGGAATTATATTGCCAAGTCAAACTGGCAATTTAAGCTTGCATTCAGGCTGCAATGGCAGGCCTGGGACATGGTTTAAAGTGCTACCTAAGTGAGTGGCACAGTATGTGCTGCAGGCCAACTAGCAGCATTTCATTTAAAGGCCCAGGGTATATGATACCACTCTACAAGGGACATGAAAGTTAACTAATGATTTCAAATAGGTGTAAGCCTTTCAAACCATGTTTAGGGGAGTGAGCACAAGCATGTTAGCACTGGTTAGCATTGTTAAAGTGCACAGAGTCCTAAGGCCAACATAAAACAATTCAACAAAAAGTCGGGGGTAAAAGGCAAAAAGTTTGGGGGTGACCCTGCAAAGAGGGTCAGGTTCAACAAAACTTCATGTTAGAAGAGTTTCTTAATAGAAAGTACTGTCTAACAATCTGAGAGTTCAGCAGCTTCACTTTGTGAGCATTTAAGCTTTAAAAAAGTGTTGTTCATCCATGTCTTGCCCCTTTGGAAAATATACCTAGGGTCTTAAAACAGACTTGGTCTGCTCAAGTCCTCACAAACTGATGTTACATACATGATTCATGAAATATTTTACAACCATCCATGTTCATACCATTAGTAACTATGGTGTAATTGAGAGTGGTGTGTGGATTCAGCCAGGCTCAGAGTCATATTAGAATATTGGAAAGCTTAATTATGTACTCATGTTAGCGGAGGCTAATTTCCTTGGGAGGAGGAAAGTATGCACTGCTCCAAAGGAGACCGAAATGATGATGTGAAACATGATTGCCCAAGCTGCAGAAAAATAGTTTTAGAAGAACTTTGATTGTAAATAATTCAAGCTATTTCAATAAACATGACAGACATCTTTGTCTGTAGCATTTTACTTTTTAGACACTTTAGGTCAACTAATATACAGTTGTAAAACATGAAGCATGATGGATAGTAGATGTGTACCCTAGCTGTAGCTCAGGGCCTGAGGCAAACTGTTTCTGTGCATGGCTGAAGGCCAGGTGCAGCAAGTGTTGTCTACATGTGGCAGATTGAACACAAAGCCTGGGTGCATGACAGGTCCTGCAGTCAATCTCCACTGCAAATGGCGGAAGGCTATATGTAATGGGCGTTGGTCACCTGTAGTGGGTTGTGCATACGGTCTGGAAGGACCTGTGGCCAGCCTCTGCTGTGAATGGCCCCAGGCCAGACACTGCAGCCAACCCTAGCGCATGCAGCCAAAACCAGCATGAAACAGGAGTTGACTGTCCCTGGTGCGTTACGGTTTCAGGCCCTCCAATTAACCACCAATGCACACATCCAAAGGCTATGTGCTGTGGGCCTCCTCTGGGGTTGACACACTGGATACTCGTATGGGTTGGATGTTGCATATCAACAAATAAAAACCGAATTTCATTTACAACGCACACTTAAGGTGGAGTTATGGTTAGCTTTGGGTATTACACCTTAACATATATTTTTATGAAAATCTGAAATACACTTAAAATCCATACTGCCTGCAATTGCCATGGAACTGTAACTTATGCCCTAAATGCAATGCATTTCATTTTCCCTGTGCCTGTTTTGTGGGGTCGAGTGGGACTGTGGAGCCAGGAAGGCTTGCTCTTGCAGCCCATGCCACATGGGATCTTATCAACCAGATTTAGATTCTTAGGCTGGTAAAATCAGGTCTGTTGTTCCCACATTTGAAAATCCAGGTTCAGGATCACTGGCCAATGTATTATTGAGCTGAGTGGCATACCACAAAGGAGTTCAACTCCGCTCAACTCATTATCAAGACCCTTATGTTCTGTGTACATTGAGGAAATCTGCAGTGCTAAACTCTCACCTACAATCCAATGAGAAAAGTATACGTTTTTGTTAGTAGACAGCACGTTAGAAAACAAAGCGTTATTACTATGCTGTACTGCATACAAGACATCATAATATTTTTACATCCAAATCGATGCGTTCCCGAATTATCACAAGTTATTTCTAATATGTCAGACTGGCTGTGAGCTGTACTCCCTGCTATGGGAAGGGCTCTTCTGTATTTTCAAGTGCCCTCTAGAGGACTTATGCTCTCTGCTACGAAATGCTACAAAGTAAAAGCCAATGGTTCTTTCTGGCAGAAATTAAGTTGCAGCTCATTCCCAAATGAAATGGCTTGGAAATTGGGAAACTTGTGTTTTTGCTCATTCCTAAAACAACTACGCACAATTTTTACAGTGTTATATGGCTTGGAAATTGGGAAACTTGTATTTTTTGCTCATTCCTAAAACAATTACGCACAATTTTTACAGAGTTATATTGCTTTGAAATTGGAAACTTGTGTTTTTTGACTGAGTCTTATTTTTTTTTAAAAATGAAAAAACAATCCGCAGAGGGAAATGCACAAGAACATGAGAACAGACAGTCTCTGGAAGCAATGACTGAAATTGTACTGAATAGCTTAGGGATTTTTATTTGATGAAGAAGAAAATATTGCAAAATGGCTAACGGGCAAACTCCTACACACTCTGCAGGCTCCTAGACCCAGACGAGTCTGAAGTATCAAATCACCTGCTGTCTCACTTTTTTCTTGTCTGTTACTGCTATTGTGAAAGCCAGAAGCTTATTAAAGAGCCAGCTAGGTTGCCTGTTAGGTCACTTGTGCCAAGCTAGAAAATGAGCAACAAGTACAAAATAAATATTTCCACTGAAGCATATATTTCCACTCAGGGATTATAATTAATTATAGTTTTGCACTTGCTGGGGTAGTGTAACACATAAAGAAAAATGTATGGGTCACACAATGGTATTCAGGGCTGGGGATCAAAGAAACGCCTGTTAATATAGTCAAATGTAACATCAAATTCTAATTATCTTGAAAAAACCATCATTAAATGTGTTACAAGTGATCAATATAATTTTAGAATTGTAACAAGGGATCAATATGTTTTACCCATATTTGAAAGTCGTAGGAGGTTCTGTTTATCGCAGTTTGAGGGCAGTGTTGGTCAGTCTTCTATCTATCTATCTATCTATCTATCTATCTATCTATCTATCTATCTATCTATCTGCCTATCTACCTGCCTCAAAAAAATCGAGAACAATCATTTATCAATTATTTTACTGTTGTAAAACATATGTACGGTTCTAGAACCATGTAACTGTACACACAATAAGTGATGGCCTTGTGGCACAGAACAAGAGAGGCTACTGATAAACATCTATGTGATGATCTGTCTGAATCCCTAAAGACTGTGGTTTCCTTGTAGAAAGTGACCTTGTTGCCTGCATCTGTAGTAAATGGATAGTGAAATGAAGACATATTCACTTGCTATTGGGACGGGGAGTCTTACCTTGATGTGCAATGCTAATATCGCTGAAACTCCTCACAGGGCTTATGAAACTAGAGAGTGTGGTGGATGCATGCTAAAACATGGCAGGTGCCCGTTTGCCATATTCAGAGTGCCATTGACTACAGTGCCCTTGTTATACAATGGACGGGTCACCTACGGTGTTTTGAGTACCAAATAAGGTCCATTGTTTTGTCACAGAAATTACACTGTTCATCAAAATTGACCAGAGACATCTCGGAATTAAAAGGACAGTGATATTGAGTGTTCCTGTCTCTGGTAAACACATTCATAACACTGGATTTACCTTCAACCCAAGCATTTTATTCACCTCTCACCTGTAAATGCAATGATAAAAAGTACCCACCTGTACCGGCAAATGCTCAGCAAAGCCAGGCCAATGCCCAGAATTTAACTCAAGTTGTATCCCTTGTTCTTTCACGTGTTCCTGAAATACTATGTATCCTGGCCATCTAAAAAATAACTTATTGAGTTGCAACTTATACAGTATCATTCATCATAGTTATTGTAGAGGCTAAAAAGGTCAGTTCAAATTACATCTGCACTTTCATAACTTTACTAGCTCTCAGTGGAGCAATTAAGAACATGTCAAATGCTATGCTTGCCCGTTGAAGGCACCTTTTTTTGCAGCCACATGCATGGGTAAACCACTTCTGCTTCTACAATAATGTACATCTTAAAATGAGTCACAGACAAAATAATAACCCAAATTATATTGCGCAAGAAAATGCATTGAGACAAAATCATAAAGCTAGAAGGCCCTGAGACCTGGACCGAGGTAACAAAACCAATACAGAATGTGTGATGCATATGAACATCAATATATACTTAATGTTTTCCTGAATTAAAGAACAAAACTTACTGTTTTCTAAAATACCTGCTCAGTCTCAGCCTGCATCATCCATCTCCCTTTCAGTCCACAAGTGAGTACCATTCTTCCATAGATACAAGGGGGCAGATTTACAAGACCCTTGCGCTGCCAGTACGTCACTTTTTGTGACGCACTGGCAGCACATTTCCTAGCCCCATATTTACAAGGACAGGAAAAGCCACCCTGCGTGGCATTTCCTGTCCTTGTAAATATGGCCCCTTTGCACGCAGCATTTTGCATGGAAGGGGCGTTCCATGGGTGTTGCTGTGGGTGTTCCCATGCAACACCCATGGAACGAGACACATTTCCAGATTTACGAGGATTCGTAAATCTGGAAATGCGTCAGTATGCTATGCCACCCTAGGGGTGGCGTAGCGAGGCGCAACGAGGAGAAATGTTGCTATTTCTCCTCGTTTTTTCCTCTTTCAATGCGTGCTGCATTCTACAGCACGCATTGAAAGAGGAAAATGCCTGTACTGATTGTTTTTGTGCAGGAAGGTGCCCATTCCTGCACAAAAACAATCTCCCCATGGCGCAGGCATCCTTGCACCATGGTGAAAGTGTGCCTGCGCATGGCAGCTGTTTGTGCGCCAGCGCAGGGGAGAGCACAGTAATGCGACATATCATTGTAAATATGTTGCATTCCTGTGCTCTGACAGTGCCGCAGCGTGGCGCAGCCAAAGGGCTTGCGGTGCCGTGCTGCGGAACTTTCTTGTAGATCTGCCCCAAGGACTTTTGAAGATCACTTAAGCCGTCTGACACTAAGAGGGTCATTTACAGGAGGGCTGCATTGGTACATCAGAACAAATCAAGATGTCAAATGTACCCTCTTTGTGGTTCATTTAGACCGCAACCGCCAATCCTCTAACGGCTAAGCCTCCACCATAACAAACTCATTTAAGCCCAGCACCATAGGCTCCATGACAGAAAACGCCTTCCCTATTTGTTTTTTTCCTGCTCGAGACTTCCTTGTCTCACAACAGCTATATCCATACGTTCCATAGCCTCAAACTAGTGTTTCTGACTGACCACTCAGCCTTCTTTCTTCATATTTTAAGCACTCTTGTATCTCAGTCTTTTTTTACCATCATTTATTTTTATTCTCACATATTTCCTTTAATTCTCTCCATTCCAGACGGACACATTATTTTTTGTTAGGCACAGGGAGATTAAGTAATTTGCCCAGAATCAGAGGACATAGAGAGTCGCTGCCGAGACTCGAACCCGGTTCGCCAGATTTGAGGTCGACCGCCCTAGTCGTTTGGCCACATCCTAATTGGGTTCTGTAGTGGTTTTGGAATTTTTGTGGTAAGAGATTGAGGGGGATATTCACAAGGACCTACCGCCGATTTATCCCCACCTTAACCCATCAAAAGTGGAGATAGATTTAACACCCCATTCACAAGCGGGTGCAAACTGCAGACATCGCCAGTATTCCTGCGACAACTGCCCCAAAATTTAACACGTCGGTGGACACCACCAACTAACCCTAATGAGATGCAGAGTAGGTGTTCCCGTGCAAAAACACACGAAAAAACCACAATGCCACTTTCACTATGAACTGCCAGATCTGCGAAGCGAACCAAAAACAGGCGATAAGCCGCGGTAGCACCAGTGATTTAACACCTGCCTTTTGCTGGTGTTTTAAGCAGGACTACCTGCAGCATGAAAGGGAGCCCAGCCAAGAGCCACACCCGAAGTCCCACAGATGCCATGGAGACAATGATCATGCAGCTCGGATACCCATGAGGGACACAACACCCACCCACCCCCACCCACCCCTGGCCCGCCACCACCCCCATGAGCTGTCCCGCCCCCGCCGGGAACACCATAGAGGCAGCGTACACAAAGACAGCGGACTCACCAGAAACGCACCTGCCACCCAGACCCAACGCCAGAGGAGGACATTGCCCACTACAGGCCCAAAAGGACAACCATCCCCCACATCCTGACCCACATCCCCCACCTGCTGACGGTACCAACCCAGCGGACTACCAACATCCCTCCGCAGACAAAGCTGCCGGCTGCGCAGCACATGTCGGCCTCTGGTACCATCCAACCCACAACTGCCAGAGTCGGAGGAGTCACACAGCCAGCTCCATACAAGGCATCACACATGTCCTGGATGTCAACAACAGCCTGGTACCACAGCACCTCCACTTCACCCACACTGCGCAGGAGCTGCTGGAGATCAAGCAAGGTCCCTACACCATAGCTGGATTCCCTCACGTGTCAGGGCCAATCAACTGCACACATGTACCCCTCGTGCCCCCTGCCGACACTGCACACAACTACCACAACAGAAAGCACATGCATATCATGAATGTGCAGGCAACAGTGGACCGCCCGGGACTCCTCAACAATGTTGTGGCCAACTCCCCAGGCAGAGTGCATGATTTTCACATCTCCGGACAGTCCAGCATCACCCAGCGCTCCCAGGATGGCACCCATGGAAATGCAGTGCCCGTTGGTAAGACCAAAATGAACACACCACACACCTCCAGCCCACAGTCATGCAACTCACGACACTGGCAATGGGCACGCAGCACAACTACATTCAACATGACACACAACATGCCAACCGACCAGACACGACAACACAACTCCAATGTGAAGCTGGCCTTGCCATGCCCACAACCCAGCCACGGCATGGCACCACAGACACATTATAGCAGGATGCGAGGAGAGGCATGGAGCAGGCATGTGCGAGAGCGGCAAGTGATCAAGGAATGTGAACCCACCCAATGCCAGGTGTGGCGTGGAGGTGCCGGGCAGACCACAGAGTGCAAACCACGGTAATGGCCATGTGGAGATCAACTGCTGGTGCATGGAGTGCAGTGGCCAGTGGACGCTACCATGTCCCCACAGGCTGTGGGGCAGAACGCGGAAATGTCGCACATTATGTCCCCCCCCTGCATGCGCATGCGTGGTGGGTTGGACCTGCGTACGCCAGGCCTGCGTAGGGGTGTGAACAAAAACCCAGTCGCACTGGGCATGGTTCTCATTCGGAATGGACAACGCGTCTGCCAGTGCTGCGGCTCTCGGCCCGCCACGAGTCCTGCGCCGAGCACGGCGTGGCCTGCGTCCCTGTGCGCCTGCTGCACCCCGGGCCGCTGGTCCCCCGACCCGTCATGCTGGCCACAGCACACCAATGAGGCTCCGCTCACCTGCCTACACCGGCGTGTGTCGATGAGGGCCCACCACGTGCCGGTGCAAGCTCCAAGCACCAGTCCCGTGACCTCTGCAGCCTCCGCAGACCATCGCTGGCCCCCCAACGCTGGCCCACATTACTCCTTTCCCATTTACATACTCCACCTGCGTCCTCCTGGGCCCAGTAGGTCCAACATGTGGAACTGTGTCCTGAGTCTTGAATGGCAGTGACCCCAAGTCCGTGGCAGCGGCCACAGCACCAGACTCCCTTTGATCAGTGAGGCATAATTCCATATCGCAAGCCGGCAACACGTGGTGCCACTAACCCTGTTCAACGCCAGCCGGCGACATGTGGTGCCACTAACCCTGTTGAAGGCCAGCCGGCGACACGTGGTGCCACTAACCCTGTTCAACGCCAGCCGGCGACACGTGGTGCCACTAACCTTGTTCAACGCAAGCCGGCGACACGTGGATGAGGGCTCAGGCCTACCCTGCGGACCAGTAGGTCCCACATCCAGCACTTAGTCGCCAATCATGAACGGCAGAGTCCACACCAGTGAACGCACAGAGGAGTAAGAGGAAGATGCGGCTCAGTCCGGAGGAAAGCCGGATCAGAGTCACAGAGGTGATTGAACACTATCAGCAACTGTCCTGGTGCCATCAACCCTGTTCACCGCAAGTCCGCGTCCCGTGGAGCCACTGAACCTGAACTACGCAGGCCAGTGGGACCATCCAACCTAAGCCGGCGACACTCGGTGAATGGCCCGTGCTGATCGCTGCCTCAGGCCAACACTGTGTCCCAGTAGGTCACACATGTGGAACTGTGTCTTGGGTAAGATGTGGAGGAGTCCACACCATTGGACATGCCTCATCGCAGGCGGCATCCCCTGACAGCACTGGTGCCACTAACTCTGTGCGCAATGAGTCATGGGCACTATCTGGTTGGACCTTGGTGGCGTCTGAGTCCATGGCCTGGTGGTTTACTGCATCTTCATCTGGCTGGACCGGACTTGGTGTCCGACATGTGTCTGGTGCATTCATCTCCACCATAGTGACTGTTTCAGCATGGTTCTGCCCTCTGCATCATGCCCTGGGGGCACACCTTCCACTGTCCACCGAGACACTCGGTGACAAGCCCCTTTGTCATCTACGGAAACCTGCTCTGCACTCGTGACCCTGCCCCAGTGCCCCGCAAGTCAGCAGCCTGTGGCGGTAGGCCCGTGCAGGACGCTGTGCATCCGGGGCCACTAACTCTGTGCAGCACAAGTCATGGGGCCTTTATGGTTGAATGGTTGTGTCCTTTACGATGTACACTGTTGTCGATTTCTGACTGCACCAGGCAGCCCTTGCCAGCTGGTGTGCACACACCCCACACACATCCAACACAGGTGTCACTCGATATGTGTGCCTGCTAATAAATGTGGCCGGGCGCATGTGCCCATAGCCATTCACACCATCTGAGCAAGTGTGTCCGTGTGGTCATTGTGTCAGCATGATGGGCACGGCATTGCAACATCACAGTGTGCTATCCTCAGCGGACGATACCATGTCACCTCATTGTTTGCAGTGACCTTGGACATGTAGCTTCGCCCGGCCCCCCCTGCATGCACAAGCGGCGTGTGCTGGTTCGGCGTACGTCAGTTCAGTGCAGGGGTGTGCTGAATCGGCAGGGGGAGCAGGGCGTGGCTCGGACCTGACCTTAGGCAGGATGTGCGGTAAGTGTGTCTCTGTGTTGGGGTGTTGTCGCCACCAGGGCCACAGTAGACGATGTTGCAATGTAGCATGCACCAGGAGGGCGGGCCCGCACGGACGGGGAAATGTAGGAGCACAAGACCGCTCGGGGTCTTGGCACATGCATGCCAAGTGTTATGTGTATCAGTCCTGCGGCTGCATGAGTCAGTTGCCTAGCCTCATTCGCAGCGTGATCACAGCCAGCCATGGACTGTACACTTGTGTCCACCCTGTCTGGATCATTGGCCTACACTCACTTGGCCGCACACCTTCAAAGGCCAGCGTCACGGTGTTGGTGGCATGCCGCTGGACATGCGCGGACAGGCATTACAATGGTGTGCCGTAGGAGTGCACGTGATACAACCGCGCAGGGCACACAAGTGTGGGGGCTCATGGGAGGGTGGAGGAGCTGTGAGGCAACGTAACACACAGTGAGGCCGCACATGTGCCACGTGCTGGGCATATCATCCATGATTCCCAGGGTTGCAGACATCCCACCACACCCATGGCAGGCCTCTGTATGTCTCCTGAATGCATGCAGATGGTGAAGTTACTGTAGGGATGAATGGTCCTTTGTCTACACTATCGGGCGGTAGCATATCTGCAGCTCCTAGATGTGACTTGCATGTGCGCAGCACCCCCTGACAGATAGGATAGCATTTCCAGGCGACTCCCACACTACGCACTGCCAGACGTGAGGCCAAGGTGTACACATCCAGAAGTCCTTGGTCGCAGTTTGCCTGCGTGAAATGGCCTTCACTCGTACTCCCACCACACCCCAGGCCTGCACCCATTGCACACAGACACTGCTCATTGCTCCGAGCTCTGGCGTTTCATCCACAGGACTGGCGCAGGTCCTCACAGTGCCGCTTCAAGCAGAGCCACTGACGCAATGGCAGACCATCCCGGACACATGCTCTACTCCAGTCACGTGGACCTGTACCGTGCACGTCTGCTGCATGTACTGGGGGCACTGCCATTGGCAGTGCTGCGGATCAGTTACAGGCTGAGCTTCCACATTGCCAACGTCACCTGCGTTCAGCCTGTGTTGCACTGTCGCTCGTGCATATTCAAGTGGTCCATGGATGTCTGCCTCTCCAACGTTATGGTAGCTGACCTAGATTTCGACGTGTGTGTGTGCCCCCTGTTGGACCACGACCAGGAGTGTCACCGTGATGCCTGTTTATGGCATGCCTGGATGTTTGGCATGCATGCTGGGAACTGGACCTGGGAGATTGCAGGAGTTGTCATGTGCAGTGACTACATTGAGCCGCTCCCTGATTGGGCTTTCGTGCACATTGGGGCCAGGGGTTGGAGTGAGCACATCTGTCCGGGACAGCTGATGGTTTACGTCGCCGACATGTCAGATGTGGTGGACAACCATCTCGCATTGGAAATGTTGGCCTATGCTGCTGCACTCGCGTTCATGGACGAGTGACAAGGTACCTGCAGCCAGGACTGCATGTGACCCATTGCACATTTCCGGACGCCTGGTTGCATGTTGGGGATCTGGTCACATGTCCCTAGGAGACAGTGGACATGGCTGCATTGGCCTGGACTCCTGATCCATGCGCGTACAACATACGTGGGTTGGCAATGACTTGTGTTGGTGAAGGACTCCCCCGGGGTGGACTTGGGCGCTTTCCAACGTTCCTCATTCAGACATGCTGCTGCATTGGTCTGCATGTCGTGGCACTTCCCTTGGCCGTACTGACACGCAATTGTTGATAAAGTTTCCGCACGTTCACTTGTCTCCAACTGTGTTGAGTGTTTATTTGTATGCCAATGTGTGTGTCATGGCCTATCTGGGTCCCTGCCTTACATGCATTGCTGCCCCATCAGGGCTGTGGGTTGGTACTTGTGCATTATCATGTCCCTGTTTCGTGCTTTGCCAGATGCGTATGGCCATTTACC
Organism: Calotriton arnoldi; assembly: GCA_963921515.1. Taxonomy (NCBI): domain Eukaryota; kingdom Metazoa; phylum Chordata; class Amphibia; order Caudata; family Salamandridae; genus Calotriton; species Calotriton arnoldi. The sequence goes on from CAWUFW010008048.1 coordinate 721,868, forward strand.
GGCCACAAGTGGGTGTACTTGTGTCCTGTGTTCGGTTGTGCAGATGTTGGTGTTTGTACCACATTGTGTTGGATGTTATGGTGCTCTGCTTCCTATGTGTGTGTGCTGCATTGTGTGTGAGATGTCCCTTCAGCTCTGATTTGGCTCACCCTTCTCCCTTTCAGGCAGTGTGGTTTTAACTTCTGTGTTTGTTCAGTGGTGTGATATTGCTGACTTGTGTGACTTGTGCGACTTGTGCTCTTGGTTGGTGTTGTTCCTCTTGGGCATGGTTTGTCTGCAGTTGTGCTGTGCTTAATTGTGCATGTGTGCCATTGTGCCCATCTCTCCCCGTCCCCCCAGTCCCTGGTCATTCCTCTCCCTGTTGCTGTTGTGTCTGTTGATTTTGAGCAGTTTCCGGTCCCCGACTCCTGCCACCATCTCCAGACTGATGTGGTGGACACCATTTCCTCGATGTCGTCCAGCTCCTGGTGTGGCGCTGGACTCCCACCTCCGGTGTGCATTGCTGCCTTCTGGTTGTTGGCGTGTTTGTGCTTGTTTGTGCGTTTCGCATCATTCCAGCTGTTCTGGTTTTCTGCCATTGTCCTCCTCCACTCTCCGGCTGCATTCACCTTGTCCACGATGGCCTGCCATGTCTAATGTTTTGTTGCCAATTGTGCTTGTGGGGTTGTGTGCTAGCTCCGACTGCCTCCATTGTGCTTCGCTGTTTTCTGTTTGGTTTGTCTTTCTTTTTCCTGCTTTTGTTGTGCTTATTCCCGCATGCCGTATATGTGTCGTGGACCTTGCGCTGCTTATCGCTGCTTTCCTCCTCGCGAATGGGCTCATCGCATGTTTTTTGGTGTTGGGGTTTGTGTTTTTATCTCCGTCGAGGTAGTTGTATCGCGGACATTGGCCGCGGTTTCGGGAGACTATCGCATGGTACCGCCGTGTTGTGAATTCCACGTTAACACAGGGTTATTTTCCCGCGATGGGCTGCGATGTGTAAAGTTGCGTTAACATTTTTTGGAGATGTTTAGCACACGTTCTTGTGAATATACCCCTATATGTTGACAGGTGCCTAAATAAAATAATTGAAGTATGGTTGGTGTCTGAACTGTTCACCATGCAATGACACACAGTATGTGAGAATGCATTTATATATATTTATGCATGACTGTTGATAAGGTATGTCACACATACATTTTAATGACTGACAATTTGAAAAAAACATGCTTATCCTGTTGTAAATCTGTACATAATGAAGCTCAGCAGTTGTTTTTAGGCATGAGTGATATTTCCATCACGCCCGTGTAATCTTGTTTAATTTCGGTAATTTTGTGTTTTGCAAATTTCTCGAAATTAAACTATGATGCCACATTGCATAATTATGCCCCATTCTTGGCAGAAAAAGGAGTGTGAGCACACTAGAACAACGTAAGCTACCAGAATTTGAGCAGCTTTTGTTTGCAACGCTTGTATTTTTGCACTATTTTTAGGGCACAGTATAGCCACAAATTTCAGTATGAAATATAGCGAAAAATGCAGGGGCATATTAGCAGACCCACGTTAAAATTATCGCCGTTTTAGCGGCAGGAAACTGCCGCTAAAGCGGCGATAATGGACTTGCTAATATGCGTTATGGAATTCAATAGAAGCCCAGGTTAGATGTCCTGCACATCTAACCTGGGCTTCTATTGAATTCTATAACGCATATTAGCAAGCCTATTATCGCCGTTTTAGCGGCAGTTTCCTGCCGCTAAAACGGCGATAATTTTAACGTGGGTCTTGCTAATATGCCCGCAATTTTTTTCATTTTGCATAATTTTCTCAAATTTTTCAACACCCTGCATTAAAGGAGGAACTTGAGCTTGGCTTCTCAAGATCGGTTCTTCACGTGTTATGATGTGTAATGCAAGTTATAGCTCACTTGACCTAAATGTTCCCAAAAAGCAAGCCCTCCTGAACAGATTTTTCTCTGAATATTTTCCAGCAAGAATGTTCTGCTTGGACATTTTACAGGGGAAATTCTCCAGGTAAGCTTAAGGTACCTATACCTGTGTTAAGAGTTATTTTTCAAGCCCTGGGATCGACCCCAAGGCAGAGGCTGTTCATGGCAGTTCAGCTGGCCACTCGCACCGCCCAATGCCCGCTGTGCACAACAGGAGGCAATGCATGGTAAAGGTTTGGCTGCCTGTGGGGAGCTAAGCGCATGGCATGGCCATAGAAGAATGGCATGGAGAGAGTTAAAGGAAACATGAGAGAAGGAAATATGTGAGGATAAAAATAGAATGAAAAAGGATGGTAAAAAAAAGACTGATATACAAGAGTTTTTATAATATAAAGAAAGAAGGCTGAGTGATCAGGTAGAAACAGTAGTTTGAGGCTGATAAGTATGGAAAAGGGAGAAATAGAACTAGTGAAGAAAGGTTGAGGTGAGAAAACCTCTGAAAACGGATGTCAGAGAAATAGAAAAATAGAGGTGACATAATGAGACGGTAGTGACAATTGAGATGACATGAAACTGGAACAGTTTTAATATTTAGTAATTTAATTGTTCCTGGCATAAAATGTCCAATATTTGCATATTGCGTACATGGTAGGCTTGACCGCCCTACTTGGCAGAATATGCCCTTTAAACAATATGCAGAATATGCATTTTAAACAATATGATGGCTCAGGCCTAACATTGCCTTCCTTGGCATTTTGAGGTCATTGTAAGTAATGCGGAGTCCACGGCATTAGATATAAATGTTTTGAATATTATGCTTATTCACCTATTTTTCTGCTGATCTTGACATACTGCAGTCTTCATTGACACATCATGGACATGCTAAGTATCACGGCGTCCTTCCCTGACATAATGGTAGCCGTGTCATTTAACAGGAATTCTAGGCATCTTGTTAGTGTTCTTATCATTATCCCGCCAATCCCAGGCACAGAAATGGAAATTTCTTGCATGTAGTCATTCCAATGTTTTGAGCTGATTTTTTCAATAGGAACCATTGAATGGTTTCTTCCCTGAGGCTTGCAAGGGAGCTATAGTAAAGCCCTTTCATAAAAGGGCAAAATGGATCATCTGGCTAATTATCGCCTGATTTCTCTTTTAGACATCCAGTCCAAACTCAATGCCTAAACATTGTTAAAACATCTAACAGCCTTGGCCTTTAATACTGGATTGATTACAGTGGAGCAAGGAGGATTTGGGGGCCGATGCATTCTACAATACACCACTGTTTTACGCATTGGGGAGTCGCAAAGAAGTCAATGGAGTTGGTAGGGGGCCTTTGCTGCTGCTTCGTTGGCTTCCAAGCGGATTTCGACAGGCTGGAGAGAGGCACGCTTTGGCGTAAACTACAGCAGTGAAAGATATCTGGAACCCTGTTGGGCCTGTTGATGAAGCTCAATAGTGAAACTGGGGACAGATTGACCTTGATGGGCTCAGGAGCCTGACTAGGAAAATTCCGGTTGAGAACGGCTTGCGGCAGGGGTGCATTTTAGCACCTCTGCTGTTTAGCCTATTCATTGCAGACCTCCCCCAGGCATTATGCGATTTGCATAGTTTTTCACCAAGGGTTGGATGTAGGCATATTAGTTGCCTCATATACGTGGACGATCTGGTGTTGATGGACCTCAAGCCTATAAGGCTGCAACGAAAACTAAATACCCTAAATGCCTATTGTCTTGAAAACAAATTAATGATAAATGTCGACAAGACAAAAACAAGGTTTTTTGCGAGGAGGAAAAGGAAATGTGTGTGGTTCCTATGTGATGTACGATTAGAGCAGTTTCGGGAGTATAAGTATCTGGGTGTAACCTTTTCAGATGATTTGAGGTGGGATAAACAAATGGCTTCCCGGAGATTTGTTCTATCTTCAGTAATAAATGGGGTGAAAATGTTTGAGCATAAGTTTGGAAGCCATTGCTTTGAGCCATTAAGTAAAGTTATACAGGGTAAGCTAATTCCTCAGGCCCTTTATGGAGCATAGATGCTGTCTTGGGATAGGTGGGTATCATGGGAAGGTTTAGAAAGTAATTCTCTGAAACTGCTTCTTGAACTCCCTATGATTCAAGCTGTAGGGAGGGAGCTGAGAACTGTAGCCTGGAATGCGCTGGCGGATGCCAGAGCCCTGCGTTTCTATTTTTCTCTTAAAGATGGGGTGCCTGGTGACAAAATGTCGGAATACATTTTTACCAGAGATAATGTTAAGTTACGCTGATAAAAAGATCCCCATGGTAATAATGCTGAAGCGTTTAGAGATCTCAGAGATTCGCACCGAAAGATGGGAAGTAGTCTGGACCAATCAGATAAAGAGTACACTTAGGCAAAGTGGTCAAGAAACTAGCGGAGAGAGGATTTGCACTATCTTAAAACTATGAGCTCAGTTATTCCTTACTTAAACTCTTAGGAGAGCACAGGTCTGTTCCCTTACCTGTATAGCATTCCAACAAGCGCCTACGTAATGACGTTTTTGCATTTGAGGGTGGGAACTGAGCCTGGGTGACGCATAAAGGGATGAAAAATAAAAGTTGTTAAGAATAAGGGACAGTGTCCCTGCAAGTGAGGTAGGAAATACCCTGTGAGCCACATACTGATTGTACTTTGTTCATTGAGTAAAGGAAAACTGTTCTCTGATCTGTATTTAAAAAATATGGAATCCAAACAAGGGAAATGGGTTTGGATTTGATTCATTACCTTAGGTTCCGGGATGTAGCTATTGCAATTGGCCGATATTTGTGTACAATCTTAAAGACTCCAGTGATATTACCCCTTTTTTAAGATCTTAATATCCTAGGCTGGTATGGGTAATTTTTACTAGTAAGGAGATTTAAAGTGCAACGAGAGGATCTCCTAATAGGAATATGTTACAAGACGGGAAGTATGTCCCTAACTGAATCATGATTTAGAGAGATCATTGGGGTTGTGATAGGCTGCTGTGCACATTGCACTTTATAAATGCCTATTGAGGTAAAATGAATTGTTTGTCATTGGCTACATTTTTTATTACTCTATCTAAAGTGTTTTAAACATATGTGAGATATTGGTCTGAGAACTGTTTTGTGTCTTGGTATAGAGAAACTGTAATGTTTAAATGCTTGTAATTGTATAATTTGTAAGTATGTGTGGTTGATAGATAAAATCATGAATTGTTGTTTTAGGCTATTTATAAAAAAAATGTCTATTATTATGAATGGCGAAATATGTGTATATTTCTACAAGAATATATTTCTTGGAAATAAAGTATTTCGACTTGACTTGGCATAGTGTCCCTCCATGGATTCCTATGTGTATCTTGATCAGCTCTATCTGTGTAAATCACTGTTCAAGTTGTAGCAGCATATATGATTGATAAAAATGACAATCTGTTACTCGGATAACATATTTTTGTATTTTACCAAAAAATAAAAACTAGTATCTTAGTAAAAAAACAAAGAAAATACAGTTTTGTTTTTAAAGAATTGAGTTTGTGTACTTTAAATCAAGCTGGAAGCTTAGAATACAATGTGTTTTAAGAAGCAAATAATTGAGGACAAAATGATTGACTTTTCATATTACAACTCCTATTTTTCAGAAACAACACCTGCCCAAGTTGAGGAAACCTATTGCTTATGCTACTTACTTGATGGTTTCTGCTATGGTTGTTATTTGTCAGGAGGCATTTCATCATCATACCAACAATTATGTGTGACAATATCATCCCACTACGCCTTATCCTGGTACATTCTCATTCATAATATATTCTTGAAAATCTACTTTAAAGGGGCATGATAGAAACAGAAAAGTGTGGAATATATAATTTAAAAGAACGTTTAAAAGATTTTGCTTTATAAATGCTGACATTGTAAGACTGCACCAGATTACCCAAACTGTGTGTAGAGCATGTTGCTTTTTTAGGATATTCCTGTAAATTACACTAAAAATTATATAAATTATTTGGCTATTTCACTTTTTTTGCACAATTTTATTGTAGAATGCACTGTTAGGACCTCTTTTCGTCGGGGTAGCCCCCTTTCCCCACTTGTAGGTATTAGCATGTGTGATACTAATCTGAGCAACATATGCATGTTTACTGTCTCTGTCTGCCGACTGTCCTTGCCACTGAACTTAGAAAGCTGACAAACAACAGCTAGTAGAAACATGCTAAGCATTCTGGTTGGCTGACCAAATCTCATTATTCCATAAGTGCTACTAATATAGTTTTAATCTACACTGATACAATGTGACTATCATGTTGATTTGGTTGTCTTTTTTTTAACATGGTAAAATTGTCACATTTGGAGCAAAGGTACATTAGTCAATAAAGCGGGATTGCAATGGCACATTTTCCTAAGTGTGTACTGCTAGCTGCCACATCGTACGAATTTACGAATCGAAGCTACAAGATTATTTGCAGTATGCTATCTGTGTTTATGTCCCACTCTACTGCGTTGTGAGACAGACCTGATAAGGAAAGGATTTATTTATAGAGCAGTGTCCTGCTGGTGGCAGCAGAATCAATAGAGAGAGAAGTAGAGCTCCTACAATATATGCCTTGTGTAGGCCTTAAGTGCATACTAGTGTTTTAGAAACCGTGGGGATGCAAAATAGAGCAACAGGAGAAAACGCATTTTAAATCCCTATCTCAGTACATGAAAAAACTGGCAAATATTGTTTGTGATTATGTGTTAATTCAAAGTGGCTTTGGGCATTGTGTGTTATAATTCTTAAGATAATTGAGAAGCAAGATAATCCGAGGGCCTTTAAATGGAAAATATAGAACTGGAAGGGAAATGGGAACTGTTGGAAATGGCCATTTTTGCAGGGTTATCCCCACTTTTGCTTCTTCCTCCTATTTTTTCCTGACCTGTGTTTGTTGGCTATAGGACTCTGGGCACTTTACCACTGCTGATCAGTGCTAAAGTGCATATGCTCTCTGTGTAAATTGTTATTGTGATTGGTTATCCATGATTGGCATATTTGATTTACCAGTAGGGGCCTAGTAAAGTGCACTGAGTGTGCCAGGGCTGGTAAATCAAATGCTACTAGTGGGCTTGCAGCACTGATTGTTCCACCCACATAAGTAGCCCTGAAAAGATGTCTCAGGCCTGCCACCGCGGTGCCTGTGTGCAGTTTGGTAACTGCCATGTCGACATGGCAAGTGCGCCCACTTGCCAGGACCTACCCTTCCCTTTTCTTACATATAGGGCACCCCTATGGTAGGCCAAAGGTACCCCCCTGGGCAGGGTGCAGTTTATGTGAAAGGTAGGACATGTACTGGTATGTGTAACATGTCCTGATAGTGAAATATTGAGAATTTCGTTTTTCAATATTGAAATGCTATCTTGCCCCATAGGACAGAATGGGGAATGCTTTGTAACATTTTACAAGCATATCTTCCCATAGGGATAAGATAGAAAAATGGAGTTTGGTATCCCTGAACTCAGGATTTAAAAACACATCTTTTAGTAAAGATGGTTTTTAAATTGTGTGTTTGAAAATAGCACTTTTAGCAAGTGGCTATTTTCTTATTCAACCTTCCTGTGCACCTCTGCCTGTTTGTGGATTGACTGTCTGGCTTTGGAGTGACAAGGCCTGGGGAGGTGCAGTGGCTCCAGGAGTCTGGATGAGTCAGCACTAGGCTGATTAGGCCTGATCTGCATTTGGAGTGGTGGGAGGAGTAGCACCTGTACCTGAATAGGGCTGTGCCTGCCTTCCACAATACTAGCTCCGCCCCCTATGGTGTGTCTGGAGCCAAGGCTCACACTGACAATGGATGTTGTTGTGCACTTGCAGAGTGCCCCCCAGAACTGGTTTGAACTGGGCTCAGAGCCCCTTCACAAAGAGAACAAAGACATTTTGGGGTATAAGTATCAGACCCAAAACTCCAGACTTTAGATAATTCCTGGAATTTAAGAGAAACCTTTGCCAAGGAGAAGAGCTGGAGAGACTGAGGAGAAGTACTGCCCTTGCTGTGTGTCTGGGGTGGCCTGCAGTTGCTCTTTCTGCCAAGGAAAGGAGAAGGACTTTACTGTGTGCTGTGTACCCTGCTTGATGGAGATCTCCAAGGGCCTGAAGTGAGCTGTTCTGAAGTCTCAGGGACACAAAGACTTCACCCTCAGCTCCCCTGAACTCTGCTGCTGTGAGTTCTGACCTGCCAAGAGGTGTCTGTGCCAGTTTTCGGCCTCTGGAGTTTGTTGCTGCTGTTTGGGAGCTGGAAGAAAGAAGGGACTCAAAGAACTACAGAAATAGATGCAGCGCTCTTCTTGCAGCTGTTTTCCTGGCGCATCTCCGCGGCGCAAGAAGATTTTCCACACATCGCCGAGCCACTACGGAAACCACCGCAGCGCCTGTCGCCGCTGCAAGAATCGACGCATCGAGGGATCGGGGCTGAAGAGGACTGACGCAGCACCGCTCGACGATGCCGCATTGATAGCTGACGCATCCCGGATTTCCACGCATCGTACCTGTGCGGCAAGTTCTTCCAACGCATCACCCGCGGACCGGAACCGTCACGAAGAAACGACGCATCACTCATCGTACAGACCGGATTCGACGCAACCCTTCCTCTGCGTGCAGCGGGACTGTTGCATCGCCTCCCCAAGGTCTCAGGAGTGTCGCATCTCTTTGTTTTCCGACTCTGCTGCTGTTTGGCTTTTGGAACTTTGACGCATCTACAGGTACTTTGGTGAACAGTCACACATCCATAGTTTTCTATGGTACAAGTCCTTGAAACCTTTTGAAAGTCATATTTTTAACTGTGCATGTTGGATTTTTGTCGTTTTGGTCTTGTTTAGTTTAGATAAAGATACTTTATTTTTCTAAACTGCTGTGATGTCCGTTGTGGTGTTTTCACTGTGTTACTGTGAGTGTTGGTACAAATACTTTACATGTTGCCTTTGGGATAAGCCTGTCTGCTTGTACCAAGCTGCCAAGGCGGTGAGCAGGGGTTGTCTAAAGTGTTTATCCCCCTTACCCTGACTAGAAGCAAGGGTCCCTGTCTGGACAAAGGTACCTACCTCTGCCAACTAGAGACCCCCATTTCTAAGAGGAACTATTATAAAGGGAAGAATGCAAAATAATTACATACAAAATGCTTTTCTTTAGCTAATTGAGGCCCTCTTTCGGGGTTGCCTGGTGTGGTAACTAACCCTGGGCGAAGTACTACGCTATGCTCGCGTAGTTTGCGAAGTTTGCTCTACTTCGCACTACGCGAATTGCATGTAGCACAGTGCAAACACGCGTAAGCGTCATTTTGCTTGCTCGCGGTCCTCAACGTCAGGTTGGCGACCGCGAGCGAGCAAAATGACATCCCGGCGAGACTTTTTCTTCGTTCGCGATCAGCAACATCAAGTTGCCGATCGCGAGGTGGAAAATAAACCTCCCGGCGAGATTCTCAACGCGGGGGGGTCAGGTTTCTCATTGCGAGTGGTCGCGTATGCTCGCGACCGCTCGCGATGAGAAACTACCAGTCCGCGTTGAGAAAGCTGCAGCTCGAGTACAAATCTACTCGAGCGGCAGAAAACGACCGCTTGCACTGTGCAAGATGCCGTTTGTAATGATTGCACAGTGCGGACAAGCATCCGGCACTGTGCAATCATCGCGAACAGCATTTCCTACCGCACTACACAGTTCGCGTAGTGCTACGCGTAGCTCGCGTAGTGTGAAGTGCACTTCGCGTAGCTACGCGTAGCGCTACTACGCGAACTACGCCCAGGGTTAGTGGTAACCTGAGGAAATCCTGATGTACCTTCGGTTCCCAAACCTGGAATTACTTAGTATGATTTTACTGTACCTGGTATTCCTAAATGCAGGAAAAAGTGCTGCGGTTTCATTGGGTGTGGTTCTGCAATCGGTAAAAGTGCGGCATGGGGTTGCAGCTATCTGCTCAGCCTCGCCCACACCAGATGTCTGTGAATTCACAGCGAGAGTATAAAATACTCCCCCAGTCAGGTGACAGCCTCCACTCACCCTTGATATTCTACACACCCCCCACGCACATCTATGTGACCCGCACGCGATCCCTATTCCCTTAAACCACTTGCTCAGAAATAGTGCCGAGGGGATCAAAGAAGGGCCCTTTATTTGGCCCAGGACGGGATCTGAGTGCAGCGTTTGGCCCTGCATGTTATTCTCAATTCCAGACTCATTAACTGGAATAATTAGATTAAAGTGCGGTGATACCAATTGAAATGAGAATATTCAGCACAACTCTATTACCGCACCTAAACTGAGCTGCTTGTAATGAGCCCCTAAAGAGGGAGAATGCTTAATCCCTATGAAGGAATTGATTTATTATCAATTATATAATTAACTTAAAGTTTTGCAAGTGAGTCATCAATATATTTAAAGTTCTGAAAATTCATTTTGAAAATAAGCAAAACTTTTCACATTTTTTAAATATTTAAGATTAGATTTAAATGTGCATTTGACAACTATTAAGATATCATTTTCTTAGGGTGGTAAAAACAATCTTTACAATTGCTGCATATGTTCCTGTCTGTACATTAGCAGTCTTAATCTCTGCATTCTCTTCCTCGTCCTTGTGCACATTCTGTTGAGTTGGGTCCATGCCTCATGAGGGCACCCACTCTCTTACTATTTAAATGTCACACACTCTTCTTCCACATAGGAAACTCTCTTCTTTGGCCAGGCACACAAAAAGGCCCTGCATCCCCAATGCCATGTGACTTCCAACACTGTTTAGCCTGGCAGGGTTCGGTGAATTGGCAGGGACAGTCCCAGGTTGCTTTATTGCACAGTCTTACAGGGCATGAGCAAATAAGAAAAAGTATATAGTGCACACTGCGCAACAAACCCTATATTGATACTGTTTCGGACCCAATTTTTTAATTGTCTACTGGATCAAAGATGTATTTTATTTACTTTCATTTGTACATTTATGTAGCTCACCTGGACTATTTGGTAGAAAGGTGCTTTATATTACAACAGAGGCTAACAGAGTAGGCTTACATGGATATATACATTTTGAAAAGCATGAACATAATCACCATTCATGTTTACAATCTAAGTCTATAGAACCAGTAGGGTATTTAATCTAAGACTTGTCTGAAAAGACCTTAAGCTGCCTAATGAAAATTTTGTGAGGGGTCAGTGTTTTGAGGTTGAAAGGCAGCAAGTTTCAGCCTGCTATGACTACCAAGGTCGCTTGAGCCAGAGAAGAACAGGAGTAGATTGACTAGTTTGGGAGTGGCGTTTTCATAAGTGAATACACAAACGAATACACAGGACACCAAATTTTGAAAGGATTTTGAAACACTCTTGCTGACAAGAATAAGACAGCACTGAGTGAAACAATTGATGTGTGTGTGGCTCCTGCTTAAATGACATTTACAAAGTCAATCCTTGTAAAATTAGGAAATCGACTGCTGTTTTGTGGAGCAAATAGGCTTTACCTTGATCAAGGGCCTTGGGCAGCAGGTGGTAGCCATCATAGTCACTGGGCAAGCACGTAATGCTTTGAGTGAGCATGGGGAGAATGAGCCAACGACAAGACTGGATAGGTGTCAGACCGGCAGGATGTGGTGCATCCGGATACCCCACTGCTAGAGTTTACTGGAAAGTCAGGAATAGTGGCACACAGACGGTCTATAGTGGATGTGACCACATGATACCCATTTAAGAAGTGGGACCAGAGAAAGTGCCTGATTACAATCTCGGGGGATGGGTTACTCTGTCTCAATGGGGCTGGATAGCCCGTCTGCCAAATATATAAATACCATGGGGCATATTAGCAAGAACAGTGTTAAAATTATCGCTGCTTTAGCGGCAGGAAACTGCCGCTAAAGCGGCGATAATGGGCTTGATAATATGCCCTTGAGAATTCCAATAGAAGCCCAGGATCACAGCAGAACATGGGCTTCTACTGGTATTCTCAAGGGCATATTATCAAGCCCATTATTGCCGCTTTAGCAGCAGTTTCCTGCCGCTAAAGCGGCGATAATTTTAACGCCGTTCTTGCTAATATGCCCCCATAATGGGATTTAGATTTCGGCGGATGGGATATCCGTCACCATTGTGACGAAGAAATCCATCCGCCGACATCCTAATCAGACCCAACGTCTGTATCATGTTGGAATTGTGGCCAGGAGTGTAAACATCTTGATATGTAGCAAATGGAATGGGGGAAGACACTGTGCCTTCTCCATGGGGACATTTGTCAAACAAGAGGAAAAGATAGACTGATCCTTCACCAATATCCTCATCCCATTTCCATCTCATCCTGTCTCTTCAAAATATCTTCATATAAACATGAACATAGTAAGATATATTAATGGATGTGATGTTTTGACCTTTGCATGGGCACTTACATACCAGTACCATTCAAGCTGCTCTCTCCCTAATATCAACCCAAAGTACTTATTTTGAGGTATTTACCTTAAAATTTGTTGCAACAGGGCATTTTTGTTGAAAGAAATAAATAAATCCGTATCTAGGACTCTGGGTCATGGGCATAAAACCATTCTCAAGCCAATAAAAGATGCCTGAACCCCTGCACTGGTGCCCTGAAGGAATTAAAACTCACCTTTGCATCAATGATTTATGCGAGCGCAGTCATTGTGATGCTAAGGCTATCCTCATGCTCAGAGAAGGATCTGGCATTGTGGCTGCTTTAAGCAGTATATCTTCACAGAAACCCCCCCTGTATTCTTAGTGCATTTACTAGTTGAGCACCATGCATTCAGGAGAATGGAGAGCCAGTGTATGATGCATTAATTGAAAGCAGACAAAAGTATTCCCATTACAGGATTTTACCTTAACTCATTGACTTATTTCAGCTGACCATGAAGGTTGATGATAGAATAGGAATCCAAATCTGTAAGAGTTAATTCGTAAAACAGAGTCAAACAGGGATACCTCGACAAAGTTGTGGCAGCAGCTAACTTCGTAAGTCCCAATCACGGTCAAGCCACTATGATAGTGAGCTATTTACAAGTGTCTGTTTGTTGAAATCATATGTTCACATGAGAGGCTGAGAGTGAGCTGCTGCAATACAGCAGATGTCTGTGCAGCTTTAGCAACAGTATCATCCTCAAGTGAGTACGTTTTCGAATGTTGTAAGGGTATTATCAACAGGGTTTGTTAGTTTTGGCCTAATAGGCTGTGTTGCCTCTGCAGAATCTTGGCCCTGAATTTGGACATTGGCAATTTTTGTCTCAATCATCTTAATGGTCAAACATGTTGCCTTGCAATCTCCCCCCTCAAACTAGGAAGATGTTTATTGAGCCTGTTTGCCATGTCAAGTAAAATGTCATGACATTATTGAAGTCACTGGTCTGCTTTTCAATCCTCTGAGAGAGTCTTTTAAGGTTTTCAGCTATCTTATGTAGAGTTGACACCCTTGCATGAATAACTCGCTGTACAGTGGACTGCTGGTTGAAAATGTGTTCCTCCCAGAGGGACAGATATGGCCATACCCTGACCTCCCACATGCATGGCTGTCTGACTTGGCCAAAGGTTGCCCATCATGGTGAGGGTTATAATCTGGGAGTTTATGGGGAAAGAGAGATTGCTGAAGGGGAGAGAGATGTTCCTTACCAGTGGTGTCCTAGTGTTCTTTCTCTCAGATGATTGAGTGGAGAGTGGAGAAGCACCTGCATGGGAAGAGTATGTTTGGGATTCTACAGAGGTAGCTGTTGGTTGATGGCTTTATGGAGGGTAGTTTTATGGGTGCTTAGCTAGTGTATTGGGACTTGCAATCCTCAGAGGTGATTTTAGAGGAGAACTGCTTCTAGTTGTGAAGATGTCTTCTTATTGGCATTCTGTGTAGGAGCAACAATATTCTCCTCCTCCTCTCCTTCCTCATCCTCGTTGACCAATTCCTGCTCCTCCTCTTCCTCTGCTTATTGGTCGGTGTTTAATTCTGAGATTGCTATTTAGAGGAGGATTGTATTTTAGCTGTGGATTCCCTGATCATCAGGCTCTGTGTCCCTAGAACCTCCATTAATTAGATGAAAACAGTTGAAATATAACAAATGAAGTTTGATCACAATACTTCTAGAGCAGTGGTCTTCAAACCTTTTAATGCCGCGCCCCCCAAGTGAAAAAATAAAACAAACATGGCCCTCCCTCAGAATTTGTCATAATTATTCATTTAAATTGTCAATGTGTCTTGACTTATTTAAACTCAAGACATATTTAAACATTGCAGTTAGTTTCTGTTATGGTCATAAACATGCACCAAATACATGATTGCCAAACATACTATTCTGGTCAGGCAGGCCTTACTAACATGTAAAAGACATCCCCGATGACTTGATCTTCACTAATCCTGGGCGGTGAACTACGCTACGCTCGCGGAGTTTGCGTAGTTTCGGTAACTTCGCGATTCGCGTAGAACGCGAAGTTACCGAGCACTGCTCAATTTGCGGCGTAGCGGTTTTTCTTCTTCGCGCGCTCAATATACGTTCTCGCGCGCGGGGTAACGACCTACTGTGATTCTGCATTCGCCGACGCGACTTCCTATCTGTTCGCGGGCGCCACGAGATTTGGAATCCGGCCGCACGATCTCGCGAGAGTGTGCGAACGCGAACACGTCATTCGGACGCGCGATCTGACTTCCGGCGGCAGTGTTGGTAAGATCGCGATCCCGAACACGAAGAAACTACAATCTGGCGAAGAATATCTCTCGAGCATCATAAAACCTTCTCGAAAATGATGATTTTGCTCCAAAAAACTCCTCAGATTGTGATTTGGCTGTAGTTTTTTGTGCAAGGAGTCCTTTTTCTTTTTTTACTTTTTTTTCCAAGAGGAAGGAAGTGCCCCTGATTCTCAAACTTCCTGTTCCTGTCCAGCAGGCTCCTCCCAGTGCTTTGTCCATGTGCTGTTCACTTTCATTTGGATTTGGAGCTGGAAGGATCACTTTTTGTGTCTGTCTGCTGCATCATATCATTGGATTGGATTTGAGGACTTTTGGATTTGAGATTTTACAAGTAAGTTGGAGAATTGGTGTACTTGTTTGTTTGATTGGGGCTTGTTTGTACCTACATTTTTTGGGGATTTCCATCGTTTTTAAAATTTATTGTTGTGGCCTGTAGTTTCGGTAGGGGCCTAGTTGTTTTTCTTTGATTGGAATTTCAGCCAGTAGGCCCAGATGCCAGAGGTACCCATGGGTGCATGTTTCTGTGGTGTCTGTTGAATTTAAACATCATGTAGGGCATGCATGGATGGCATTGGATTGAATTGGTAAATGTGGTTTTTGGGGTGTATTTCACTTTTTGGGTGTAATATATACCTTTGTTGGATGTGTGTGTGTGCTTGTTGTGTAACTTTCCAACCTTTCGTAGCCCTGTGGATTTTCGTTTTTGCATTTTTGTATTAAAGCTGTGTTGTTTAGCAGGCCTCCTTTGTCTGGTCATATTATTATAGGCCTGCTTGAGTTCATTGTTTTCCATGGCCTGTTGTGACTGTGAGTGACCACGTGGCTTGGGGCCATTTTGTGGTGGTAGTTTAGTAGTGTGCTGCTTTTTCCATATAGGCCTGCATGTCTTTTCTTTGTTCCCCTTGGCTTATGCTTGTTGTGAACTTGTGGGTGGCCTGGCCATGTGGTGGCGGCCATTTTGTGGGACCAGCCACTGTGCTTTTGCCATAGGCCTCCAAGCTTGCGGCCTAGTCTGCCAGTAGGCCCAGAGGTAGTCATCCTCATGGGTGCATAAAAACTGTTTCTGTGTTGTCTGTTGAATTGTAACATCATTTAGGCCATGGATGGCATTGGATTGAATTGCAAAATGTGGGTTTTGGGGTGGTATTTCAGTTTTTGGGTGTGTGTTAAATAAATAGGCCTTTTCAGCCAGTAGGTAACCCTGGGCGTTCAGCTCGCGGACTTTGGGCAACTCCGCACTGCGCGACAACGCGGACTTACACTTTTTATCTTCTTCGCGCGCTCAATATACGTTTTCGCGCGCGCGATAACGACTTTTTGTGACGATCGCGATGCCGAACACGCAGAATTTACAATCTGGCGAAGAATATCTCTCGAGCAGCATAAAACCTTCTCGAAAATGATGATTTAGTTCATTTTGCACAAAAAACTCCTCAGGTTGTCATTTAGATGTAGTTTGGTGAGCAAGGAGTCACTTTTTTTTTGTTTTACAATTTTTTTCAAGAGGAAGGAAGTTGCCCAGAGTCTCCAACTTCCTGGTCCTGTCCTTTGTCTTCACTTTCTTGTTATTTTGGGTGGCCTGGCCATGTGGGTGGCGGCCATTTTGTAAAGCCAGGCATTGTGCTTTTGCCATAGGCCTGCATTGTCTGTCTTGTGTTCCTTTTCTTGTTGTTGTGGGTGGCCTGGCCATGTGGTGGCGGCCATTTTGTGGGACCAGCCACTGTGCTTTTGCCATAGGCCTCCAAGCTTGCGGCCTAGTCTGCCAGTAGGCCCGGAGGTAGTCATCCTCATGGGTGCATAAAAACTGTTTCTGTGTTGTCTGTTGAATTGTAACATCATTTAGGCCATGGATGGCATTGGATTGAATTGCAAAATGTGGGTTTTGGGGTGGTATTTCAGTTTTTGGGTGTGTGTTAAATAAATAGGCCTTTTCAGCCAGTAGGTAACCCTGGGCGTTCAGCTCGCGGACTTTGGGCAACTCCGCACTGCGCGACAACGCGGACTTACACTTTTTATCTTCTTCGCGCGCTCAATATACGTTTTCGCGCGCGCGATAACGACTTTTTGTGACGATCGCGATGCCGAACACGCAGAATTTACAATCTGGCGAAGAATATCTCTCGAGCAGCATAAAACCTTCTCGAAAATGATGATTTAGTTCATTTTGCACAAAAAACTCCTCAGGTTGTCATTTAGATGTAGTTTGGTGAGCAAGGAGTCACTTTTTTTTTGTTTTACAATTTTTTTCACGAGGAAGGAAGTTGTTGGGTGGCCTGGCCATGTGGTGGCGGCCATTTTGTGGGACCAGCCACTGTGCTTTTGCCATAGGCCTCCAAGCTTGCGGCCTAGTCTGCCAGTAGGCCCAGAGGTAGTCATCATGGGTGCATAAAAACTGTTTCTGTGTTGTCTGTGGAATTTTGACATCATTTAGGCCATGGATGGCATTGAATTGAATTGCAAAATGTGGGTTTTTTTGGAGGGTCTATTTCACTTTTTGGGTGTGTTAAATAAATGCCTTTTTTGCGTGTGTAATTATAATTATGTGTTGTTGTAGTGGTTGTCTAACTTTCCAAACTGTTTTTAGCCATGTGGATTTTAGTTTTTGCATTAAAGCTGTGTGTGTTTTATCAGGCATCCTTTGTCTGGCCATATATAGGCCTGCTTGAGTTCATTGTTTGCCGTGCCTTGTGCCTGTGAGTCACCATGTTGCTGGGGGCCATTTTGTGGTGGTAGTTAGTAGTGTGCTGTTTTTGCCACATAGGCCTGCGTGTCTTTCCATTGTTCCTCTTGTCTTACTGCTTCCAAATCCATCCCCATTGCCAGCTGCAGCTCCCTGATGCTGCATACATCCCACGTGATGCACAAATTTAGGCCAAACATGCTCCACTACATTTTAGTTTTTGTTCTTTACTATTCTTATTCTTCCAGAGTGTACACACTACACAGTAGCCAGGAAAGCCCTGGCCTTGTTGTCAAAGTCTCATAAATGGCTACACTGTGTGTTGTTGTTCACTGAGTTTCTAAAATTTAATAATTGAGGCCACCACACACTAAGTTCTATATTATATTTGTTTGATTTGTGCTATCGTTTGACTGATGTTATTCTGGCTTTTTTGCTTTTAGGTGCACAAAGACTGAGGAGGAGGTGTGTCATCATTGCCCGTTGCACTGCCAGACAGACATCCTGCTGCTGTACACAACGTGACGTGTGACCTGACCAGACATCTCTGCAACTGAGTGCTGCTGACATCTGAAGAAGATGGGCCCAAAGAAAGCAGGTACCAGGTCCTCCAGTACCAAGAAAGTTGCTATTGAGAAGAAGGAACAGAAGAAGGAAGTGACACTTAAGTCTGGTGTGCCGCCCAATACCTTTTTGGGAAAAAAAAAATTACGCCTGCAGCAGCGGTGTCCGGGGGCAAGCTGGGGGCAGCACCTCCGCATCAGTGGGCCCAACCCACCAACCCAGGCCCAAGCACATGAGTGTGGAAGAGGTAGCCAGCCTAATGGTGGAAAGCAGTGATGCTGAGCCTGAGATAAACTTATCGCTATCTCAAAGTAGTACCCAATCAACGCAGGAGGAAACACAGCAGATAAGTGGTCAACAACAACAGCCGCAACCACCGCCCGCAATAGTAGTTGTTGTTCCTCCCGAAGTAGGGGCAGTTCAGGAAATTGAGCCTCATGCAGAGGTAGAAGAAGAAGCCACTCATTCAGAAGATCCATTGTCTTCCAAATCTCCAGCAAGGAAAAGGAGGGGTAGTCCATCAAGTTCTTCGCCAAGCCCCCTTCTGATGATCTAGATGCCACTTGGAAGCCACAAACTGAGTCTGAGAGGGAGCCACGTCCCAAGACCAAGCTAGGGAAAAGGAAGGTTCCAGAAAGCCTTACACTTATGGAGGTCGATGTAGAACAGCAGGATGATGATGATGATGAGCCAGTCATCACGAACATCACTCCCGGCCCCGAGGAGATGGAGACCAACATTATTACCCTATCCAAAATCGCTGCGAGGGATGTAGCACGCATACCTCCACAGGTAACACCAACACGACCTACAGCTTCCATATTTGCATTAGCAAAGGCCCGGCAGCGACCTACATCCAGCACAACCACCACCTCAGTAGAAGTAGGTAGTGGTACAGCAGCACAGAGTCAAATTCAACACACACCCTCCAGTTCATCCGGCATTGGAAGTGGCACCTCCAGCAGGAGGCCAAAGTTAAGCTCCCCAGTTTGGGACTTCTTTACGGTTAGCGAAAAGGAGGAGAACATTGCTATATGCTCCATTTGTAATACCTCTGTTAGTCGTGGTAAGCTTGGTACAAACTATGGTACCGGAGGCCAAATGACCCATCTGAAAAAACACCACTTGATCAGCTGGGAGGACCACCTTCGCGGCATAAAAACTGCAACCATTGGTGTTGGTGGGGATAAAGGAGTAGAAGATCCGATCACGGTGGAAGAGGAAGGACAGGGAGACATTCTCTCTGGTAGTGGTACACAAGGTGTCCCTGACCCCAGCAGTGCAGTGTTAACGTCGCCCACATCTTCAGCAACATCTCAGTGGCACAAGAGTAAGAGTCAGCCTGAGACACCAAGGAGTACCGCAATCAAAAAAAGTGCGTTGTTGAGCCTAAGAGAAAGGAAAACCATGCAGCCTACCATTATCAGCATGTTTGGGGGGAGGGGCAGTACGAACGCAACCACCCAATAGCACGTTTGTACAATGCGAAGCTGGCTAAAATGTTAGCACTGGACCTTCTCCCTTTTTCTTTTGTTGAAGGGGTGGGTTTTCTGGAATTTGTGTCAACCATCTGCCCAAAATGGCATGTTCCCAGCCGCTACTATTTTGCCAGAGTTGCTGTTCCAGCACTACATCACGACGTGCTGGAATTGCTTGGAAAAGCCTTGAAGCAGAGTGCTGTTCACAGTATCCACCTGACAACAGACATGTGGACCAGTTGCCAAGCCACAGATTACATGTGCATCACTGCACACTGGATCTCTTTTGCGGGGGTTAGAGAACAGATATCTGCTGGTGTTGACGCTGCTGAGATTTTTCATGCCACTCGCAAACATGCAACTGTAGCCATGTTTGCCATGGAGAAATCTCATACTGCTGCAAACATTTTGGAAGAGTTTAACACCAAGGTCTTTGAGTGGCTGCGCCCAAGAGGGCTTAAGATTGGTTTTGTTGCCACGGACAATGGCAGTAATGTAGTTAAGGCCATGGGCGATGGTGGCTATTTCAGGGTCCCGTGTTTGGCACACTGCATTAACATTGTTGTTCAAGACTTTTTGAAAAATGAATCCAAAGTCAGCAACTTACTGGCCACCTGCAGAAGAATATGCACACATTTCAGCCATTCTTTTAAAGCCCGGAAGCAGCTGAGGGTCATTCAACGTGAGCATAAAATGCCAGTCAAAGCGCTCATCCAGGAGGTGCCAACACGTTGGAACTCAACTTATTACATGCTTGATCGTCTGTTTGAACTGTACATACCACTCAATGCTTATGTCATGCAAAGATTAGGGGAACCTACTGTGAGAGGCATGACCGTTGAGATGGGTCAATGGGACCTCATTAAATGCCTGACTGAGATGCTACTTCCTTTTGAGATCTTCACACGTGAAGTCAGCAGGGAGGACTGTACTATGGGCCAAGCTATCCCATTGTTGCACATGCTAGAGCAACAGCTGAAGGAGGTGTCTGAAACGTACGCAGGTGTGGATGACAAACAAGACGCATATCATTTGGCGGAGACCTTAGCCGCTCGCTTATCTGCAAATACAAGGATTCAAAATAACATTGTGTCACAACAACATTACATTAGTGCCACAATTTTGGATCCACGGTACAAAGTATTTCTGAACAGTAAGGCAGTAATTCCTTTTTCGGAAGTGGATGTTGCCAACTACAAAACTTTGATAGCTAAGGAAGCCACTATTTTCGAAAACGAACGGCTGTTAATTACAGGCCCCCCACCCCAGGCCATAACAAGTACTACAGGGCATCCAGAGTCAAGTTCTACTTCGGAGCCTGAGGGCAGTGCGTTTGCCTCCCAGCAGTCACCTACACCAACAATAACATCAACAACAGCAAGAACAGGATCATCCACAGTACAATCGGCAACTGATTGGTTTCTACGGCAGGGGTATGGTAAGTCCAGTGCTGATGCAAAGGCAAAACAGGCCGAGCACATCGGAGCACCCCTGAACATTGAGCGGACGGTCCAGGCCTATCTGGATGACCCAACAGAGGTCTTCATGGATCGAAACCCATTGGTGTATTGGTATGGGAAAAGAAGCCAATGGACAGTGCTCAGCAGGCTGGCGATAAAGTATCTGGCTTCCCCTGTCGCAAGTGTCTCTTCTGAGCGTGTTTTCAGTGCTGCTGGTGCCATTGTAACTTTGAAAAGGACCAGTCTCTCGCCCAAAAGCGTGGAGAGGTTAACCATGATCAAAATGAATCAGCACTTTATACCACCGGATTACAAAATACGTGAATCACAGCAGGAAGAGGAGAGCGACTTGGATGACGTAAGTAGTGGGTTACAGGACCTACTTCTGTCCGAACCACCAGAGTTTGAGGACGAGCTCCTCTTCCCTGACAACTAGGCTTTCAAATTGTTACTTTCTTCCTTCCTTTATTTGTCTGTGTATCTGTCTTTCTGGTTCAAATCAAATCACAACAAATCCATCACCACCGTCTTCTCTTTTTATTTCCCTATTGGAGTTGCACGTCTGTGCATTTAACTGTCCACTCTTCAGAGTCCTGCTTCATCTTCCTGTCTCGCCCTAGTACATTTCCATCAAGCCAGACATTGGAGTACAAGAAATGTTGCCTTTAACAGTCCCTCCATAAGAAGTGAAACGTGACTATAGCTATCCTCCGTTTTGTTTCCGAGCCGAAACTCATCAGTGTCCGAAGGCTACCGCCTCTGCAGGCATCCACAACTCTTCACTGTCAGAACTTGGGCAGGCATCCAAAAGTAAACTCATCACTGTCCGAAGGCTACAGCCTCGGCAGGCATCCAAAGCTCCTCACTGTCAGGACAGAAGGTACTTGGCAGAGAAAGACAAGACTCTTCGAAGAAACTTGCTGACATTTGTGCAAACTCAATTGACCAGCAATGAGCGCTACCCAGGCCGCGGCCCATCATCACAGTGCTGACCATGTGAAGCAACTTAAACTGTGACAAAGTGCCACAGATGAATAAGACGAAAACCGAAACAGCGACTAACACTCAAAATGAATGTGGACTGGAGTAATGATGAGGCCACTGCCCCGTTAAAAAAAAAACACACACCTGTCAGAACTAGGCATCTGATGATCTGACAGCCAAAGAGAAGAGCAAGACAGGTAATGATGGAATGCATTGGATGCTTGCAGACTCTGAGCGATTGCTGTTGTTTGTTGTGTTGATGTTGTGCATGAAGTCGAACTCTACTCTACTAGTTAATCTACAAAGTGAAAGTGACTCAAGTGACAGTCAATGTTTCCCTTCTTGTTGTTTAATAACCAAATTGTACTCCTACTACTGCAGGTGCAGGCCAATATCTGTTGCAATTTTTTAATATGGAATATGGACTTAATCGGAGTCACTACAGACTGAGTTGGAGTTGGACAACACGTACCACACCATGATGATGACCATACTATCTTTGCACGCAGTCAGTCAGTTGGATCGGAGATGATTGAAGGAATAACTGCGTTTCATGAAGTGGCATAAGGTAAACATAAACACAACAATTCAACAAGAAAGTAAACACAGCAGACCTACATGTCCATGTAGTGGTGGAGTCGAGTGTAGTCATATGACTGACAGCGGCGCATTGATTTTGTCACTTAATTTTGAAAATGCTAGGTTGCTGTATATGCCTTTTGTCTGGCTCTGTCAAAAATTAAGGTAAATGGAGGTTGGGTCACGGGCTGGTGCTGTGGTGGGCCTGTTCTGTCCTGTTGTTGTTGTAGCTTAATGCTGTAAACAGAATATACACGATATATCCAAGCCGCCTCAGTCTGAAAGTGTTCTCTCTTCTCTTCTTGGACTCCACCGTAATTGATGCTTTTTTTTATTCATTGATTTTTCAATACCCCTTTTGTTTTTCCATCTAGACGTTACAGGCCGGCCTTTACCCTGTGCTATACTGGGAGACACAACTCACATTTACCTTACCAATCCGCATCAGGAAGGCCACCAAGATTGATGTGCGGAGCGTCCATGGAAGATAGGACCAAGAGGAAGGACGAGATTCAACTCCACAATTTGACCAGGATAATACAGTAACTTTAGTATCATTCATCATTCATCTTTTAATTAATTGGAATCCTTTTTTCTCTTCAATCATTACGACTGTGTGTTGTGTGTTGTTGTTTGTTTGCTAATTGATCCCTACAACTATTTTTTAATTTTCTTTGCTATCTTTAAAAGTAAGCCCAGTACAACATGGAATTTGGGTCTCTGAGGGCATATTACAGGCAAGGCAAATTGCATAGAATATACTGCTGCCCTGTACTGTCTAATTGTCTAGTAGGAGTTAGTAAGTACTACTCATTAACCATCAAGTTATCTTCATCATCATGCATGCATTTCCTTTTTCTCCCTTTATAGATTTTTTGGATAAGATCATGGTCGTCTGCCAAGATTGCGCTTTGCTTTTGTTGTCCATGCGTACTGTTTTTCTTTCTCAAACCTTTCCCCAAACCCCCTTCCCATCCATTCATCAAACCCTAACCCTCTTCCCCCGGGCTGTGATTTATATTGAGGTGTGATGTGACTACATAAAATGTACACCAATTGATCACACGCTTGCTGGGGCAGATGTGGTGAAAGCAACACTAATTCAATTTCAAGGCAGGGCGAGGAGCTTCTTCTGCTTGCCCACCCATGCTCAGTCTATGTGCAAGCCAATTTTTTTTCCAAAGGGACCGTCACCGGCTAATAGTACATCATAATTAATTGCCGGCATTGATTGGATTCATCATCAAACTCCTACCACACAGCAGTAAAGGTTACGAATTACGATTGTGTTAAGTTAAGTGACTCACTCGACACAACTACAGTTTGTAACTTCTTGTACTAGGCTGTCCCTGCCACCATTATGTTTTATTTGACTTTAGCAGTTGCAAATGCAATATTGTTTGTTTGGCAGTCTTCTTCTGTACTGTATTTTACTTCGTTCTACTACTCCTCCCACAGTCGCTCTCAGGCAAGTGACTGTCTCTTTTTTATTTTTTTTGCAAATGCTACTGCCAGTGTCTACTCTACTACTACCACCACAACCATGGCATCTTCTCCATTCTCTTGGGAAACCATGCAGCCATCGCTGTGCCGAACGTAATCATCATCAATCACAGGTAAGATAAGTTTGGTGGGAGGTATAATGGACTAGGAGGAGAGACTGACAGTACTAGTAGGACAAATAACTCAGTGAGGGGTACCGCATCTATCTGTTTGTGTTACATCATCGGCAGATTATTTAAATCAAACACTGGCTGCGGCCCTGCAGCAGCAAGGAAACCATGTGACGTTAATTCGTAAAACAGTAACCCCCCACAAAACATTAACATTGTATGTTTAAGTATAAATATAATTTATTACCCTAACAAAAATAAACTATCCCACACCTGACCCACCCCTCTCCCTAACCCCAACCAATGTCCAAAACGAAAAAAGTCCAAAGAATGTCCAGAAACCCCAACGCCCAATTCCCACCCACCAACAAAAGGAATAAAAAAGGGGCAATGCAACAGGGTCCTATAGTTGTTATATTCGGCGGGCTTTTAGGTGTTTGTCCACCAGTATTTTGACACGCTCCTCTAGTTGCTCCTCTAGCCATGACACCCGGAGGAGAATCTTGCGGCGAAATGCCCTGCAGTGGCATCCAGGGTGGGGGACAGCAGTGCTGGCTGCTAGAGAATTGCGGCGGCGGGCGGCTGCCAGACCGCGGCGCCGTACCACTGGCGGTGGGGCCTGGCTGGGGCCCGGGCATCGGACGAGGCTGCAGCTGCTGCCGCCTCCTCCTCCTCCTCCGCCTGAGCCACCAGCCGCCGGTACTCCTCACAGATGGCCTCCAGTTTCCAGCGCCGGGCCCTGGCTGCCAACTCCTTCCGGGATGGTTTTTCTTGGGAAGGAGTACTATCTATATCAAGAAAGAAAAAGAATATTGTTGTAACCAGTACTCTTAGCAAAACAGTAACACAAAATTAATTCAACACATAATGGCACAGTAGCACTAGCAAGAAGCACAGTACATAACATTTGTGGTAATAATCTATCTATCCTCCCACTTCCTCGGCCTCTAACATTTGTGGGAGTTTCAGGCATTATACTAGCACTATGGACTCCAGTACACAGTACACCAGTCTTCTTCTTATCTCTAGTTTAGCGAAATTACATAACCTGGTTGTAGCCGGCATGCCAGCTCGGTCATCTATGCTTGCACCCAAGACAAACATACGAGTCATGACGCAGACTCACGTTAGTTTGATTTACTACTGTCTGCAGGTGGGGAAGCTCGTATTTTTCTATTACGGGTGGCACTGGCCATACTCTCTCTGTTACATGAAGGGCAATTGGTCAATTTCACTTTCACAGTGCCCTGGCTACTACAAAAAGGCAGATTATATATCTGATCCAATGATCATTGCTTTTATATGGGACGACGACATAAGGTCAGTAGCGGTCGGTGGTGGGACTCGGGGAGTGCTGCCGGGCGGTGACGTGGGGAGGGGCAGGGTGGGGGTAGTAAACTATGGATTACGGCCAATTACAGGTAAGTAAACATATAAATAAATAAAACTAATTTTGTTGCGCGCACTGCATCGCATTTGGCGGTGCAGTGCGCACAATGAAATTCGCTTTATTTATTTTTATGTTTACAGTAAAGTTACCTGTATTTGGCCGCGTAATACATTGTTTACTACTACCCCCACCCTGCCCCTCCCCACATCGGCTTTGCTACTCTGGCGCGGTTTCTTTTACATTCCCTTAAAACTAAGACTGTGCATCCCGTGACAGTCTCCACCTATGCTGTCTATGATGAATACATACAGGCATCCATCCATTCTAAGTAAATGTCTATCATTCTTCTTAATCTCTCCACAAACCTTACTTTGTTTCACCAACAACAACCCATGCGTCCACTCACTCCGTTGCTTGCCTTGGCTTTGAGTTTCACCCAAACACCGCTGATGATTCTTGCTATCCACAGTATCCACCCATACTGTGTCGCCCCCACCCAGGCAGGCATCCATTCTTCTTTCACCTTCCACCCATCCTTCAACAACACATGCATCTGATTCCTATCAGCCACCTATCCATGCTTCCAACGTATCCTTCTCTGCCAGTCATCATATTAAATCTCGCCCGTCCTTCCTCCTTCCACCCTTCTTTCCCTTTTTGTTCAACACATCCATCAAGGTCATCTGATCTGACTTTTAGTCTCCTCCATAAAACTTTCACAGCTGAGTTGGAGTCAGATAGAAGAGGCCATTGGTTAATCAAGTCACGCTGGTAATGCTATTGCTACTGCATTGCTAATGCTAAGTAAAGGGTGTCTTCTTCAACCGTTGTATAATGTTCACTACAACTTCATACCTAATAAGTCTCAACAACAGTACAGTGAGTGAAGTCAACACCCTTCCAGCTAGTGCAATGTCAATAAGTAATGAATATAACTTACCACCGCCCGCCACTGCTGCTGGCTCACCCCCTGTAGCTCCTGCAGGTGCCGCATCTCCTGCCCCCTCCGGAATGGTAGAATCGCCGCTGGCCCCGCCGGCACTGGTGGTCGCTAGTACGCCTAGATAAAAACATGACACATTTTTAGATGCCTGTACACCTCCCCCTATTTATTCGTTTTCACTAGCAAGATTGAAAAAAAAGTTAATACATACATATACATCACATTCACTAGTCCAAATCGGGTACTAGAGTAGAGTCAGTAGACACTAGTAGTGTTATGGTCCCTAGGGTCATTATTATAGTATACTCTACTCTTTGCAAAGTTAGCCTGAGCCATGCAACCATTTTTCGCTTCATGTCTTTTGCGCATGTTACCTCGCAGCTTGTTGTGCAGTAACAGTAAGACGCCTTTTTGAGCCCACATGAGCTCATACAGCTACTGTCTGAGCGTTGCGTACAAGAGGTCGAAAAACAAGCCACTTTGTTATGGAGTTCGGTTAGTCCGTATTGCTTAGCCATAAGTAACATGTTACACTTTTTTGGCAGGACTGAGAAATGCTTGCATTATACTATCTAACGCGCACCATTTTTCTCATAACAGGCAGAAGATTCCCTTCTACGAACCAGAGATTTGCAGAGCTTATGAATGATGCATGTAACCAGTAATTCTACGTTCTACGGTGAGGAGTCTCCCAGAATTCGCACAGATCTTTTGTCTTCTATCATCATGCACTTGTTGTAACAATGTTTATTGTTTTAATCTTATGCATTTTGCTGTTGGAGCTGGCTGGAGTACACTGAATTTTATAGAACAACATACAGAGCTTGTTAGTTGAAAATAAACCTTTTGAACTTACACATAGACTCTGTGGTATTTGGTGTGGTGGTGGTGGTGGACTTACACGAGTGAGTGAGCGAAAGGGTGTTATCTGTTCTGGGTTGTGTAATCATTGGGTATCTTCGGGTGGGGGTTCGGGGACCTAATGAGACACTATAGCTAGTCGTTCAGGGGATTGTGGGTTCACTTCTGACTGAGGTGTGAGGAAGGTCCAAGTTCCAACCTCCCATCACCAACATCCTATTTTCTTGTGCATAGTTCTGCATGTGGCTGTGCAGAATCCCCACATCAGTAGTAGTATGTACTATATCCTATCAAAAATAGTCAAATATCTGGTTGGGCATTTTGTTTGTGGTAATTGTCAAAGCCTCAAGATTAAGAAGCCTAGAAGAGGACAACCGAAAGGACTGGACTCAGTGGCTAGAGCTATTGGTCAATCTGAGTTTTATTCAAAACCGTAAAATAAAGAGTGGCAATGCAAACTGGGCAAGCTTAGCGACAGACTAATAGTAGTAGTACAGACATTCATAGCAGAGGCAGTTAGAACTTAGAGGCAGGGATAACCAGAATTTAGAAACAGATAGTCAAGTCAAGATCAAAGAATCTTTTGTAAAAAATAGAATTAGGGAGTGGAACCAGAATTAATAGTTCGGAAAAAATAAGGTGCAGTAAAAGTTAGGGCAATATAATTGTTAATATTAACCACTGGAGGACTTACTGGGACCAGCAGCAGGGCCCTCGGTAGAGGAGCGGTCCTCTGGTGGTTGTCCCGCCGACTCGGACCCCGTCTTCTTGCCCCTGGGTGCTGCAGATCAGTGATCATGTAAGATATAATAAAGAAAGACACAAACATTAATGATTGCTGTGAAACAAATAAATTATCTAAAAAAACGCTCAATAAACGTTTTAGGAAACAAAAATTGCAATAAAATTGACCTATCTAATCCGATCGACTACTGGCTTGCGGGATTCACGGACAGTCTACTTATTTAGGAACACTAATTCAGTGTTCCATTCTGATTGATTCAAATAAAATCCAGAACACTAACTAAGCCTAAGTACCACCTGACCTAGCCCACCTATTCCAGACGGGCCAATTGTTCATTAAGTCTGCATTTCCATTTTTTTTAGCCCTCAAAAATGCATAGATGAGAAGGAGGACAGGACACATGCATAAATTGGTGCATAATGCATACACCAAATTGTTGGTTGGTTGCGTCTGATGTTCTGCTGCTGACTGACACTGCTAAGCCTACCACTCACTAAACAAACTACAAAAGGTTCTACTAAGGACTGGGGTAAGCAGCACTCAGTGACAGAGGATGCGTCACGCAGACCGCTCAAAAATTATCAACTAATAGTAACTAAACCTAGTATCAATCCATCCACCACTATTTGACAGGAGGACAAAGGAAGGACTAGAGTCTCTCTAGCAATAGCATTACCTAACTTAAGTTCTCTAAAGTAAACTCTTACATAATAATAAGGACAAGCGAGCGCAAAGTTGCAAACAAGTAAGAGTATCGCCCAGCACCTGTGTCCTACAATCACAGAAGATTTTTAAACGTAATTTACCTGCAATGTAAGCAGCAGTATTCTTGTTATTTGTAAAAAATGTATACACAAATCACAATACTTATACTACTATATAAATTAGCTACTCACCAAGCCCCACGACCTCGACACCTAGCAGGTCCAACAGGTCCTGCTCCCGGTCCAGGATGTCTGACCACCGGTGTGCCAGCTGGTTATGGGTGCGCCGGACCCCTGAGCAGCGAAACACTGCCCGGCGCACCTTCACCCACCGGCGGTGATGCTTCTGGGTAGGTTACCGGGAGCCTGGCCTGCCGCCTGCTGCCAAGGTCAAGGGGAGGTGGCGCTAAACAAAAAAAACAAGGGCGGCCACCTCCGCCTCACTAAAAAGCTGGCGGGCTTGCACCCCTGCAGGGCGCAGTCTGCCGCAAGGCAGGCGGCTCTTGGGCGCACGCGCCTTGCCCTTCGAGCTGTTACTGCTGCGGCTACCCTTCGCCATGGTTCTGGGGTGGGAGGCGGCGGAAAAGAAAAGTTAGAAGGGAAAAATAAAGTTAGGGGAAGAAGTAGGAGCTTAAAGAAGAAAGTTATATAAAACAGTCGAAAAGTACAAAAAACACAGTAAAAAGTAGAAACAGTGTAAAAAACTAAGGATTGCAAAGATTGAGGGAGGATAGAAAAGCAGGCCCAGAACCATAGCATAGAGTGAAAAACAAGATGGCCGCGCCCATCGCGACCGCGTGGGTAAGTTTGCGCGATATTTCTCCCCGAGCACGCAAAAAGCGTCGCGAACACGTACGACGCGTTCCCAAACATGAAATGCGCATCGCGAGCACGCTATACGTGACCCGGAACAGGAAATAAGGGGTCGCGAATGGGCGGGACAAGTGAAAAACAAGATGGCCGCGCCCATAGGCGACCACATGGGTAAGTTCGCGAGATACTATCCCCCGAGCACGCAAACAGCGTCCCGAACACGCACAGCGCGTTCCCAAAGAAGAAAAACGCATCGCGAACGGGCGCGTCAAGCAGCTACGCACGTTCGCGTAGCTACGCGTAGCTCGCGTAGCGCTTCGACGTCTTCGCGTAGCTTTGTGTAGCGCGACTACGCGAACTACGCCCAGGGTTAATCTTCACATCGGTGTGCACTCTGAGACAACCAAGGGAGCAAGGGATCAACACTACTCACAGTGGGCACACTCGCCTGGAGGCGATGTTCCAAGCCCACTGTATGTTTCATGCCCAGCATCAACATTGTGGATATTATACAGTTAATCCCAGCTCCCTACACCACCTGCAGGCCCAGCATCATAGGGAAGCACCTGCATACTACAAAAGACCGACCAACCCTGATATTTGGACCCTGACATATCGGGGACGGTGGTGAGATGCTGCACACATGGAAGGCTTGGCGGTATCAGAACGATAAGGTAAGCCCGTACTGGTTTTAGTCACACAACTGGGGGGCCCTTATCCATTGAAATTCCATTACCAGCACTGTGTATTAGACCCTCTTTAGACCCAGGTCTGTACAAACCTGCAGCAGTGTGGGGAGTTCTGATGACTGCATTAGATGTAAGGCTATTTACACCAATGTATGTAACCTTGCAGTCTCTAAGGGATACTGACAGTCTTGAGTTTTAGAATAACGATCACGTATTTTTGCCTACACAGAGCATTCATTGGTTATCAAGAGTCCTTATCTCCAACGTTGATTGTATACAGTTGGATACTGCAGCCTTAGTCAGTCTATAGAATCCATGTTCAGTTACCGGGAGGACATACAGTAGTGGCAAATTACTCGGCACAGGTTGCTCTTATCCACGGTGTGTTCAATATTGCTATTATTGACACTATGACCACAAAACACAGAAAACCAACACTTACGGCAGGAGGAACCTGACATTGTGTACAGGGGGAGCAGCATCATTTTTCACACATTTGCAAGAGGGAATCTGTATTTGCAGTATGGAGGAAGAGGCATAGAGGAGAGCGGCCGCTCTCACTCTCTTTGCACGAACACCAGGGATAGGGGTGTCCAAAACAGCTAAAAGCAACCAAGTTCAACTACTGGAGGATAAACTAAGAAAACTTGAGATACTGAGTAAGACCGAGATTTCCAAATGGTGGGAGGCTATCTCACTACAGAACTATATAGACAACAATATGGTACCCAGAGGATTGAGGATATTTACCACCCCGTCCTATGATTCACCCAATCCAGAAATGCTGTAAGAATGGTCTGAAAATTCAGCTGCAAGTTCAAGACGCATGCTAGAAATATTGGTGAAATATGCATGGATTGACCGCGAGGCATTGCTAGCGGTGATAACATTTATACAGGAAGATCTCGAGACCAACATGGAACAAAGCAACTTAAAAAGATTATGGAGAGCATGAAAGACTGCCTCAAAAACCACGAGGAAGACATCAAAACCCGCAAACAGCGGAAATTGCACAGAGATTACTGTGACTACGAGAGTGGGAGGATTCTCACGTTCAGTAGGAAGTGTGACCATCTATACACAGATAAGCCTCCCATCCATGACACAGAGCAGGTAGCTGCGGAGAGCTCACTGTCCGAGCAATCGACTTCCAGTGACGTTGAATCCGTAACATCAGGTAGCAGTGCATCTGGTAATGAAAGAGTCACCTTACCAGTGACTTTTTTGGACGAATATCGTCTGCTGTGACGGGGGAGGCAGACGACACGAGACACCCCGATACCAAAACCGAGAGGACAGAGAGGACAGGGCAGAGGAAAAGGCAGAGGAGGAGTCGCCAAAGAAGATTACGCATCCAGCAAAGATGGCGGAAGAGGCAGAGGACAGGGACGCATGGGAAAAAACAAACCAAGCTCCAAGAAGACACTGTAATGGATCCCGAGATGGTTAACAGGACTATTATTAATCTCTCCAAAAGATCTCTTAATGATATTGAAAAACGTATCCTTTGCCTTGGTCTTTCTTTTTGTTCCTCCTCTTCTTTTAACTACACCAATACTAGGATTGACCTATATAAGTATATTCGCAAACTCAAATTTAAGAAGTGGCACAAATTGAGGCTCACTGCACCGGAAAATAGAAATCCCTCTCATGGCCAGGGCAATGAGATAGATCTAGATATTAGGGACATGGACACCCTAGTAACTCTGTTGCAATTACAACAGCAGCCAGAGCACACAGAACTAGAGATCACTGAAACCTCTGTGTTAGACGAACTGGGCATAACACACGATGCAGCAGCCAGCACTAGTTTCAAGCCACGGTCTACTTTCTATCCCACACTCCCACATGACAATATCGACACCTTCCATGAGGTAGTCACCAAGTCTCTCATAGAGCTACGTCACAAATCTGATCACAGGAACAGGGCTCCCAACAACCTTACCTTTATGCAGAGACAGGCACTAGTCTCCCTAGCTGGGGATAGTGAGATTGTAATACGTCCAGCAGACAAGGGGGGTAATGTTGTTTTAATTGACAAAGGCATGTACATTACTGAGGCCATGAGACAACTTAGAGACAGCAGATTTTATGTTCCCATCTCTAGAGAGGATTACACCAATAGCATTACCACCATATGGGACAAGTTGATAGAATGGAGGGACAGGGGGATAATTGAATGGGAGGAATATTGTTTTCTCAAAAAGGACCACCCCAAGCTCCCAATTCCGTATCTTCTTCCAAAGATACACAAGAACCCTCTTGTCCCACCAGGACGTCCCATTGTTTCGTCTAGGGGCAGCGTTCTTGAACATGTGTCCAAATACGTTGACCACTTCCTGAGGGATCACGTATTCAAACTGGACTCCTACATTGGGGACACAAAGGACTTTTTGTGTAAATTACAGAACATCAAATGGGAGGATGATTACTTGCTGATCCCCCCCGATGTCAATTCGCTATACACCATTATAGACCATGAACAAGTACTTGAAGCATGTCGCCATTTCTTATGCAGGAGACAAATCAGGTACAGGGAACATACCATCATGATCCTGGAGATGATAGCACATTGTCTCAGGAACAACATATTCCTATTCAATGGTGCTATCTACAGGCAGACCACAGGGACTGCCATGGGCTTGTGCTTCGCACCGAGCTTTGCTAACCTGTTCATGGGCCAGTGTTATGTTATATGAGTTTATAACGCGCACGGCTACTCATGAGTGTCCCGGCGCGGTGCCTAGCGGGGTATGTTCAGTGAGCTTCAGGAGAATAGATGTGTTTTCAGTTTCCTCCTGAACGCAACTGGGTCCTGGATGGTGCGCAGGGCCAAAGGAAGAGCATTCCATGCAACCGCTGCTTTCACTGCAAATGAGCTGCCCCCTACCCTCTGAAGCTTGAAACGAGGGACCTGAGCATAACATAAGGACGAAGAATGCAGGGATCGCGCAGGAACATAGCAGGAGAGACGCCTCTGCAAGTAAAGAGGACCACAACCGTGGAGAGCACGGTGGGCCAGAGTCAAAAGTTTAAATTTAACCCTATCCACCATGGGGAGCCAGTGGAGAGAGCGCAGCTGTTGACGAACACTGTCCCTAGCCAACATGCCCAATAAAAGTCTGGAAGCCGTATTTTGAACCACCTGTAACTTCTTCAACAGGTAGCCCGGGATACCAGCATAAAGGGCATTGGCATAGTCCAGCCGTGACAAAATCAGCACACAGGTGACCGTTTTCCTCGCCGCCTGAGGCAAAAGGGGGAAGAATCTTCTGACAGTTTTAAGCAAGCCGAAACAGCAGCCAGCCAGCTTCTTAATGTGTGTCGAGAAGGAAAGACATTCATCGAACCAAACCCCCATATTTTTAGCTGGCTTCTTTGACAAGATAGGTAGTGGAAACTCAGGAGGCCAGAGCTGCTCTCTAAAATTAAGGGGGAATTTACCAAATAGCAGAATCTCTGACTTTTCTTCATTGCACTTAAGCTGCGCTTCCGCCAGCCATTTAAAGATAGATGATAGGCAATGCTGGACCAAGAGTACAGAGTCCGCATCTTTATCCCAAGTAAAAAGCAGCTGGGTGTCGTCAGCGTAAGCCATCACCTTAGCCCCCAACTCCTCCGCCAGATATATCATAGGAGTGACATAGATATTGAAAAGAAGGGGGCTACGGGAGGATCCCTGGAGGACTCCCGTTGTTACAGGCTGAGGGGAAGAGGAGGACGGTCGAATCCAAATCTGCTCAACCCACCCTTCCTTTTTTTTTTTTTTTTTTTTTTATTAGAAAAATACCTGGTACATTTAATAATAAATACAAATTACATTACAATATTACTAAAAAACCACTATACATACATCATACAATATTATAAAGTAAATAAATTCGGGCATGAGTTTCTAAAACAGATAAAAATTACGAAATATTTCATTGTTAAATAGTAAATTTGGGCTGATAAATCCATACAGAGATAAAAAATAACCCTCCAACACCCATCCGAACTGATTAACATAAAAATCCAGATATAGGGAATCACTCGGGAGCTTCCTCCAAGCAACCATCCCTCCACCACTTCATGGGAGCCCAAATAGTCATTCCTAATTCCCTCATTTTCCTACCCCGGTGTATATATAGAGAAGATTCAATATTATGAATCCCGAGAAGTCTGGCCAACCACATCTGAAAGGATGGAGCTACCGTATCCTTCCATCCTGCCGCGAGCAATATCCTGAGGACCGCTACAGATATAAATACAAATGCTTCTTTTTCCTTATTAAGCCCTAAATTACTATCAAATCCCATTATCATTAGGATAGGGGATAGGGTGATCTTAACTCCTAGCAGCCCCTCCCAAAATTTCCCAATTTCTCCTTGAATGACACTTAATTTACTACAATGATAAAACATATGCAGCAGGTCAGCAGGGCCTTCCCCGCACCGTGGACATCTATCGTCCTCCTTTTTGCCCCACATAAATAATTTGGCTGGTGTAAAATATAAATTAAAAAGAGTCTTATAGTGTTGGGCTCTCAAATTTGTGGAACGAAAGAGTTTCCCTGAGAGTTGTAATGCTCTATCTATATCAACATCTGGGTCCCCAAGTTTCATTACCCATGCAGTTTCAAATTTCTCCAAATCATCCTGAGTCCCTGATAACAGAGACCCATATATCTTTTTGATCTTTATTCCACCCCCTAATAAATAATCCAATATATCAATTCTGCCCCCAGGGATAATCCGTGGTCTGATTCCCCTCAGTGTATCCTGGATCTGAAGAAATTTAAAACCTAAATTATCCGGAATACCAAATCTCTTCTGAATGTCCTCAAATCTCATCAAGCTGCCCCCATCATATATATCGCCTATTCTTTTGATTCCTTGCTGCTCCCAGAGCCTCCATATTTTATCATTGCTAAAGTGGGGAAACATACTACAGTTCCACACCGGTGTATAATAACTAATTTTAGGAATTATTAGAACTTTTTTCACCTGTTTCCAAACCTCCCAAACAGCATCTAAAACCTTATATCGCATTTTCTTATAATAACGCCTATCGGTTTTCCGTAGCAGAAGCCCCAGAGCTTCTCTACCTAGTAATAATTCATAAATGGAAGGAGGATTATTATTACCAGGTGGAATATCAGATAGATTTGAAGCTGAATCAAATAAAATCGCCATCTGACTTAACAAACAAGCCCACAGGTAATATTTAATATTAGGGATTGCAAGCCCTCCTTTTTCTTGTGGGAGAGACAAATATCTCATGGAGCGCCTGATTTTACCATACTGCCAGATAAAATTCATAAAGACTAGCTCTATTGACTTTAATAGGCCTTCATCAATCATAAACGGGATAGAGCGAAAAAAATATAGTACCTTAGGGAGCATAGTCATTTTAAGTACATTTGCTCTCACTATTATAGATAAGTGTAAGGCATCTATTCTTTTAAGGTCAATTACCATTGTTTTTAAAAGTGGGGTAAAATTATCTTTTATAATGGTATCTGTTGCCGAACCTATTTTAACTCCCAGATAAACCGCTGAATCAGAATATCTTGCATCCTGCCTTCTAATATTTTTAGTACAAATTATCTGAGTTTTACTTTCATTCAACAGATACCCTGAACAGTGTCCAAATTCACTAGCAATCCCTGTAATAGCTATCAATGCCGTATCTGGTTCCGGTGTAATTATGGCCAGATCGTCGGCATATGCCAGCAACTTAGTCTCATATCGATTAAAAACTACCGGTTTAATTTCATTGCATCCTAATAGTTTCCTTACTAGAGGGTCTATGTACAGGGTGAAAAGAATCGGTGAGCAGGGACAACCCTGACGCGTCCCTCTAGAGATATACACTTTTTCCGAACTGCCTCCCATTATCTGGATTCTAGCCTTTGGATCAAGATACATGGCCCTGATAGCCCCCATTATTTTAGGGCCAAAGCCCCTTCGTTCCAATATCCCCCACAAATACTTCCACGTGACGCGATCAAAAGCCTTTTCTGCGTCTAAAAGGATCATGGCCATCCTCCCCCCCGTGGCAGCTTGCACATCAAAAAGTGAAATGGCCCGCCTAATGTGATCAGTTGTTCCTCGACCTGGTACAAACCCATGCTGCCACGGGGAAACCAGACCGCCCATGACCCTTCCAAGCCTTCCAGCCAAAACCTTGGCATAGATCTTTGTATCCGTATTTATGAGGGATATTGGACGATATGAACCAGGGTTTTCCCTAGGCTTCCCTTTCTTGTGAAACACAATAATATTTGTTTCCTTCCAGGATTCAGGGATTTGACCGGAACATATTATACCATTAAATAAATCCAATAACATTGGGGCGATCTCGCTCTGGATACTCTTATATACTTCAAGTGGTATACTGTCCGGCCCTGCAGCCTTTCCTGCTGCTAACTCCTGCAATGCTCCTATTACTTCCTCTATTACCAGATCATTATTCAGCATTTCTCTATCCAGATTATCCAGCTGGGGGCCTATATCTTCAAAGCCTAAACTACCATCATCTGAGACACCCACTTCTCTATACAATGTTTGATAAAAGTTTTTAAAAACTTCCAATATATCGGCTGGCTCCGTATAGTCCCGACCCTCCTCTTGTATTGTTGATATTATATTTCTACTACTTTCTTGCCTAATCCGAAGTGCTAATAGCTTACCTGCCTGCTCTCCCGTCTCATACAGCTTGCCCCTATATGTATGATACTCATCGGCTGCCTTCTGAGCTAACCACTTATGCAGCTCTGCTTTTATAATAAGAATCTTTTGTTGACTCCCTGCAGCCTCACACCCCTTGCCCAATATCCTTTATATGTTGTTCCTCTGCTTCTACTAATTGACAGACCATTCTCTCATTTTCTCGGCGAGCCTCTAGCTTTAACCTAGCCGAGAAGCTGATCGTCTCGCCTCTCAAGGCTGCCTTAAACGCGTCCCAGACATTATTTCTGGATGAGCTAAAACGATTCGCATCAAAATAAGCTTGGGCCCACTTCCTCAGATGTTCTACAAATTTGTGATCAGCTAGAAGCTTCCTCTCAAAAGTCCACCTTGAGTGTTTTTTATTTAGAATATCTATCTCATACTCCAAAATTAATGGGCTGTGATCAGACAGCACCCTCGGGAGCTTCACAATACTAACCCTCTCCAATTCTGATATAGAAACCAAAAAATAATCCAGTTTCGTATATTTCTTGAAGGGGCATGAATAATACGTAAAGCCCGGGTCAGTAGGCTCCTTACAACCCCAAACGTCTACCAAACCATGCAATTCCCATATTGAGGTCGCTGCTCGAAATACCCTGGGTTTACGACCTATATAAACAGTATTATTTGTAAAGTCATCAGAGATATTCAAATCTCCGCATACTATAATAGGTCTTGGCCAATTCAATAATTCAATTTCAAGATATTCGAATATCTCCGGGTCGTCCTGATTAGAGCCGTAAATTGTACATATTGTAAACCCTAAATCATGTTCCACCAGTGCCCACCTCCCATGGGAATCTACCAGATGACGCTTAGCTCCTCCCAGCACAGATCTAGCCAATATTGCCACCCCTCTAACTGTAGATGTCTGTGAGGAGCAGGCCAACAACTCAAAGTCCCTTATCCTCAATAAATGTTTTTTTGCCCATGGAAGATGGGTCTCCTGTAAGCATAAGACATCAATATAGTTTGATCTTACAAAATGCCCCATCATTTGCTTCTTCTTCCAATTATTTAAGCCCCCAATATTGAGGGTACATATCTTAAGTTTCCCCATTTAGCCCTGCTAAGATAACATTTCTCTTCGAAACCAGCTCAATCATCTGTTTATATATCACAAGCCCTAAATCACCCAAAAAATCACAAAAAACATAACACCAGATACTTTCCCTGCTCAACCCACCCTTCCAAGAAGGATCGGAGCCAGCCCCACACAGCACCCGACAGACCAATCTTGGCCAGACGTGACAGTAGAAGTGAATGCGGGACCGTGTCGAACGCCGCTGAGAGGTCAAGCAAAATTAATGCAGCTCTCCCGCCGGCGTCCAAACACTCCCGGATGGCCTCCGCCACCTCAACCAACACTGTCTCTGTCCTGTGGGACGCCCGGAACCCCGATTGGGCTGGATGCAGGAGCGCCTCCCTTTCCACAAAATCAGTGAGCTGTTTATTTGCCACCTTCTCACACACCTTCGCCAAAGCAGGAAGGAGGGAGATAGGCCGGTAATTCCCTGGACAGAGAGGGTCCAATGACTGCTTTTTCAGAAGTGGCAAGATCTTGGCCTCCTTCCAGGCCTGTGGTACCACCGCTTTCTGGAGAGACATGTTAATGATGATGTTCACTTCTGTGTTTGAGACCTCAGCCACAGCTGCCAGTAGCCTAGCAGGACAGGGGTCCAAAGGCGATCCGGACTTTAGACCCTTAAGAATTTTAAAACATTCCAAAGGGTCGACTGGCCTAAACACCGACAAGGAATGAGCAGTACAAGCAGACTGACACTCCAAAGATGACTCCAATGTGATGTCGCGGGGAGTAAATGTTGCTTGGATAGCCCGGATCTTATCCCTAAAACAACAGGAGAGAGTGCTACACCAAGTGGGTGAAGATGACGATACACTTGCTTGGGCCAGAGGGGACGTGAAGCTCTGGATAATAGCAAAAATTTCCTTAGAGTTGTTACTGGCTAATTAATACGGGCTAAGTAAAATTGCCCTTTAGCCAGCGTAATGGCTGCATAGTATATTTTCTGCTTATCTCTGAGCTTCCGCTTATCAACCGGGCAATAGCCACTCCTCCACCAGGTCCGCTCAAGGATCTTACAATCATGCTTCAAGGCTTTGAGGGTTGGGTTGAACCAAGGTTTGGACGGAGATTCCCTAGCCAACCTAGTGGAACGTTGTGGGGCCACCGTAGTAACTGCATTCGAGACCCAGCTAGAGAACCCCGCCAAGAATTCCTCCAGCTCTCCTGCCAGACTAGGCCCAGAAGCTTCCAAGGCCAAATTAAGTTCAAGTGGGTCAATTTTACCAGAGGCTTATTTGTAACATGAACGTGCTAAAGGCTCAGTATTGGACACTTCCCACGAAAAGTGGGTTATAAAATGGTCTGACCAGGTGACCGGACTAGGGTCCCTTAATAAGATAGGGAAGTTGGTACAGATAGGGTCCAGTATATGTCCAGCTTGATGAGTAGGAAGGCTGACATGCTGGTCAAGCTGAGCCAGATGTAAAACATCCAGCAGATCACACGCATCCTTACTGTCCGCTTGATCCAGATGAATATTAAGGTCACCAAGGATCATATAGTGGGCAAAACTAACCGCCCTAGTGATAACAGCATCTCCCCAAGCCTGGAGAAAAGGTCCCACTTGGCCGGGGGGCCTATAGATCAAAGAGCCTCCTAGTGTAAAATGAGCTGAGAAGCGAATACTGAAATCTAAGGCTTCGCATCCGCCCAATGAAGTAGCGTCCCCCCTACGGAGATCCCACTTATTTATATAAATAATGGCAACACCACCCCCTCTCCCCGCCGGGCGATCAGCTCTGGAGATTTTATAGCCCAAAGGTGTGGCCAGCGTTACAATCGGATCAGAAAGGGATCCAGCCAGGTTTCCGTTAAAAACAGCAGATCAAGTGAATTGTCCTCTAAAAGCTCAAAAACGTCTGCAAGATGTTTCCTAAGAGAGCGCACATTAATAGAAGCAGCCCGAATAGAAGTGACCCCAGACAACTGGCCAGGTGGGTTACCGATATTATCCAAAGGAACATGACCCACGGACAGCTTAAACCCACAGGAATGACAGGCCTGTTTTGGTACCCCAGCCACATCCCAGCTTCCTAAATGGCAATGAGGAGTAAAGTCAAGGGCCCGTAAAGCAGCCGCAGTATAACTCCATCTGATAACAGAGGACTCACGGGCAGCATGGCTGGCGCTGGCCGCCTTCGGGACGCTGACGGGCGCAGACGAGCTTGCCTTAGGCGCGCCTTCGGTGCGCCAGCGGCATGCCCGCGCAGCACGCATTAATATAGCCCTGTGTGTCAGAGGAACTAGAACGCCAACTCCCCAAGATGGCGGTTCCTCGTGGCACCAAGGGTGAGCAGGAAGTGTGCTACAGCAGCACCAGCTTCAGTTCTAAACGCCCAAGGCAAATAGATTGTGTGCAAACAAGCTTTAAGATTTTTTTAAAGTGCGGGTATGAGGACAAAAGTTAAAACAATGGCAGCATACAAAATTAAAAAAATAGCAGCATTCAGCATCCAATGCGTACCAGAGAGCAAATAACCCCTAAGGCGCTCAGCTCCACACAGCACGCATTATTATAGCCCTGTGTGTCAGAGGAACTAGAACGCCAACTCCCCAAGATGGCGGTTCCTCGTGGCACCAAGGGTGAGCAGGAAGTGTGCTACAGCAGCACCAGCTTCAGTTCTAAACGCCCAAGGCAAATAGATTGTGTGCAAACAAGCTTTAAGATTTTTTTAAAGTGCGGGTATGAGGACAAAAGTTAAAACAATGGCAGCATACAAAATTAAAAAAATAGCAGCATTCAGCATCCAATGCGTACCAGAGAGCAAATAACCCCTAATGTGCTCACCTCCACGCAGCACGCATTAATATAGCCCCGTGTGTCAGAGGAACTAGAACTTCAACTCCCCAAGATGGCCGTTCCTCGTGGCACCAAGGGTGAGCAGGAAGTGTGCTACAGCAGCACCAGCTTCAGTTCTAAACGCCCGAGGCAAATAGATTGTGTGCAGTGGGAGGAGGAACTGTACCAGAGCCCAGAGCTTGCACAAGACACTTGGGTGTGTTGTGGTATGGCTCAGGTACATAGATGACCGCTTCATCATTTGGAGAGGCACTGAGAAACTGGCCATTGACTTCATTAAAAAAGCGAAATAATAACAATCACAACATACAGCTTACGGGCAAGATCAGCAGCACCACAGTTGAGTATCTTGACATCAAGATTGACATCAGGCAGAAAACCATCCACACTGAGCTTTTCCGCAAAAGCACAGCTGGTAACAGCTTACTGCATGCACTCAGCAGCCATCACAAGACTCTCAAGTGGAGCATCCCTTACGGGGAGTTATTAAGAGCCGAACGGAACTGCAACACTGAGACAGCTTATCAACATGAACGTGAGATCATGTTGAAAAGATTGAGGGAAAGAGGTTACCCGAACTGGGTCCTCAAGAGGGCCAGTGAGAGAGCTGACGGCATGACCAGGCAGGAGACCCTAGCTGACAAGACCAACACTGAGACTGAACGTTCTGACGATGGCACTAGGTTCATCCTGACATATGATGGCGATGCCAGCAATGTCAAGCGGATTCCTGTAAAAAACTGGGACATCCTCAAGAGCGACACCACCATAGGTAACAGCATGGAGGATAGACCCCATATTACCTACAGGAAAGGGCGCAGCCTCAGGGACATGTTAGTCCGCAGTGACATTACTACGATTAGTGGTGGCAACATGCATAATCTAATGGTTTCTTTCCCTGTGGCCATTGTAAGGCATGCAAGAACAGTCTGATGTGCAAGGAAATGAGATGAGGGCCTACCAAGAAGGTTATCTCACAATTTCTCACATGCAGTACCAACTTTGTCATCTACATTATTGAGTGTCCTTGTAAGCTTTGGTACATAGGTAGTACCACCCTGATGGCCAAGAAGAGAATCTTAGAACACATGAGGGCCGTCAACAAAGGGATCCCAAGTATCCGGTAGCCCGGCACTTCCACGACAAGCATTTTTCAGACTCATCCCTACTTACATACTGTGCCATTGAGCAGAAAACCAATGATCACAGGGGTGGGGACAGGATCCCGAAGCTTAGGAAAAGGGAGTCCAAATACATAGTTGACTTCCAGACGAAAGTTCCGGGAGGGCTGAACCAGGATGAGGAACTTGCAGTTCACCTCAAAGAG
The DNA here is from genome assembly GCA_963921515.1 of Calotriton arnoldi. NCBI lineage: Eukaryota > Metazoa > Chordata > Amphibia > Caudata > Salamandridae > Calotriton > Calotriton arnoldi. The sequence continues at coordinate 763,874 of CAWUFW010008048.1, forward strand.
GAATTATCTCTTCACCTCTATACCTGATTTTAATTGTCCTTCATCTGCAATGAGAATGAAACTTGTACAGTTTGTATGTATAGACATTCATTAAGTGTTTTTTACTGTGCACTTTGATGCTAACCTTTTCTTTTGTTTTCTTCTTTGTAGGCGGAAAGGAAGGGACCCATCACTACAAACTCACCTGCATGGGCCTCTCTACCCTTTTCATCGTCTTCACTTATGGGATTCCATCACAGATAAGATTCATGCATGATTTTTTTCAGTTGTAAATTCAGTGGAATGTGATGCATTGTTCAGTTACGGTTGACTTGAGTCAGGACACTTGTCCAGTACCCATGACACACTCAACTTGAGTAACTATTTCGACATTCGGAACATTGCCAAACACACTAGACCTACCCGTATTACATGGGAATTCACCGATGAACACGGAGCAATTTCGGCACTATGCCTACACGCCTACTGGCCTGCCGGTTATTGTTCTCTGGTCTAGGTTGGCATTTGCACTGTATCCTTTTGGAGCACTTTGCCCTGATAGGTAGCCTTCACCAGTTGGGTGCCAATTTGCAATGTGCAATTCATTTAACTACCTGGCTAACTGTCCTAATTGCCATTTTTGCTTTTGGCTTTGTTTATTTGCTATAAGGCATGAAATACATTCTCCCTGGTATGTACTACTCTCACTGACTTTGAATAAACACGTTCCAACATGGCCGCCACATTAGACTCTTATGTGTCCCTCTCTTTATTTCTACCATGCATTTTTAGGACACCCTAATGGTGAAATATGCACATGTGACCAAGGCTGCTGGGCAGTCGAAACGCGTTGTGTGAATGAACAACTTCCTGCATCACTGTGACTACTTTTGCTGTATCCTGAGAGTGCCCCTACCTAACTTTGCACTAACATGTAAAAGTATCCACATTGTGATTATTAGAAATGGGGGTGGGGGTTTTGAAGAATATTTGGTGTCCCTTCCCTTACAACAACTTCCAGCCAGGATATAACTGGCAAAGCTTGTTAGTAATGTCCCATTACAAAGCGGCTTACTGCTGCTCATTTTTCCCTGCTTAAAACAAAGCACTGCTATCAGCATAATGCTTCTTTTGGCCACAGCCTGGCACCCCCCCGGGATCACTTTAGGCCCCCCCTAGGGAGGGCCCCGCCCCCAGTTTGAAGACCCCTGTTCTAGAGTCTACTTTATTAAAAACATCATATTTAAGTTAGTAGCATGATCACTGAAATACACATATGAAAGTAGGGGTTGATCCTGAATGGAATTATAATATATGTATTGTCAATTCACCAAATCCAATGACAGATGTTTCCTTTCTGGATGAACACCTTCATGTCAGCCACTGCCCTTGTAATTGGTTATACATCCCCTGATCTAGTGGACCTGAGGTCATATGTCATATTGGTCGCAATGCTGACCAGTGGCTGTTGCCTGACAGCAAAGAGAGGAACATATATTGAAATCACTACTTAATGTATACATGATGATAGCATGTTGATGGTGTTAGTACAAAGTATGAGACACAAACAGATTCATCTCCTTCATGGTAACACAACATATTGTAGTGCTGTGATTATAATGCCAAGACTTACGATACATATAATTGACAACTTAAATGATGATGAAGGAGAGGTGGGGCTTGGCCGCAAACTAGATGGCCATCTTTTGGATAGCTCACAAACACTCCTATTGGTCTGATTACTGGGCAATATGCTACACATACAGGACTAAAGCATTTGATCTACAATTAGACTGCCATCATTGCTGATAGTGGGCACTTCCACAGTTATATATCCAATGGGAACTGGATTTCCAGCTTGACTTCCAGGTGTTCTGCAAGCCCACTGTGCAAGCGATCCAAATGCCACCCTGCAGTCCTTGGTCGGTGCTCACATCCCTGTGGAGCAAAGTATCTCCCTACATTTCCCACTGCTCACCTGTGACACTTGTTTGAAGATCAGGTAGTGCTTTTACTGCTGCAAAGCTGCCTACTTTGAGGATGCAAAAGAAGGCAGACGAGGGGCTAAGCACATACTTTCACCTTCCTTGAAGCAACTTTGAAGGGTTTCTACATCCTGCCACTCCATTATGGGTGGGGAGGCAAGTGAGCATCCATTTTTGATTGGGTCAGCCTGTCTTCAATGAAGTCAGAGACTACATTTGGGGTGGCCAGATTGTTCCTCTAACATCAACACAATTGCTGTTTTGTTTATGCTCCACTGGCATCTAGTAGCAAGTGAGTAGAAGCCCACCTTGCACAGAATACTTTCTGGGTTCTCTAATATCATGTTGGCTGAGCAACTTCAATATCCATATGATCTAGAGAAAGTCAGAAAGAGTCTAGAAGACTGATCATTGGACACAAATGTGGTGTGGCATCATAATGCTCCACCACAACCCCAACAGAATCTGAATAAATTAGTCCTGTATCGTAGGACCGAAAATCATTTCACCCATGTCTCAGAGACTTTACAGTGATGGTATTAAAGAAAAGCTCTTTCAAACACAAAGGCCTGAACTGTTATCTCTCTTATAAATTCAGGAATAGCCCCATGTTAGTGACAGGAGGGGACTGGAACTTAACTATTGACCCCCTTCTTTGACAGCTTAGGCTGAGTTGACCCTCATAATAACAGAGGTAGACGATTGCTTAAGGGCTTAATACTGCATCACACTTTAATAGACTCATGGCGCTTACATCATTCACTGACTAGAGAATATATTTTTCTTTTCTACCCCAGGACATGGAAAAGCAATTAGATTATTTGTTAACAAGCAAGGCTACTCTCATCAACATTTTTGATAGAACCATTACGATGGTAGGACTATGTGATCATGCACCGGTCAAGTTGAAAATCGACTTGCAACTCCTTGTATAAAAAATGAAGACCTGGAGGATGAACACATTATATTAATGACATCCTGAGGAAAAGAAAAGGTTATGTAATTGCATACAGGAATATCGAGAAATGTGGCACAGTGACCTCTCCACAGATGTATGCGCTGTGGAGAAAGTGTACATTAGAAGCATAATGATGAAGTAATCTGTTCGTAAGCATAAAGCTCTCAAGATTAAAAGAATAGATTTTAAAACAGAGGTAGAGCAACTCCAGAAGTACCATTAAGATATCAGGTAGGGAAAGTGTGGAACTCTAATCCAAAAACAAAATACAAAAATACAAATTGAATACTTTTGGGGCCTATACATAAAGGTAAACTTATCCATGAAAAAAATGTACGTGTTAGTTTACTTTTACACTTTTGAGTAACTTTACTACTTTTGGCTATTCACAATTTACGAGCGTAAAGCTTCTAAAAAAGTAGACTTGCATTTCCCCACTTCTTAAAATGGTGAATGAGGAACAGTAAAAACATCATACAAGATTTTAAATGTACTCTACTAGAGGTGACTGTATGACTATATTTGAGGTTCCGTACACTTGGTGGAGCTTTCCACAATCTGAATGCAGCTCTCTCTCTGCAGTATGGGGACACTTTGAAAATGCAATTAAAGTTGTGATAAAAATATTTCAAATATTTTTAAGTTCAATGTTAACATAATTTATGTTAATATGTTTCTTAAAATGGTACTGCAGCAACAAATGATGGACGGCATGCTGGATGAAACAAACATTCCCCTCACCCCCTCTCCCCACCCCACAGTCAAGAGATCTGGGTTAAACCCATTGTTCTTTTGCTCACTACGCCACCCCAATTTGGACCCAGCCATATGCAAACCAGTCTTGACCCTGTTCCTCATGGGAACAGTCCATCCCGAACTACCAAGCCGGGTCGTCCCTGGACCGGAAACAAGCATCCTGGGACAGGTTTCGGAGTGACACCCCTCATCAGCCAGGCTAGCTTGAATCCAGAGGCACAGCAAGCAAGGGACCTACGTCTGGGCATACTCATCCACTTAGAGCAAAAATTGTTGCGGCAGCAATTTTAAAATGTTACAGCACTTTTAAATACATTTAAAACAATGTAGTTCAATTAACTGCATAAAACTAAATTAATTTTTTTAAAGATATGTTTAAAAACACCTACTAAATAGTAAAATGTTTATAATTTTTTAATTTTATATTAAAAGGTACTAAAGGTTATGGTTGCAATAATGTAAATTATTTTAATTAATTTATTTAAAAAGTCACATTTATTTTTAATTTGAAAAATGTTGCTTAAATATGTTTAATATGATAATGACTATATATTTTAAAAAAATTATCAGTAAAATAAATGTCTATATTTTTTTAAGAAATTTACATAAAATACACTATTTTACATTATTTCTTATAGAGCTTTACAACAAGTACAAAAACCAAATTAACAGCAATATGATGTATTATGCCATGTGTAATGATAAGTCTATGTAAACCATTGTATGCATTTTGCTTTTCAAAGGTTGTCCTCTCCTCCAAGCCAATACGTAGCACTTGCAAAGCAGAGATAATGGGCATTAATTGAGAGGAAAGATTGTGGTTTAAACAATCTGGGCCCGGGCAGAGGAGGGGGAACTTATCCGGAGATGTTTTGGACATTCGGAGCAACCTATTGTCATTGTGCAATGCAGCTGACATATGAGAGCCACATCAGCACATCAGAGGGCATATGTACAAAAACATGTTGGAGCATGGAGGTGCACCAAATTGGCAGCGCCGCGCTCTGACATTTTCAAAACGCAGGGATGTGCCTTATTCACTACAATACGGTGCACCCCTGTGTTTTTCCTAGCCCTGCTGCTAAAATTAGCTGCCAAGCGCCAATGCAGGCACTCTTGCACCATAGTGCAAGGGTGCCAACATTGCAGAGAATGATTATTTATGTGCAGGATGGTGTCCTGCATATAAACAATCCATAATGGCGATGTGTTACTTCTCTGTGTGCTGCAGAATGCAGTACACATAGATGTAGCAAACAGTCATTATTTAATGATTGTTTATGTGCAGGAAGCGACACTTTCCTGTACATAAGCAATTACTAATGCCGTTTTGCTCTTTCTATGTGTGCTGCAAAATGCAGCAGACATTAAAAAAGGAAAAACGAGGAGAAATAAAAGCATTTCTTCTTGTGTGCCATTCTAAAGCCTGCTCTTGCATAGCGTTTGTTTTTGGCGCTGCCACAAATTTACACATCCTTGTATATCTGGGGCAGCGTAAAAAACAATGGGTGTACGCCCACACGCAACACCCATTGCATGCCCCTTTCATCAGATACCTGAAAGAAAGGGTACCATATTTACAAAGTGGAGTTAAGCCACAAAAAGTGGCTTAACACGACTTTGTAAATATGGATCAGGGCATTGCGCCACACGAACATTGTTAAAAGTGACGTTCCTGTGGTGCAATGCCCTTGTAAATATGCCCAACATTTGTAGGCATAAGGGAGATCTAATTTTCTCATGAAAATTAAAGGACATGGGCATGCAGCATGGGTGTCAGTAATATAGATGAGCACTGGATGCTGAGGGAAAAAAGAGAGATACTGGCCCTCTCAGTTGAGTTGCCAGCAAGGGCCCAAGCCTGTAGATCCTTCAACCAGGAGGCGGAGGAGCACAGGCCAACATTGGTGACAGGAGGCCCTGTACCACAAATGGCACCAGAGATTTAGCTTGCTCCTTATGTGTGTGGCAAGCTGTTCAAAGAAAGCATGCCCAGAGACAACAATAGATGTACGCTTAGCAACACACAGCTAAAGAAATAGAGGAGAAGCACAATTTGAGGGACGGCAGGTCCAACCTACTGCAAGGCCACAAACTCTTGAACAACTCAACCCCACGAATGCAACAGAGGATGGGAAAGTTGAGAAAACTCTCCCTAACAAACACACAGAATGTGGGGAGCCCGCGCAGAGTAGCAGAACTGATGGTTCAGTAGGGGGTGCACCAGACAAAGACACAGAACTGAACACATGCAGGGACTAGGATACCATCTGAACAAAGAGGAGAAAGGAGGATTATAAAGGACAACAGAGCAGGCAACCCAGGAGGAGATGGCCCTGATTTTATTCTAGAATGCCTGTGAGGAGGGGTAGGTTTACAGAGGGGACGCCCCGGCACATGGTAGCAAGATGGGGGGCAAAGAGTGACTGCTTGTCACACAAAAGGGAGGGTGGAGGTGTATGAGACACCTCCCACCTCAGGAAGCTCAAGAGACACCAGTGACATTGGCTGTGTACGTGGCCTGTTGTCGGAAGCGAGTCCAAGGAAGGACCTGTTGTGGTTGTAGAGCGGATCTTGCAAGTCACAGTATAAAAAATAGCCAGACTATAAACAAAGACTCAAATTAACATAATCATCTTTAAAAAAATGAAGCAAACAATTGTTACACTCAAACATCTAATGTAACAAACAGCAAGGTATACACCCTACTAAGAATTTATAATAACATTTTTATATTTATATTATATATTTTATATTATATATAGATATATATATATATATATTATATATTTATATATTTTATTTATATAAGTATAAGCAAAAAACTCATTACACGCAATACATCATATTAAGTGAAACAAACAGTATTTTCGGATAGATTTTTTATGCTCATAATTTACATTTGGATTTGCAAATTTTGTTTGTTTGCAAAGCAATTAAAAACAAGGTCCTGATTTATCAGAGCACAGTCCAAAAAAAAAGAAAGGATGAAAGGAATCCACATGAGTGTTTCCATCTGATGTTGGTTCAAGAACAGATACTTTGAAAAGCTATTGATACATGTTCCAGTGGAATTCCCATTTTCATAAACCACCTTCCTGAGGACTACATGATCCTTATAATTTATTCATATGAAAAAATTCACAGACTGATCGAGATGGGGAATGTTGTTACAAATAGAAAGGTACATAATATAATCAAAAGGAAGCATTAACTGATGGATGAGGGTTCAAGTATTGAAGGATGGCCATGAGTCACTGCACACGAACAGGCTGAGAGAGAAGCAAAAGGGATAACAAATAGCAGCTGTCATGGAGAGTGACAGAGAAGTAGGATGCAAATGGTAAGATTCCAGCGTAAGCCAGGAGCCCAAGTCCTGATAGCCCCCGTACAGAATGTGATTATAGGCATGCATGATGTGATTGCAGCAGCCAATTAGCTAGGAATGAAGAGTACTAGAGCTGGGGCTGTAGTTTTGAGGACTTCCAGAAAGCCAGGTGGGAATCATGGCACAAGTTGTTGGAAAGAGTGGGATAGAATGAGATGGGAAAAATAACCTTTGGGAGCAGTCTGAAGAAAAATGTGATGGTGTAGAGAGTAGCAAAACAGATGATGGTAGATCAGGGTAGTGAGGAACAGAGGTCAGCAGTAACGGAAAGGGACAATGGGAGCAACTGTTAAAGGGACACCTGTAGTACAAGATGTAGATATGAAGGCATCAGAGACAGCAGAAGGGGGAGAAAAGTGAAAATAAACTTGTAAGAAGCTCCCCTAAATAGTCATTCCTGAGCCAACGGGGATATAGATTATTAAGCACTAATAAGATGAATTTGGGCAATGGATATATACAGAGACAAGGTGTAAGGAGGGGTCAAAAGCAGAAGTAAGAGTTTTGTAAAACATTACATGTACCTGTCAACACAGATATGTGGACAGCATCCATTCACTATACATGCCACCATATTTTGAAACGTTTCAGATAGCACTGTAGCTCATCAAGTACATGAATGTAATTGGAATGGCCATCATACATTTTTTGGGAATTTTATTGATTTACAATGTCAAAGAATTTAGAGCCAGCAGAAAATTGACGGTGCCAAGTCCCTGAGGAGATTTACAATGAGCAGTGGTTACAGCTGGTGATCAAACCAGACTGCTGCCATTGCTGTTTATGGCCTGTAGATTGCCCTTAATATTCAACTGAAGGCCAGTACAGGAGCATGCTGGATCTTTAAAAAGGGCCATTTGTCTGAAACACATGTTCCATATGGGGTAGAACCCCCCCTCCTCCCATCTTGCAATGTTTTGGTGGCCAAGGTCCAGCCAGGTTGAAAGGAGGTGCTGGAGTGGCAAAGGGTGGTGGATAAAGACTTGTATTGAAAATAGACCGTAAAGAATTTAGCAGTGACAAGCTGTGGCAAGAAGCAACATTACTGAGGACAGATTTTGATCTGGGATCTAGGGTCCATTACGATGGGACCCATTTTAATAAATAGGTGAAAAGTCTTCACTCAGTTAGGACAAAACAGATGTTGTGCAGAATTAACTGATGAAGGTGAGAGAAAACAGGATGGTGGGCCTATTTCGCTACACTGCCCTCCCTGATCTTATCATTTGCCCAATGCACATGCTACTAAAGTAAACAAAAGGGACAATTTAGATTTATTCATCGCCTGTCTTGGCTGGAAGGTGGATCAGTCCAATACTTTATTGACAGAGTTGAGTACTCTGTGACATATGTGAACCGGATATGGCATTAGAAATGGTATTATAATGTGGGGTAGGGACAGAGGTTTAGATTACTGACATTAAACCAGTTGATTGCTGGTTCACCTGGATGATTTTCAAATGCTTAGAATGCAATTGCAAGCACAAATATTTCTGAACAAAGCAATACCAATGGGTTGCTCTGTGGGATGCCCAATATATAAGACATTCACCAGATTTGTTTGAGTGGGTGATTAGAGAAGTAGTGTTGTGAGATTAAGTGCTGTACTATCTCAAATACATTTTCTTGGTAAAAAGGGCAGTTGGTAGACATGAAGGCCAGCAACTAATAACTTTTTTGAAAGAAGCAGCAAAAGAATTACAGGTGCCTCTAGCACCTGAAAAGACAGAAGGTTCAGCCATTATGTTACGCTTTCTGCCACACGAAGTGCATGAACTCAAGAGACCACTATGCTTGGTGATCATAACACACAAATATGACTTGAGGATCCTACAACAGTTGTTAGGTCAACTGACATTTGCATGTAAAAGGGTAACACCAGGTACAACCGTTTGTAGGCAGAAGGTGTTTGCCGTGTGTGGTACTAAACCACAATGGGCAATAAGGATAACAGACAGAATTTGGCAAGATTTCTTACTTTAGATATGTTTTTGGAAATAATTCAATGGAGGAACGATGTGGCTCTTGAATGATTCTGTGACATAAACAATGGAAATGTTTTCAGATTCACCATGGTAAGGGGGTTTTGGCTTGTTCTGAAAGGGAAACTCATGAGAAGAAAGCTAGCTATTGAAATGGAGAAAGAATTGTCACTGCAATTTCTGGAGTACTTTTTAGAGGTGCTGGGGTTTAGGTTGTGGCAAAAAGAATAGACAACAAAATGTGACTTTTGTAATTAACAAGGAGGTGAAATTTGAAGTGATTAACAAAATGACCCCACATGATATGTGGATACTGCAGCTGCTGAGAGATATAATAGTGCTAGGTAGCCTATTTGGAATGATTTAAAGCTCTCCCTATTGCAGGCTTAGACAATGGGGTGGTTGATATCATATCTTATTCACTCTGATCAAAATTACGCATATTGGCAGTGGAGGCAGTAAAACACTGGACATGGTTTCAGATCACATGTGAATCCGTGGTTTTTGAGAGCCTTGAGAGTAGCAGAAGACTCCTTGGTTTTCTCCATATGAATGGCATATAGGCATTCATGGGATTAATTCTTGAGGAGTGGTACCAAAAGAAGCGGTGCAGGTATTGGAGGCATGGCAGCTAGAAGAGAGAAAGTGGCTACAATTGAGATGAAAGTGAAAGAGAAAAAACTAGTGCGATTGATTATAGAGTGGAAAATAGCACAAAATGGAAAATGCTTCTAGGTTCACAGGCCAAATGTGGTTGAATTTGAGTGACAGATACTAGTGGGATAGTGAATAGAGAGTTGGAGAGAACCAGATAGGTGATGCCTTGCTATAACTGGGATGATGAGAGAGATGAATAGTCAGGCATGACTTGTATACTTCCATCTGGGATTTCAGACTTTTCTGGTCAACATTTATTTTGATGTTCTTTGGAGCATTCAGAGTGTTGGAAGTAGTAGGAGCAAAGTGTTGTGGAGAGTTGTTTTGGGGGGCATAGTAGATTAGGTTGACTAGGTACACCTTACAATTAGAAAGAGCAAAACAAGCCAAAAGGGGAAGAATCCTGGGAGACTTTGAAGAAGTGGAGTAACAAAGGGTTTTGTCCATTTAGAGCTTTGCAATACTTTATTTAGCTAGGTTGTATGTGGGAATTTGCAATTATATCATAACGAGAATACAAGAAGGATGACAGACAGACACATGTTGGTGCCTTTTCGGAAGTGCCTGGGGCAAGACATTTGGAGACCAGACCATTGGGCACAAAATCATTTCAAAGGACTCCGCCACATTGGTTTTGATTGGGACTGAGTGAGGACAACTTGAGATGTAGATGGAGATCGAAGAGTATGTGGGCTGTGTTCATCCTGGAGGGATGGTCAGTAAGAAATGATGGGTAACTGGTTGTTTTATGTAGGCAGGACTGGTATCACAGAGGAACCAGAAGAAGGATGCCTGGATTTGTGGTCACTCAATAGTGAAATGGGCAGGTGAGAATGGAGGGAGACAGATTAGCAACTAAGTCTAGATGATGAGAAAGTTGAGTTGCATTGATTTGAAAAAGGTGGCATGAGATAGAGACAACTATTACCCAATTTGCATGAATTTGGAAAAAAGAAGCCAAGATCAGATACTATAATATTTTGTGCATAGGAGAATGACCTGGTCCAATTGATGAAAATTAAAAGAAGGAACTTGAGGTGTGCAGGACAAATGGGAGAGAGCAGAGATTTCTGGATGCAGCTACTCCCACAGTGGAATGTTTGAGGAAGCTGGATGCCATGTCACAGGACATCAACAGGGCAAGTAAAGAGATGAACAAGGAGGTTTCCAATTTTTACAAGTCGAAAAACATAAAGACGGTTAGGCATGTGGACCTTTTCAACAAGTTACTTGTTCTGTTTTAGCATGATCAGGTGCATTTATCTCTGTTAGGTAATCGGATTATCGGATAAAGATGCTGGAAATTCTGGAAGTATAGTGGAAGACCAAGCGAAGTGAGGGGCAGAAAGAACACCCCGGAAGATTATTTCTGGTGGCAGAAAAGAAAAGAGCTCGCGATTATCAGAGGGGTATCAGAATAGATCTTAGGCTCAAGAATTTAGGAAAGAACATGTTTCCAATAGAGGTATTTGAGGTGTCCTGCTTCTAGTGTGCACAAGCTGGACACAAATGTTTTGAGCACTTGAAACTTAAGGAGTCAGCATTCAGAAATGTGAGATTAAGAATAAGATTGTTGAGATAACTGTAGCTGAAGTAAGGAGCAGAGGTCATTATCTTTAGTGTGGAAATATATTAGTGGGAAAGGTTAGTTGTTATATTTAGGAAGTTGGTAGGCATATCAAGATTTAGCGGGCAAAGCTGAAGGGGACCACTATTTACTTCTAATAAATGTGGCTTTTAAAACTATAGACTTTAGTGTTTTTTTATGTGCTCCACTATTGCTCGTTTGGTTGACAAACTGTTAGAAATTGGGTTTCTGATTGGCAGAGGTATGCACCCTGTCCAAACAGGAACCACAATCCTAGTCAGGGTAAGTCACAAACACACCCTGTATTAACCTGTCAAGCTTAACTTAAGAGGCAATGTGGAAGGTATTTCTGCAGCACTTCAAACAGTAAAACAATGAAAACACCAAACAAAAAGATGCCACGCCTGGTTAGAAAAATAGAGCTTCATTTGTTGAACAAAAAAAGACCAAAGCGACAAAAATCCAACAAGTAGAACCAGAGTTATGAATTCTTAAACAATAAACTGAAATATAGTGCTTAAAAGCAGAAAGCAACACCAGGGCTATCTGGTTGGGTTAGACCGAGTCAAATCCCAAAATTTGGACACTCGTGACGGAGCACAGATCAGATACAGGAATCTACCTTGGCTTACTGCAAAGTATCTTGTTTGTGTGATCATCGAGGAGGAGATGTGAGGAGCAGAGGAGGTGATGCATCGTTGTCGATCCACAGAATGTAGGTGATGCGTCGATCCGAGCCGTTCAATCTCGAAGATGCTTCAGAAATGCAGTTGCTGTACTGTGCAGTCAGCGATGCATCGTGGTCGATCCTCACAATGGAGGCAATGCGCCCGCAGTTTAAGAGATGTGCTTATTTGAAGTCCTTTGCATCAATGCCAATATGTGGATTCTGCTGGAGCAGCACTTCAGACCCACTTCCAAGGTTCCAGGACTGGGTTAGCATCACTTGGCAGGGCAGACTCACAGACGGCAGAGTCCAGGTGCTGCAGCAGAGTGGTTGTATGTCTTTGATGTCCCTGAGATTTCAGAACAGGAGGCAAGCCAGCATGCCATTGGAGTCACTTTGGTTCTGGGCTCAAGTGATGTGGGTCCAGTCCATCTCACTCAGACAAGGAGGACAGCAGGCAGCAGGTCAGCACATCAAGAAAGCAGTTCTTCCAGAGCAGCAGTCCAGCAGCACTTTCTGACAGAGTATCCATAGGTCCAGAAGTGTATTGAGTTGGTTGGGTCAGAAATCCTTGTCTTATACCCTGTGGTGCCTTTGAAGTGGGGGAGACTTCAAAGAAGGGCTTTGAAGTGAAAATAGGTCCTTCCTGCCCTGGCTCCAGACTCACTACCTTTGTGTGCGGACAGGACATAGCCTATTCAGGGGTAAGTGGGAGTCTGTGTCCAGCTCTTCCCTCTCATCTGCCCAGGATGACCCATCATGACGTGGATGGTCCATCAAGTCACATCTAAGCTCTCTTTGTGTGTGGCTTTGTGGGAATGCACATAGCCTAGGAGCCACCCATCCCAGACTTGTATTGAAGATATGCTACAGGCACACAGGGCTAAGAGCAGAAACATGTAATCTTTCTAAAAAAGGCATTTTAAAAATTGTAATGCTACATTTTACTTTACCAGTAAAGTGGATTTATCATTGCAATTCCATAGGTACTAAACATGATAGCTCTACCTCCTTCCAATTGGGAATTACAGCTCATTAGGTGTAACCAGGAATCCCCAATGTTAACCTGTGGGAGGGGTAATCCTCAGAGTAGTGAAAATGAATTTGGGAGTTTTTCACTACCAGGACAAGTAAAACTTAAAAGTACATATTCTACCTTTTAATTACACAGCACCCTGCCCTATGGGCTACTTTGAGCCTGCCTTAGGGGTGACTTATGTATAATAAAAGGTGAGTTTAAGGCTTGGCCAGGGGGTTTAAATGCCAAGTTGACATGGCTGTGTAGACTGCACACACAGGCTCTGCTGTGACAGGCCTGAGAGACATGTTTAAAGGGCTACTTAAGTGGGTGGCTCAATCAATGATGCAGGCCCACTAGTAGTATTTAATATACAGGCCCTAGGCACATGTAGTGCATTTTACTTGGGCCTTAGAAGTAAATTGAATATATGACAATTGTGGATAAGCCAGTGTAGCCACGTATTAGGGAGACAGCACAAGCACTTTAGCACTGGTTAGCAGTGGTAAAGTGCACATAGTCCTAAAGCTAACAAAAAAGAATTCAGCAAAAAGGGGTGGAGGAAGGCAAATAGGTTGGCAGTGACCCTGCAGAAAGGGCAATTTACAACACAAACCCTATGGTACAAATGGAAATATTGATTTGAAAGATGCTACTTACAGATCAGTTTCAGAGAAGTGCTGTAGTGAGCTTTTAGTGGTTTTCAAGAAAAGAGAAGGCATGTAGATGTCATTATTTAGAACGCTAATTTTTGTTTTGGCTCAGATGTCTGACAAAATTGTAAAGAAGGGCAAGTCCAAAGTGACACAGTACAGGAGAATTAAGATCACTTGCTGAAGGGTTGTTGTGCAGAGGCAACCTTATTTTAGGGGTGAAGCAGTGTGATATTACAATTTGTATAGTTTTGTATTTTTTTATCACAATACAATGTCAGTTTTATATATTTTTGCTTTTTTGTACATGTATTTATGATACATAAAAGCAGACAATGTTGATATTACATGCATTTCTACCTTTTATAATATAAAGATTATATTGACTGCACTGTCTTTTTTGGGCAGGGTGAACAGCAATTTGCAAGTGCTTAGTTTGTATCTGAAATTGCATAGACAAGCTAAAGAACAATGAAATAGTCACACAAAGAAACGCAAGCGATTCAAGCAGATAAATCTGTTATATTTCCACGTTATGTCTGCACAATGGTTAATCAGTCAATCAGTCAAGCCGTCATTGTTGACATCTACATGAAGATGCAGGTCATGTGTTTGAAATGCAGCGACGTCAAAAGAGCCTTCTAATCTTCAGAGGCTGACAAATGGAAAACCACTACGGACGTCATTATGAGAGGCCACTTTGGTGAAATAAGCCAGCCAATTGAGATTAGGAAAGAGCTTATTTATTTCCATGCATAAATCACCCACAGCATGCTGCGTCCACAGCAACTGCCTGTTGCCGCTTGAATCCTTACCAGTATCCGCTTCATGCATGAGTGTACATACAAATAATAACACCATCAACATTCTGTGCAGGCGACAGTGTACGAGTTAAACATCGCACGAGATACATCACTTACATCACATCACCTTCCTCCTTTAAAACAATACAAAATAAATAAATACATCATATTTATGAATGCACATATGTAATTAAAAAACAATAATACTACAACATCTAATACTTTATGAAATCATCAAACTTTTTCAGAACTTTCCTGATCCGTGATCCTATCACATCGCCATTATCATTGTGGCTAATGTCAACATGAACAGATCCCGAAGGCAACCTTTGATCAATAGCCATTATTTCCAGCAACATTCTTCCCCTTCACATCAGATTGCAACCAATGCGCCCAATCTTGGTCATGCACAGAGCACTTCTTCTGTTGCATTATGTTGGCTTGTTCTGGAGTAACCTTCGCCAGTTGTCTTTTGTTCTACCATCCTTTCCCTGCCATAAAAGCTGCACATCTGCTAACTTTACTGACTTGTATTGGCATGGAAAACTTATATTCACCTTCTTTTACTTTGGGGGTTTCTTGATTAAATCCCAATCACCAACTGACAAGTCTTTTTTATCAGAACCATACTTAACGTCAAAATTATGTTTCATGGCTACCTGTTTCATGATCACCTTAGATGATATACCTTCTGTGTACTTGACTTTTAATTTCTGACCACATTTTTTTCCCCTCTCAACCATGACATGTGTGCATTTCCCTGTCCCTTATTAGAGAGAATGGTGTGACCCACGTCATACAGTGTGATGAAGTATTGTAATTTCACACCTTCTGTTCAATGAAGTCACATACATCCAATCATGAAGCATGCATGCCTTCTTTCATAACTTTCTTACCATGCTCCACTAGACCTTTTGAAGTGGGCGAGCATAGCGCAACGTTCAAAAGTTTTATGTCTTGCTTAGACATGAATTTACACATCCGTTCCGAAACAAACTGTGTGCCATTGTTGGTGACAATGACCCTAGGAGCTCCTTCTGTTAAAAATACCTTGCTCAGAAACGTAATTGTTGTATCAGTGTCCGGTGTTTCAACAAACGTATAATACATCCATTTTGAGAAATAATCAATAGCTACAATTAAATATATGATACCAGTGGGCAACACTGGATAGGGTCCTGAAAAGTCTAAGGCAATTTTTTCCCAAGCTTCATACAGAAACTGAGTGGGATGTAACAATGTTTGAACAGTTCTTCAGTGTTTATCTGACAGTAAACACTCTGGACACTTATCGACTATCATTTTGACTTGACTATCAATAGCTGACCACCAATATTATTGTTTCACCTTCATGCAAGTTTTTGTGGTACCAAGATGACCCTGGTGTGCTTTACTTATGATTGCACAACATAATACAGTTGGTGCTACAAACCAGTCACCACGAAGCACAATGCTGTTTTCTACAGATAACTTATCAGCTATTTGTGAAAAAAGTTTAAAATTCCCACTCAAACACCTGGTTTCTGGCCATTTATGAGTAATAAATTCTATACCATTTGTATTGTCTACAATGTCAAACTCCACATAATAACACAGTAAATTGCATTTAAATTGCACGGATCGGATGTGGCGGTGCAGGGGGCGAGGGAGGGGATAAAGGGGTGTAAAAACAAATAAATAAACTTACCTTATCGCTGCGTCTCTCCTCCTCTCTCCTCTGCATCGGGCTGGAATAGGAAGCACACAGGCTCCCCTAAGCCAATCACAATGCTGCAATGCAGCATTGTGATTGGTCTGAGCACTGTGGTTCGGTGCTCAGATGGGGAATGGGAGCTTGGGCATGTTCTCCTCCCAGGCTGTAAGGCAGCCTGCGTGGAGAACATGCAAAGTGCACATGTCTGTTTGGCTGGCCCGAGACTTTCAGAGTGCCACCACTCCTCCCCCTTCTCTGTGAGCAGAGCAGCCCGCTCGCAAAGCTGCCGCAGTAGGAAAAAATAAAATGATAATAACATCAAGTTGTTATCATTTTATTTCTCCTTTATTTACACTGCTGAAGAGCAGTGGGGAGACGCTCCTCCGCATTAGAAGAGGACCTGCCACTGAGCAGGGATACTGTATGTGGAGTTAAATAACACCCCAATTTAGAAACCCCAACCAAAAAAATAATGCTGCTAGAATTAAATGAAACTCCACAAAAAACATTAAAACATTGATTACCTCCAGTATTAGTATCAATGCTGGGCAGCCTGTTGTCGATAGGACTTTGGGGGGGGCGGCCGACCACCAGGAGGCTTTCCCCCATGGGGTTTTTGGGCCATGGTTCAGCCCAGAGCCCAATTGGGCTCATTGGGCTTCATTTTGACTGGGGGGTTCAAAACCAGACATTCTGTTGTCTGTGTCACCATTTTAGTAAGGTGACACGGCAGCCGGTGGGGTGCTGGTATAGCAGGGCTGTGGGTTTTTGGTGGTGGGGAAAAATTCTGAAAATATTGGTGTTAGGAGTAAGGAAATGGCTTCCTTACCTGTTCCCGAGGACCCCAGGGTGGCGGAAGCCATGTGCCTGCTCGCCAAGGCAGAACGCTTGGATCTGGTGCGGTCGGAGCCGGAGGTGCGGCCAGCAGACCGGGTAGCCACGGCGGTGTGGGCATACTCTCCGCCGCAGCCCTGGAAGAGAAGAGGCAACATGATGGTTGGTGCGAGCATATACTCCGCGAAATACCCTGAGAGGTGTGTTTCTCTTTTTAAATACATGGCCGTGATCAGGAGAGCTCAGGTGACATATGGGGGTTACGCCTGGTCCCATTATGATGAAGAATTCAGGACAAGGCTTGTGTGGGACCCAGAGGTGAAGTGGGGAGAAATAGATGCAGACTTGTATCAGCAGACAATGGAGGCGGTTAAGTTTGGGAAAACCACTTATACAGCCAGTGCGTTTCCTTTGGTGTACCGCCCCTTTCAGAACTGCCCCACCCGAGGGGGGGGGAGGTGGGATATGCAGCCAAAAGCTCAGGGGGCGGGCAAGGGGCTTGCTGGGATTTTAACAAAGGATCATGAGCAACGGAGTACTGCAAATTCAGGCACGAGTGCTCGAAGTGTGCAGGTAGACACCCATTGGTGCAATGTTACAGGTCGGGATACAACGGACAGGGTCAGCAGTTTAGCCAAGGTGCACAGCATAATGCAGGGGGCGGGGGAGTTAGAGGAGCACAAGGCACTATGGGAAAAGGCTCGTACACCCATTAACTAACAATGCTTAGAGCAGTGGATGGCATACTATCCCTACCGGAAAGATGCCACATTATTGAGAGTCGGGTTTAGCAAAGGTTTTAGGCTAGGGTATGAGGGACCACGGTCCGCCAGGTGGGCAGACAATTTAAAATCAGTGAATTCACACACAACAATAGTGCGAGACAAATTGTTTAAAGAAGTTGAAGAGGGGCTCATGGCAGGCCCATTCACAGATTGGCCTATGAGAGACTTGATAATTTCACCAATCGGAGTGGTATCCAAGAAAGATCCTGGACAATTTAGATTAATACAACACCTCTTATGGCTGGAAGGGGTTTCAGTTAACGATTTTATACCTGAGGACTTGACATCAGTTTCATATTTGTCAATGGACATGGCCAGAGAACTGGTAGAGAGGGTAGGAACTGGAGTCCTGATGGAAAAGTGTGACATAAAGTCTGCTTTCCGCTTACTGCTGGTACACCCCAATGATTTCCAGCTGCTCGATATACAGTTAGACAGGCAAATATTTGTAGACAAAGCACTACCAATGGGTTGCTCCATATCCTGTGCATTGTTCGAGCGTTTCTGCTCCTTTTTGCAATGGGTCTTCTCACGGCAGACAGGCAAAGAGACGGTGACACACTACCTTGACAACTTCTTCCTGGTGGGCCAACACGATTCGACAGCCTGTCAGCAACACCTGACAAGTTTTCAAGAGCTCATCGGCCAAATTGGGGGTGCCCCTGACACCAGAGAAGACACAAGGTCCAAGTACGGTGTTGTAATTTCTGGGTATTGAATTGGACTCAGAGGCAATGGAGGAACGCCTAGTGATGGAGAAGAAGCTGCATATGATGATGCTGATAGATGACATGCTGGCTAGACAAAAAGTGATAGCTAGGGAGGTACAGGTGCTGCTAGGACATCTCAACTTTGCATGCAGAGTAGTATGGACAGGAAGGACATTTTGTAGAAGATTGGGAAGGTCATTGGCTGGCCTTACGTTGTCACATCATCACATGCGTTTGTCCACAGGGACGAAAGAAGATTTACGCATGTGGCGCAAATATCTGGAAGATTTCAATGGCATCCCAATGGCAACTCCCAAAGAGTGGGAGTGGGATGTACACATATACTCAGATGCAGCAGGAGCTAGGGGTTTTGGTTTATATTGGCTGGGTAGATGATACACCGAAGAGTGGCAACAACAGTGGAACAATGGGGGGAGGAGTATTGACTTTTTGGAGTTATTTCCTCTAGTGGTCGCAGTTACAGTGTGGGCGCGGGACTTGGCACACAGGAAAGTTATTTTTAAGGTGGACAACAATGCAGTAGTGCAAGTGGTGAACAAGGAATCTGCAAGGGATGCCCAGGTACTTAAGCTGATGCAGGTTTTTGTACTCAGTTGTTTGAAACACGATATTTTGTTTCAAGCCAGACATTTTCCAGGGGTGAACAATAACATTGCGGACGCTTTGTCTCGTTCACAGTGGGAGAGGTTCCGTGGTTTAGCCATGGAGGCGGACAACTGCAAGACACCAGTGCCGGCAGGGATGTGGTCCACAGGAGATAAAGGATGCTCCAACTGGTGGTAGGGTATTTGGCTGTATCCACTCGGAAGGCGTATAAACAGACCTGGCGGGAATTCCTAGAAGGGGGGGCTCAGAGGAGGACAGATAGGTGGGCAAGGGAAGAGGATGCTGTACAGTTTATTCTGTCAATGATTGACAGAGGATTGTCAAGGGTCACTATTGCAGGCAAGCTGGCAGGGATCGCTTTTATGGGAAAGCTGTGGTGGGGGTATGCTCCCTCAGTGGGTGAAATGGGCAGACGTATTCTAGAGGGCTGAGTTAGAGATAAGGGGGATAGGCCATGAGTGAGGGGACCAGTGTCTATGGTTTTGTTTTTAGGTCTGCTAGACGTCATTCCAAGGATCTGCAGGAATGATGAGGAGAAAGTATTGTTTTCCATATTAATGTCTTAGATGTATTTTGGGGTGTTTCGAGTTTCAGAATTGCTGGGTAGGAAGGGCGTGCTGGGTGTGCAATGGAGCGAAGTGGACCTGCGGGAAGGGGAGGTTGCAGTGAAGGTTAAAAAATCCAAAACAGACCAAAGGGGAGCGGGAAGTGATGGGAGCCACAGGCAACGGGGAGATACGCCCAGTGAATTGGGGGTGTACATTGAGAGGGTGGTGCGCTCCAGGCAATAGGCCGTTTTTTTGCAGCGGCTCAGGCCACATGGTGTCAGCGGCGCAGCTACTGTGGGTGATGCGGAGAGCTTTGTTGTTTTTAGGGGAGGCCCTGGGCGAATATGGTGCACACTAATTTCGGATCGGGGGACAACGGACGCAGCGAAACAGGGCTAGGAGAAGGACAGGATAATGCGCTTGAGGCAATGGACATCTGATTGTTTTAAAACATACATTAAGTTGGGGGAGTTAGGGTTGGGGGAAGCATAGTTTTCCATTTTCTTACATATGTGTCTTTTCAGGTGTGGTGGCAGGGCCAGCACAGTGGAGCTGTCCATCTGGATAGATGGCCATTCGTTCGTTAAATGGGCTGAGTGCCATGAATTGAGCAAAGCGAAAGGTTTGAGCCTTGGATTGGACGCATTGTTGTTTAATGTTTCCTGGCAGGGGAAGGGTGGCATGCGATGGCATGAAGTGATTCTGGTTTTAAACAAGTTAATCAGGGGCAACATTTGTCCAGATGTTTTGATTGTATACCTGGGGGAAAATGACCTAGTGGTGTGTAAGGGCTTGGCTCTTTTGAAACAAATGAAAAGGGATCTTTTGGAAATTAAACAGTAGTGGTCAGGGTGTTATATCATTTGGTCAGAGTTCATTCCGAGGATACAGTGGAGGGGGACTGAGAGACCCACAGCAAAAGATAAGCCTAGGAGAAAAATCAATAGAGATATGAGACTGTTTTGCAATAAGGAAGGTATTGGGAGAGTGGAGCACCCAGAATTAAGGTATGCAGCGGTATATTTTTTCAGGGTTGATGGGGTCTCGCTTCGGTATTGAGCTATATCTCATTCAGATTAAGGAGGTCCTAGATAGGTCATTGGACATAAAAAGGTATCCTAAGAAGTCCTAGTTTGGGGGCTCAGAAAGTCGGGGGCAGGCAGGGACTTTTCTGAGTGGCATTTAGTAACTAGTTTTTATATGTTTACAGGTTAAGTTTAATGTTGGAAGCAAGTTACTCCGGGAGCAGGCAATAAGGGTAAGTTAACATAGGAAATGCTTAGTTAGGTAGATGTTTTGGGAAGTAGGTAAGAGCCTACAGGGTTAAAGTTCAACAGTTAATGACCGAGTGGGGGTTTATAAATAGTTGCAAGGAAAGGAAAAAGGGGAAACCTTAGGGGTGGGGGAAGGAGGCAAGGTAGGGGAACAAATGTATAGCGAGGTTTCGTTTTGTACGGCAAGAGCCAAGGGAAATGTTTTGTGAGGTGCACCTGTCTTCAATAAAGCAGCCTTTTTCACACATACAGAAATTTTTTGTGGTCTGTGCTGCGCCCTCCCCCACCTTGGCCCAAATGCTCCGATCGGTGGTAGGCAAACGTTCAGGTCTTCAATAGAAGAATATGTTGCAATTGAAATCTCACACAGTGACAACCACACCAAATATGGCTGCCACTCACAATGTAATGACACCGCCGTTTCATGGAGACCTGACGGCACAGTAATGTGGAGGGAGCGTGGAATGATGTGCGAGTGCGCAAGCTTCATCGCCCAAAACCGCAGTGCTCCTTGCATTGTGCTCCACATTTCTGTGGAAGCAGATGACCTCTCCGCAATCCTCCTGCTGACTTTGACTGTCTCTGGCTGTCACGGGCAACTTCAAGCGTCTTGCCATCCTGTGCATTTCTCACTCCGCAGCAGTAAGCCAATAGACAAGAATCCAAAATGCAAAAATTGTGTGGATGTGCCAGTGGGTGAAGTACAATCACCACCAAATGTGGTGAAATAAGCCAACAAATTGAGATTAGGAAAGAGCTTATATATTTCTATGCATAAATAACATACAGCATGCTGTGTCCAGCTGGCTTGGAGATCTGACAGCAACTGCCTATTGCCATTTGAATCCTTACCAATGTCCGCTTCATGCATGAGTGTAAATACAAATAATAACAACATAAACATTCTGTGCAGCCAACATTGCATGAGGTAAACATTGCACAAGATACATCTCTTACATCACAGTCATGTAAAAGGAGCGTTACCTCTCTCATGGAGTTACAAATGCCAAGCGTACTGGTAAGACTGACTATAGGGAAAGGCTGGTCGGTTACAGATTGGACCTTTGCAAAATCGGATTATTAATACAGAAATTGATGATACTGTGTCTGACTCAATGTGTAATACCTCATTTCTGGCCTTTTTCTCTCCAGGAAGCTCGCCAACTGCTGAAAGTTTCAGCCCAAAACACTGGCGGGCATATTCTCAAGGATCTATCGCAGAGTTAACAGCACTTTATCTCAGCCAAAGTCGCGATAAAATTATCACCCCATTCACAAGCTGGTGCAAACAGCCGATATCACCAGTTTACCTGCAATAGCATCCGCAAAAAACATCGCCACAGATGAGCCCGGCAACTATCGCTAATGAGATGCAGAGTAGGCGTTCCCGAGCAAAAATCCGCAACAACACCACAACGCAACATTCTCAACGACCAGCCAGATCGCCGATAAGAACACAAAACAGGCGATACTGCGCGTTAGCAGCAGGAAATTAACACCTGCTCTGACCTGGTGCAAAGTCGGATGACAACCTGAAAAGGGAGCCCAGCCCACAGCCACACCTGAAGAACAACAGATGCCATGGAGCTACTCATCATGCAGCTCGGAGCCCCAACAGAGGCCACAATACCCACTGCAACCACACCCATGCCCACCACCCCCCCTTGGATCCCCCCCGCCCCCCCTCCCGGACCACCACGGAGGCAGCGCAGACAAAGACAGCAGACCTCCAGGAAACGCACCAGCCTCACAGACTTGACACCAGAGAATGTCATTGCCCACTACAGACTCAAAAGGTCAACCATCCTCCACATCCTGACCATCATTGCCCACAGGCTGATGGTACCAACACAGCGGACAACCAACATCCCACCTTAGACAAAGCTGCTGACTGTGCTGCACCTGTTGGCCTCTGGGACATTACAACAACAACCGCCATAGTCGGAGGAGTCTCACAGCCAGTCCTATCCAAGTTCCTCAAACCTGTCCTGGATACCATCATCAGCTTGGTACCTATACTTCCCCCACACTGCGCAGGAACAGCTGGAGACCAAGCAAGGCTTCTACGCCATAGCTGGCTTCCTGCACGTGTTGGGGGCAATTGACTGCACACATATCCTACTTGTGCCCCCTGCAGACACTGCACACAATTACCGCAACAGAAAGCACATGCATTCCATCGCTGTGCAGGCAATAGTGGACCACCGGGGACTCTTCACCAATGTCGTCGCCAACTACCCAGGCAGGGTGCATGATTCATACATCTTCCGACAGTCCATCATCAACCGGCGCTTCCAAGATGGCACCTATGGAAATGCAGTGTTCGTTGGTAAGTACCAAATGAACACACCACACACCTCAACTCCACAATCATGCAACTCACAACTCTGGGAATGCACACGTTTCAAACTCACATACAACATGCCCACCCACCATACACGTACTGGTGGAAACCTGGGCTAGCCATGTACATGAGCCATCAACGGCATGGCACCTCAGCCACACAATAGCAGTATGTGGGGAGAGGTGGGAACCAGGCATGTGCGAAGGAGGCAAGTGACCCATGAATGATAATGCACACAATGCCAAGGGTGGCGTGGGAGTGCTGGGCAGACTGCAGTATGCAGACCACAGACATATCCATGTCGACATATACTGCTGGTGGTGGTAGTGTTGTGGACAGTGGACGCAACCATGTCACCCCAGCCAGTGGGGAAGGTCTCGGAAATGTAGCTTGTTACATCCCCCCTGTAGGCGTGTGTGTAGTGGGCTTGCCCGGCGTACGCCAGGCTAGCGTAGGGGTGTGAATAAAAAGGACGTAGCCCTGGGCGTGGTTCTCTTCCGGAATGGCCAACGTGCCTGCCAGGGCGGTGGCTCTCACCCCGCCACGAGACCGACGCCGTGTGCGGCGGTGCCTGCGAACCTGTGCGCCTGCCGCAGCCCAGGCCTCACTGCATCCAGGCCTCACTGCTCACCTGCCGACACCGGCGTGTCTCCAAGAGGGCCCACCACGTGCCGGTGCTAGCTCCAAGCCACAGGCCCTCGACCTTGGCAGCCTCCTCAGTCCATCACGGCCTCCGCGAGCAAGGCTCGCAGTACTCCTTTCTCATTGACGTGCTCCACCGGCATACACAGCGGACAAGTAGGTCACACATTTGGAACTGAGTCTTGATTACACAATGGCAGAGTACATATATCAATGCAGAGTTTAAATCAGTATACTCCCTTCGATGTGGTGCCACCAACTCTGTGCATAGCATTCCGACCACACGTTTCTGTGGGCCCTTGCTGAGCGCTGCCTCTGGCCTACACTGCGGTCCAGCAGGCCTCACACCAATCCAATACAGTCCGTAACAGGCAGGACATGCATAGTCACTGGCTAAACACCCGCTCAGCTCTGGTGCCTCCACCTCCGTCAACCAGGAATCTTCTCCATATGCCATTTCAACGCCGTGTGTTAGAGATCTAGGAGGAGCTGGCTGCACAGCGGTTGCCCCGCGCTGACCGCTGCCTCCGGCACCTACTGCGGTCGAGTAGGAGACACAATTGGAACTGAGTCTTGATTTGTTCATTGCAGACTTTATATCATTGTACAGGCTTCATTGCAGACAGCATCCCCTTCCGGCTCTGGTGCCACTGACTCTGTGCCACGAGAGTCATGGACACTCTCTGGTTGAACTCTGGTGGCATCTGAGTCTATGGCCTGGGGGTTGTCTTCATCATCATGTAGCTGATACTGACATTGTGGGAAAAAGGAGACTGTAGCATTCAACTCCTCCATATTGCCTGTTTCTGCTTGCTTCTGCCCTCTGCATCATGCCCTGGATGGACACCTTCCACTGTCCCCCGTAATACTCTGCGACATTCTCCTTGGACATCAATGAGGGCCCGCTCAGCTCTCGTGGCCCTACCTCAGTGCATCGCAAGTCACCGTCCCGTGGCGGTGTGCCTGTGCCGGCCTCTGTGCATCCGGGGCCACCAGCTCTGTGCAGCTCAAGTCATGGACCCTTGCTGTTTGTACTTTGAACTTCTGATTGTCTGATCACTGTTGTAGTTGTTGCCAGCACCAACCAACCCCTGAGGGGTGGCTTACACTACCCAACACCCATCCAGCACAGGCGTCACTGGACGTGTGACCCCGGCAATAAAAGGTGCCGGGCGCACGTGCCCGTAGCCAGTTCCACGGATTATCTCAGTGTGTCCGTGTGGTAATTATGTATGCATGAGGGCCCCGGGCAATACCACATTACATTGTGCTGTGTACCGGCGTACAGCAGTACGGTGTAGGGGTGTGGTCATACAACACGTGGCTCTGGGCGTGGTTAAGTTTAGGCCTTGCCAAGGAAGTAACTAATGCGTGTGTCTCAGGTGTAGTGTCGGCGCCACCCGTCACGCAATATACAATGTTGCTATGTAGCATGCACCCGGAGTACAGGCTCAGCCGAGGGGTAAATGAGGGTGCGCAGGCCCGCTCGGGGTCAGGGATCAGACATGCCAACTGTTGTGTGTGTCGCTATATCCGCAGCATAAGCCAAAGGTCTACCCTCAATCGCATGGCGAGTTCAGCCAGGCATGAACTCTACATCTGTGTCCGCCCTATCCTTACCATAGGCCTACACACACGTGTACGTCCACCTTCAGCGCACGACATCACTGTGTCGTTGTCAGGCTTGTGGACAAGCGCAGACAGGCATGGCAATAGTGTGCCGTAGGGGTGCAAGTGATGCAACCGCGCTGCGCACACTGGTGAATATGCTTGGGGGAGGGAGGAGCGGCATTGAGGCTACGTAATACACATTGATGCCGCTCATTTGCAACAAGCAGTACATGTCATGCAGGAATCACAAAGCCACACATATCACACACCAATGAACCAGTGAGCCTGCCAACACATCATGCAGAACCAACTATTGACTCATGTCTCTCTGCACTGTCACAGGTGACCAAGGATATGCACTCTGCCCTTGGATGATGACACCCCTCCGAGCCCCGAACACACAGGCCCAGAGGCAGTACAATTCGGCCCACAAACGCACCAGGGGCATCGTGGAACGCACATTTGGCGTGTTGAAGTCATGTTTCAGATACCTGGACGTCACAGGTGGAAGGCTCCTGTACAGCCCAGACATTGTGTGCAAGATGACCGTTGCATGTTGTGTGTTGCACAACATATATGTACGCAGCAAGGCACCATGGCTACAAGTGCCAGATGCACCGGACGATGATGATGAAGATGAGGCAGGTGGACCACACCCCACTGCAGCCGCAGCTGGAATAGCCCGTAGGAACACCATCATTGACAATTTCTTCACATGAGCACGTCACATTGTGACAGTCCTTGGCAGTAATGGGACAGTACAAAATGACCACAGGCACAGCATGTGCAAATAAATTCATTCAAAAAACACATTACCTGATTGCATGTCACTCATCTGTACAGGCACATCACTCAGACAAGTGTGAGTGCGACATGTATTGCTGACAATTTTATGATTTGTTCATGGATGGTGGGTGTGGCACCTATGTGCAGAGAGGCTGTTTAGGGTGTCACGTATTCGAACTGCCAGTTCTGTGTGTTGCAGTTAGTAGGGAATCCCACTCTTCGGCGTTTCACATGTGTCCACATTCATTCCATTTTGGCTGCCATTTGTATCCTACAGGTGACAACAGGGCTCCTTTAGGGGTCAGATATGTACCACCATGATGCAGGGATGCCCCCTGTGATTCAAGTCCCACAACATGGGCAACATGTACGTAAGCGGGAGTCACTGCCCCTACATTCGTCCACGCTTTCATAATTGATTGATCATGATCATGACACGTCTGTGTGCAGGAGGGGTTGCTTGTCCCGCTGCAATGTGAGGGGGAGATGCGGTTTCACTGTGTGTTACATGCATGTTTCAGCATTGGCGCAGTTTAAATGCAGACTGCATGTCAATGTACATTGTGACTGTGAGGAGATGCCTATTTTATGTGGGACAATGGTCATTTGTTCTACGTCACGGATGTGGGATTGTGCTCGTACATTGTCATCTCACCATTTTTTTACTCTGCTTTTATGGTGCATTTTCCCGCATGACGCGTGGGAATTGCAGGCCTCTCGCTGGTTATCGCTGATTTTTGTATCGCGATTGGCCTCATCGCTACTATTTTCGCGTTTCACGTTTTTTCTGCGTCGCGTTAGTTTTAACACGTTCATTTGGCGCGTTATCGTGGGACTATCGCATGGGGCCGCCGTGTTGTGAATACCACGTTAACACGGAGTTGTTTTCCCGCGATAGACTGCGATGTGAAGAGTTGCGTTAAGCTAATTTTGCGGTAGTTATCACACGTTCTTGAGAATATGCCCCTGGGTCTTTGGTAAACCTGAAGACCTTGTGCTTCCAATGTGGCTGATACTGGAACTAAAGGCCAACTCTCAATGAGGGTTCAAATGAGATCATAGTAAACTTGGCTGTGTACAGTGCTTAGAGACAGTGGTACTGCGGTATGAAGCACTGTATACAATAAGTCGCTATTATTATCACTGCTTTCTATAGTGAACTAATACTGAGCAGTTACAGACACTTCTATAATCTCCCTAGCTTTTACGAATCTTCGAGAAAACAGGGCTATTTTATCTTAAATTCTTCACTAAAAATTCATAGCATCTAGAATATCTGTATCATTTCTTTAGGCTGGAAAGGAAACTGATTTCACTTTTCATGACTATGGTCGTTTTGCAGCTAAATACAAAGTATATTTTCATTTACTTACTGTCCTATGTGATTTCTGTGAAGATTTTCCAAGAAATGCTTTTCCTTTTAAAAGTGTTCTTTGATGTTTTCTAACTTCGACTGCTGAAGGAAAAAATCATTAAGTTGTCCTTTATTATTAAGCAACTTCTTCCGATTATTCCTTTCTCCCTTGTATTACTTGTAGTCATCATTGACTCAGCTAATGTTGCCTATGAAGAAATGCCTTCCCTGGAGAGTGTCCTGATTTGCTTTGACAGTTATTCGAATAGTCTCAATTTGCAATAAACATTTCCGATATTTAAACAGAATGTGAATTCAGTCAGCCGGGACTTCCTTAACGTTATGTTTGTTCCTGCATTTAGCAGGAAATGAAATATAATTATATTTGTGTCTTTTCGTTTATTGTTTTCGAATGCCATAGCTTCAACTACATAGCTTCTGAATCCTTTGTTATGAATGCACACGTGTCTTATTTATGTATTCAACTCTGTTTTGTGTAGAAGTTCATTGACTTTATGAACAGATTTGATCTTTTCAAAGTCTTTTTTAAAAAGTTGCATCTCTTCTACTACCAATGACTATTTATTTGCATGTTACAATTTATAGGAGGCTCATTGCTGAAATGGAAATGTAGGAGTCTTGTGATATTGTCTTTTTATTGAGCATAAGTCCCAGAATTTTTCCACTGAGAGCACAGACCGATTTGCATAATTGTGCATTACACTAGGGCTCATATAAGTCAGACTGCCACAGGCACCATAAAAAAAGAACAGGTTCACACTTCATGTGTGTGCCTGTGCACATCATCATTGGGTGCCTGTATGAAAACAGGCTTTTTGAAGGTCTCCCTCTCCCTTTGCCCCCATTAGTACTACAAGCTGCTGGTTTTCATCTCTGAAAGAGCACTGGAGCCTGCTAACCAGGCCCCAGTGGCAGTGCTCTCTCCCTAAATCTGAGATATGTGAATTGGCGAACCCAATTGGCAAGGACTTTATAGGCCCCTGGTTAGTGATACCAGTGGCACCCAGGGCATGGGAGATAAAGGGGTCACCAGGGCCTGTAGCACTGATTGTGCCACCGTGAGTGACCCAGGTAAACAGATGACAGACGTTCCGCCATTGCAGACTGAATGAGCAGCACAAACTGCTCAAACTTACCCTCATCATGAGTGGCAAGGTCACAGCACTATTTTTAATATATGTTGGTCGCCCCTAAGGTAGGCCTCCTGAGACCAGGGGGCATAGTGCAATATATTAAAGGTGTGGACATCTAAGGGTAAGTTTATAAGTACTATAGTAGCCTCTTTCTTTTAAGGGCTACTATAAGTGTTCAGGGGGCCATAGGATAACATGGACTAGCACCCAACCACCCCAGCTTGCCAGCTCCACTATAGTCCCACTGATAAGTGTCATGTTAGCTATCAAACACCTTGTATCATCAAATGTGACTTCTTCCCAGAATCAGATTTATTGTGATGTCTGCCCAGGTGGCTACCTTAGAGGTTACACACCTGGTTGCCCCAGTCTTTCCTGTGCCCTGGCTGACAGCCTGCAGCTGCTGTCGCCAAGACAGGAATGGAACCCCCTGCCAGGAGGTGTGAACCCTCCCAGGAGCCAGAAACAAAGGCATGCCTGGGAAAGAGGTGACACCTCCCTCCCTGACAGGATGTCGTGTAAAGTGGAAAATCAAGGTGGTGAGCTTTGAAGCTTACACTGTCTCTGATATGCTTCCAGGCTGCCTTCCAAAGGAGGAAACAGCCAACCCACTGCTCACAGGCACATTTGCTCCCTGGCAGGTGGGGAAATGAGGTAGCCAGGAGGTGTACACCCCCAGAAGGCTAGCCACAGTCCTAGACTGGGCTACCTGGTCTGTACAGTCAAGGAAGGTTTCTGTTATTTTTAAAAGTGGCAGAATTGAGGGTTCTGGGTAGCAAAGGTGGCAAACACCCCTGGATATGGTCTTCTCAGGGGCGGATTTGCCACTGGGGCTAGTAGCCCCATGGCTACTCGTACCCACACCACTAATGCCCCTAAACCTAGGATTTAAGGGCCACCCCTGGCACCAGAAACTCAGATCTGAATTGACTTGCAATGAAGGACAAAGAAGAGACCTGAGTCTGCGACTTGATGACCTTCACAAAGAAAAGGCGCAATAACCTGCACATGTGGCAACCAACCTGCAACTGCACAACTGTGACTCATCCCAGGCCAAAGACCAATTTGCAAGAAAAGAGGAACCACTCTGAGAGCCGGGGCAACTCCAAACATCACTTGGACTAGAGGTACTAGTCCCCTGCAGCCCACAGATAAAGCACACTCCAAGAACCAAAGAATCACTGGCCATCGGGCTTGCGGAGAAATTGCCAAAAAATAAATGGTCTAGTGCATTTTGGGAAATGTAGTACTGACCTCCAGCAAGTGTCAAGTGGCTGCCGCTTTCCTCCGGACTCCAGCGCATCAAAGTAACTCAAGACTGAGCTTACTACTGCCAAGGCTTGTTTGTGGTCAGTCAGGCTACCACTACCTTTGTTTGACACTGTGCCTCGAGGAAATCCCACAGCATTGCCAACCCACCGCCTCAGTGGCCGTGTTGTCGAGCTTTTGAATCCGTTTCCTCACCTGCACCATCTAATCGGTAAAACCAGCAAACCTGCGGCTCCTTCTTCAGCACCAGTGACAGTCAGGACAACTCTGCACCAGGGCCTCTGCAAGCCTGGCAAAATTCAACTGACTGTAGTGGCCTGGTCCTGGTACCCACATCATTCTAACCCCCAGTGGTTTCCACTGGACTCGACCTGCAAGTGATCGATTGCCACTAGGATTTTCGCCATTGACCGCAACGTTAAAGTTTTGCAGCAGTGAATTGCACTAATTTATTTTTCCTTCAAAATCTATAACTCCAGTTACACTCATCTGACTGTGTTTGTTTTGGTGTCTAGAGTTATATAAAAATATGCTCTATTTTTATAAATTGGTGTCAGATTTCTTTGGAATCATGTCAATTACTTATCTTCCATGTTGGTACTCTGAAATGCTTAACACATGTTCACTCTAGTAAAGCCTGACTGTGCCACGCTACCAGGAATGAGCTATGGTTTTATTATTGTGAATCCACAGGACTTATTTGGGGCATTGTGAGAGTATTGCATAGCGAAGCCTAACTAGCTTCACTACATAATACTCCACTCTCCTACAGTGCCTACGAAGCAGACTGTAACTTTGTGCCCAATTACAAAACAAATTGAGATCTCACCAGTGCAAGCACACATTCAGAGAGGAGATGTCGGATCAGTGCAAGAACACATGAGGATGTTAGAGTAGCAAATTCACATCAATGCTTAATCTTTAATTTCAGGTAGACTTAGCTGTATGTATAGGGAACTGAGACAGCCTTGGCGGGAGGTGTAGTCTGAGAATGCCCCTTACTGCATGAGGAAAATGGGGTGGTTGTTAGGACTATTTGTTTCCACTCACAAAGAGCAGCTTAAAGTTAATGATTGTGAGTCATTTTCTGACTATCCACAGTTGTTCTTCTCCTAAGAGCATTATTGCCCATGTGGTTGTATCAGACAGATAGCTAAAATGTACAAACATCCTAAGTACCTATTGGTTCATGAGATAAAAAATCCATCATCACAAAACTTGGGGCACAAAATGCACTGACCAGAGGGGCATATATTATCAAAACTGATTCATTTATTTTTCAAAACACTTTTAATGTTACATACATATTATACAAAAATATATTATAAATCATCTAAAAAGCATCAATAGCATTAAAACTCATTATGATTACAGCCATACAATCTCTCATACCCTTTCATCCTTCCACAGCATACAACAATTCTGCAAAACCTGAGAAGATATACAAAAGACAAACAAAACTGCTTCAATAGTGATGGTGAAGACAGATAATCTATGTAAGGCTCCTAGATGATGAGCCTTCCTTTTATATCATTTGGCAGGGATGGTTATACATATAGTACATCAAACATTGAATCTTATATATTATTATATGTTTTTCCTGTTATCCATTATATTTCTTCGCCAGTGGCTAGTATAGCTTAATTTTTTCTATGCGTGTTTCGACAAAAAGCTTTCTTCAGGAAGCTACAGGTTGTAGAACTATGCTGTTGCCAAAGGCAAGCCCGTCTGCGCCCATCCGTGACCCAACCGCGGCCAGCACCAGGAACCCTGGATCTCCGACAATCCACCGCTACGAACCAGCCGCACTCCTCGCACTCAACCCCGGAAGAAACAACAACTGCTAGTTGTCGAGGCCAAACACCACCCACGGCCAAATCTCCTGCCGTCACTGCCGCCAATACTTCACCGCCGATCGCACCCCCACGGACCCCACACCAAACGTCAACAACACCGAAGCCCTAAAGTGCATCCTCCTCAATGTGCGTTCCCTGCACAGACATGCCGTAGAGATCTGGGACCTCCTCGACACCCTCTCGCCAGATGTCGCCTTCTTTACAGAAACCTGGACCAACGCCTCCTCCGCGCCCGACATCGCCACCGCCATCCCCGACGGATACAAGATCCAGAGGGAGGACCGCCTCAACTGCCAGGAGGAGGACTCACCATCGTACACAAGAGATCCCTCCGACTCTCCACCTCCACCACGAAGGACTCCTTCCTCACCACCGAACACCTCCACTTCCAGATTCAGACCAGCCCCAGAACCTCACTCCGCGGCACCCTCGCCTACAGACCCCCTAGACCCCGCGCTTCGTCTCACCACCACCATCGCCGACCTCATTGCACCCCACGCCATCACCTCCATGGACTACACACTCATCGGAGACCTGAACTTCCACCTCGACAACCCCAGCGACCCCAACTCCACCACCCTCCTGGGCAACCTCGCCAACATCGGACTGAAACAGCTCATCACCACACCCACCCACAAGGCAGGACACACCCTCAACCCCATCTTCGTAGGAGGTAACAACATCCACTTCAGCCACACCACGCAACCCCCTTGGACAGACCACCACTGCGTACACTTCCACGTCGACAAACTCACACCACCCAAACCTGCACCACGCCCCCAACGAAGGAACTGGAGAAAAGTCACTGAGGAACAACTCAACTCCACCCTCAACGGAGACGCCCCCACCACACCGACCGACGCCAACCTCGCAGCCAAACGACTCCACACATGGATCTCC
Source organism: Calotriton arnoldi (assembly GCA_963921515.1). Classification (NCBI taxonomy): domain Eukaryota; kingdom Metazoa; phylum Chordata; class Amphibia; order Caudata; family Salamandridae; genus Calotriton; species Calotriton arnoldi. The sequence goes on from CAWUFW010008048.1 coordinate 796,695, forward strand.
ACCTGCGCAGACAAGCTTGCACCAATACCCACAGACAACGCCCCAGAAAAGCCACCGTGTTCACCGCCGACCTCCAAGAATCCAGACGCACCTGTAGACGTCTTGAGAAGAACTGGAGAAACAGCAAAACGCCAGAAGACCACACCACCTGCAAAAACGCCATGATGGAATACCACCAACACATCAGATCCACCAAAAGGACCTTCATCCAAAACAAGATCCTCGCCAACACCGGCAACTCCAAGCAACTCTTCAGCGTCATCCAGGAATTCACCAAGCCCCGCAGAGAAACCACGGACATCACCCCTTCCCAGGACCTCTGCGACAAGCTCAGATCCTACTTCCATCTGAAAATCAAGGCACTCTACGACAATTTCAACAACCAGACACCCAACCCCGAATCCACTTCCTGCTCCAGCAACGCCAACCAGCCCACCATCTCCTCCTGGGCCCCAGTCACCACCGAAGACACCTCTTCGACCATGAAAGGCATCCACTCAGGGGCCCCCATGGGCCCCTGCCCCCGCACATTTTCCACAGAGCCGCCACCGCCATCGTTCCTGAACTACGACACACCATCAATACCACCTTCAAGACCAGCACTTTTCCAGACGACTGGAAATGCGCAGAAGTCAGACCCCTGCTCAAGAAGCCCTCAGCAGACCCCACCGACCTCAAGAACTACCGACCCATCTCCCTCCTCCCCTTCGCGGCCAAAGTCACAGAGAAGACCATCAATGCACAACTAACCAAATTCATCAAAGAAAACTCCATCCTGGACCCCTCCCAATTCGGATTCCGCAGCAACCACAGCACCGAAACCGCCCTACTCGCAGCCACAGACGATATCCGCACCCTCCTCGACCAAGGACACACTGCAGCCCTGATCCTACTCGACCTCTCTGCAGCATTCGACACTGTCTCCCACCGCACACTCAACGCCAGACTCCACGACGCCCGCATACAAGGTACCGCCCTCGACTGGATCCGCTACCACCCTTCCTCTCCGAACCAATGGAAATCAAATGTGGAGTGCTCCAAGGACCATCGCTCAGCCCCGCGCTCTTCACCATCTACATGGCCCCCCTCGCCGCCATCGTCAGAAAGCACGGACTCAGCATAGTATCCTATGCCGACGATACCCAGCTCATCCTCTCCCTCACCAAGGACCCAATCACCACCAGACTCAACTTCCAGGAAGGAATGAAGGACGTCGCATCCTGGATGAGCAGAAACTGCCTGAAGCTCAACTTGGAGAAGAGAGAAGTCCTCGTCCTCGGACCCTCCCCCTCGGCATGGGACAACACCTGGTGGCCTACCACCCTCGGCAGCCCCCCACACCCACGAATCATGCCTGAAACCTCGGCATCGTACTTGACTCCTTTCTCTGCATGACCCACAGGTCAACGCGTCACCTCCAGCTGCTTCAACACCATCCGAATCCTCAGAAATACCTTCAAGTGGATCCCCCACGAATCAAGGAAGGCCATCACCCACGCGCTCATCACCAGCAGACTGGACTACGGAAAAGCCCTCTACGCCGGGATCAACAAGTCTCTTATCCGCAAGTTCCAGACCATACAGAACACCGCAGCCAGACTCATCCTCGACATTCCTCGACACGAGCACACCACCCAACACCTACGGAACCTCCACTGGCTCCCCATTGAGAAGAGAGTCACTTTCAAGATACTCACCCATGCCTACAAATGCATCCACAACACCGGACCCCAATACCTCAATGAGAGAATCTATCTCCACGTACCCAAGAGAAACCTCCGATCCGCCGACCTGGCCCCGCCGCAAACCCACGCATCCGCAGAGCCAGAACCAGTGGAAGAACCTTTTCCTACATCGCAGCCAAGACCTGGAACGAGCTCCCGCTCAACATCAGACACGCCCCCTCCCTGAACATCTTCAGGAAGACGCTCAAGACCTGGCTCTTCGACTGAACAGAGCTGCTTACCCCCCCCCAGCGCCTTGAGACCCTCACGGGTGAGTACCACGCTTATAATTCCCCTGATTGATTGATTGATTGATTGTATTTGAGGACACAACAAATGTCGATCAAGGTCATGCAGGCCCTCATTAAATTTATATAAAAAAGACCTTAAAGCTTGTTTGTAAGTCAAATTCATACACGTTCATGCATTATAGGCCATGACTCCATTGTGACAAACCACGTTACCAAACTGCATGCAGATACAGCTTACCTAAAATTGCAGTTATCCAGACTTCCCGAAGGAGAACACCTAGTGTGGCTCAAAAAAGAAACTTAGGCGACTCCAAATCAGAAAAAATAGTGATAAATAATTAAAGAGATAAAGAATATAATAAAGAAATATAGACAAACTCCACCAACACCTATTATGACTTATGTCCGATGTGCTCGCACCTATTGTTAACCTGTGTTTTTATTGGAGTCATTGCCTACTCCAAATGTATAGCAGCCTCAAGCTGTATGTTAAAAGAGAAGAGAGCAAATATGGTTACTACTGGATAAAAACTCCACATATTTGATGGTAAAGACACGATTCCTGTGGCTATTAACTTACCTAATCCATGAACTCCTCTTTGGGCCCATTGAATATTGGGAGGGTAATATTTAGTAATGTGGACATGTGATGCCGTCCATTAGATGCTTATAATTAGGTGAAGGAAAGAGATGCGCGATGAGGCAAAAGCCCGACTACAATCTCTGATGCTAACTCATTGGTGCAAATGAGAGAGTGGTTAAGTGACAACACTCACTCGATATGCTGGTACCACAAAAAACTCTAAGCTATAAGTTGGTATGGTAAGGTAATATCAATCTATCTTCGGATACAGCTATCTGGTAGATCTTACGGGCATGCACTCGCCTTCAGGAAATACCAATTATGAGTGAGATTGCGGTATTTTAAAAGATGGAGCTGCTCTCTCATGGCGGCACACTACATACCTTTCAGGCTGTCATGGAGATTCCCTCTCTTAGCATTGCATCTTGCTATGATTGAGCGGCAAATCCCAGTGTCGCACAGACCCCACCTTAAAGCGTTTCCGGGTACTGGAAGTGACAGGGGAACTATGTGTAGCTATACGTCGCACAGACCAGTTGGAAACAAAAGGTCGTCATATTGTCGGAATAATATTTAGAGACTGTGTTACCTATAATTATACTCTACGCGGTACCGATGGCAAAATAAAGCTGAAAGTCTGTGAGCAACTACATATAATCCTCAGACTCTTAGATATTTATATAATGATTACCATGTTGTTTAATGAATCATGAGTTATACAGTATTATTTACCTGGGAACCTTTCCTGAAGCTGGTGGATTATGGTAAGTGGTTCCTGGTAGATGAAATGTAACTAACGTTGTATCAGTACATTAGGACCCGATGGGCACCATATTGAGACGGGGATTCCTGAACAATGTTACTTCCGAAGTAGCACTATTTATGATATAAATACCCAATTAATGTTTGTTTGAAATTGGGGTCTCTAGTTGCCTTTGTCCAAATAGGGACCCTTGCTTCTAGTCAGGGTAAGGGGGATACACACTTAAGATAACCCCTGCTCACCCCCTGGGTAGCTTGGCACGAGCAGACAGGCTTATCCCAAAGACAATGTGTAAAGTTTTTGTATTCAAAACACACATTAATAATAATACGGTGATAATACCACAAATGGGCACCAAACCAGTTTAGTAAAAATAAAGTATCTTTATCTAAACTCGGCAAGACCAAAATGACAAAAATCCAACATACATGTAATAAGAATATGACTTTTCAAAGGTTTCAAACAACTCGATCCATAGAAAAGTATGGATGCGTGATTCTACACAAAGTACCTGTTGATGTGTCACAATTCACAAGACCAAACAGTCACAGAGAAGGGAAGCGCCGAGAAACAAAGAGATGCGTTAGTTCCTGAGTCCTTGGGGAGGCAATGCAACAGTTCTGTAGCACGCAGGAGTAGAGATGCGTCGAATCCGGACTGTAAGGGTAAGTGATGCTTCGACTCAAAGACATTTCTGATCCACGGGAGATGCGTCAGGAAAACTTGCCGCACAGAAGTGACGCGTGGAAATCTGGGATGCGCTGGCGATCGATGCGGCAGTGGCAAATGGCGCTGCATTGGATTTTTCAGTTGCGGTCCCACGATGTGTCGGTTCTTGCAGCCGGAACAGGCGCTGCATCTTCTCTGCAGCGGCACTGCAATACGTGGAGATTCTTCTCACACAGCGGTGCTGCATCAGGAAAAACAGCAGGAAGAAGGGCGATGCTTCGATTTTCTCAGTTCTTCAGGTTTTTTCCAGCTCCCAACAGCAGGAACAACCTCCAGAGGTCCAGAACTGGAATAGGCATCTCCTGGCAGGTCAGAACACTCAGCAGCAGAGTTCAGGGAAGCTGGGAGGGAAGTATTTTTGTCCCTGAGACTTCAGAACAGGAGACCAGTACACACAGGCCCTTGGAGATTCTTCTTCAAGCAGGTTCACAGCAAAGTTCCAGTCTTTGTCCATTCCTTGGCAGAAATAGCAACTGCAGGCCAACCCCACACAGCTCACAGCAAAGGGGCAGTACACCTCCTCACAGCTCTTCAGCTCTTTTCCTTGACAAAGGTTCCTCTTGAGTCCAGAAGTGATCTAAAATTCTGGGTTTTAAGGTCTATCAATCAATCAATCAATCATGTCACTTATAAAGCGCACTACATACCCGCGAGGGTCTCAAGGCGCTGGGGGAAGAGGGGGGTGGTGCTGCTACTGATCGAAGAGCCAGGTCTTGAGGAGTCTTCTGAAGGCCAGTAGGTCTTGGGTCTGCCGAAGGTTGGTGGGGAGGGTGTTCCAGGTCTTGGCGGCGAGGTGGGAGAAGGATCTGCCGCCGGCGGTCGTTTTCCGGATGCGGGGGACTGTGGCGAGGGCGTGGCTGGTGGAGCGGAGCTGGCGGGTGGGGGTGTAGAAGCTGAGTCGTCTGTTGAGGTAGGCTGGTCCAGAGTTGTGGAGTGCTTTGTGTGCGTGGGTGAGGAGCTTGAAGGTTATCCTCTTGTTGACAGGGAGCCAGTGCAGGTCTCTCAGGTGGGGTGTGATGTGGCTGCGTCGGGGGATGTCGAGGATAAGACGTGCAGAGGCGTTCTGGATGCGTTGCAGCCGTCTCAGGAGCTTAGCCGTCGTTCCTGCGTAGAGGGCGTTTCCGTAGTCCAGCCTGCTGGTGACGAGGGCCTGGGTGACTGTTTTTCTTGTTTCGGTGGGGATCCACTTGAAGATCCTGCGGAGCATTCGGAGGGTGTTGAAGCAGGATGAGGAAACGGCGTTGACCTGCTTAGTCATGGAGAGGGTGAGGTCGAGGATGACCCCTAGGTTGCGTGCGTGGTCGGTGGGTGTCGGGGCTGTTCCCAGTGATGTTGGCCACCAGGAGTCGTCCCATGCTGAAGGGTTGGAACCAAGGATGAGGACCTCCGTCTTGTCCGAGTTCAGCTTCAGGCAGCTGGTACTCATCCATTCGGCGACGGCCTTCATTCCTTCGTGGAGGTGGGCTTTGGCGGTGTGAGGGTCTTTGGTGAGGGAGAGGACCAGCTGGGTGTCGTCGGCGTAGGAGATGATGTTGAGGTTGTGCTGTCGGGCGACGTGGGCGAGGGGTGCCATGTAGATGTTGAACAGCGTTGGGCTGAGGGAGGAGCCTTGGGGTACGCCGCAGATGATCTTGGTGGCTTTGGATCGGAAGGGGGCGAGGCGGACGCTTTGTGTTCTGCCGGAGAGGAAGGATGTGGTCCAGTCCAGGGCCTTCTCTTGGATCCCGGCGTCGTGAAGGCGTGTTCGTAGTGTGTGGTGGCAGACCGTGTCGAAGGCGGCTGATAGGTCCAGGAGGATGAGGGCTGCTGTTTCTCCGTTGTCTAGCAGGGTCCTGATGTCATCGGTGGCGGCGATGAGGGCGGTTTCGGTGCTGTGGTTGCTGCGGAAGCCGGACTGGGAAGGGTCCAGGATGTTGTTCTCCTCGAGGTAGCGGGTCAGTTGTTTGTTGACGATTTTCTCGGTGACCTTCGCGGGGAACGGGAGCAGAGAGATGGGTCGGAAGTTCTTGAGGTCCTTGGGGTCTGCCTTGGGTTTCTTGAGTAAGGCGGTGATCTCGGCGTGCTTCCAGCTTTCCGGGAAGGTTGCTGTCTCGAAGGAGATGTTGATTATTTTCCGGAGATGGGGCGCGATGGCTGTACTGGCTTTGTTGAAGACGTGGTGAGGGCACGGGTCTAGCGGTGAGCCGGAGTGGATGGTGTTCATGATCTCGCTGGTGTCCTCGTCGTTGATGTTGGTCCAGGAGAGCAGGCGGTTGGTGGTTGTGGGGGCAGTGGTCTCGGTGGTTGCCGGGGCGGTCGTGGTGTTGAAGCTGTCGTGGATGTCGGCGATTTTGCGGTGGAAGAAGGTGGCCAGTGAGTCGCACAGGTCTCGCGACGGCGGGATGTCGTTGGTGTTGGAGCTGGGGTTGGAGAGTTCCTTCACGATGTTGAAGAGCTCTTTGCTGTTGTGTGCGTTGTTGTCTAGGCGGTCTTTGAGTGAGGCCCTTTTGGCGGATCTGATGAGGTGATGGTGACTGCGGGTGGCGCTCTTGTGGGCGGCGTAGCTGTCCGCTGTCCGTTCGTGGAGCCAGATCTTCGGCATGTTCGTTTGGAGGCCTGGAGGTCTTCGGTGAACCAGGTGGCTTTCTTGCTGGTGTGGCTGTTGGGCGGATTCTTGAGTGGGGCGAGGGTGTTGGCGCAGTCGTCGATCCACTGTCTGAGGTTGCGGGCGGCGGTGTCGGGGTCGGAGGGTTCGGCGGGTGGGCTCAGGGCGAGGGTTGTGGTTAGCTGGTCTTCGGTGACTCTGCTCCAGCAGCGGCGAGGCATTTGTTCGTTGCGGTGGTGCGTGGTGGGCTTCCTGTAGGTGAAGTGGATGCAGTGGTGGTCAGTCCAGTGGGGTTCGGAGGTGTGGTTGAAGGAGACGTGTGGGCATGCGGAAAAGATGGAGTCTAGCGTGTGGCCGGCGGCGTGGGTGGGTGTAGTCACGAGCTGTCTGAGTCCGAGGGTGGTGAGGTTGTTGATCAGGGTGGTGGAGTTGGTGTCCTTGTTGTTCTCGAGGTGGAAGTTCAGGTCCCCGAGGAGGATGTAGTCCGTGGAGGCGATGGCGTGTGTGCTGACGAAGTCAGCGATAGAATCGCTGAACTGTGGTCGGGGTCCGGGGGTCTGTAGATGAGGGTTCCTCTGAGGGTGGTGTTGGGATCGGTGTGGATCTGGAAGTGCATGTGTTCTGCGGTGCTGAGGGTGTCGTCGGTGTTGGTTGAGACTCTGAGGGTGTTCCTGTGGACGATGGCGATGCCTCCTCCGACTCCGTTGGTGCGGTCCCGGCGGGTGATCTTGTAGCCGTCCGGGATGGCAATGGCGATGTCGGGGGCTGAAGCGGGATTCAGCCAGGTCTCCGTCAGGAATGCGACGTCTGGGGAGGTTGAGTCGAGAAGGTCCCAGAGTTCGATGGCGTGTTTGCGGGCGGAGCGGGTGTTGAGGAGGATGCATCTGAGGTAGTTGGGTTCTTTCCTGGGCGGTGGTTTGGCGGGGCGGGTGCTGGCGAAGCTGTAGTTCCGGCAGGTGAAGGGCCCTTGGGTGCGCTTCGGGGTGGCCAGGTAGCAGGCGTGATCTTTTCCGGGGTTGAGTGCGTGGAGGGTGCTGGCGTCGTATCGGCGTCTGTTGATGTGGCGGGCGCGGGGATGCCCGGACCAGGGGATCTGGCGCTGGGCGCGGTCCCGGCGCGGACGGGCGCAGACGGGCTTGCCTTAGGCGCGCTCGGCGCGCCAGCGGCGCTCCGCTGCGCACGTCCGCTGTGCGGTTGCCCAGCGGCCTCCATAAATGGGGAGGTGGGAGGGAGGAGCAGGGAATGGGGCAGCGAATGGGCAGTGAGGGGCGGGGCCGCAGGGCGCAGCGGCGGGAAACAGGCACAGAAAGGGAAAAAACTAGCACAATCAGGGCAGCAAGGGGGCACAGAAAGGAAAAACGAGCACAATCAGGGCAGCAAAGGGGCACAGAAAGGAAAAACTAGCACAATCAGGGCAGCAAGGGGGCACAGAAAGGAAAAAAACGAGCACAATCAGGGCAGCAAGGGGGCACAGAAAGGAAAAAACGAGCACAATCAGGGCAGCAAGGGGGCACAGAAAGGAAAAAAAACTAGCACAATCAGGGCAGCAAGGGGGCACAGAAAGAAAAAAACGAGCACAATCAGGGCAGCAAGGGGGCACAGAAAGGAAAAAACGAGCACAATCAGGGCAGCAAGGGGGCACAGAAAGGAAAAAACTAGCACAATCAGGGCAGCAAGGGGGCACAGAAAGGAAAAAACTAGCACAATCAGGGCATACCCCATTTTGTCTTTGTGCAAGGGTCTCTGAGCCCAGTCCCAAACAGTTCTGTCCACACTGGTGCAGTATGACCACAGGGGGTGGAGACAGTATTGTGCAAGGGAGACAGGCCTTATTCAGGTGTAAGGAAAACTCCTCCCACTACTCTAAATGCAGCCATGGTCTATTCAGCTCAGCTCTGAGTCATCCAGGAAGGGCGAGGCACACCTCAGCCCCCCCAGTGGCTGTCTACAGTGAATGCACATTCCCAGCCCCTGTCACTCCAAAACCAGATAGTCAATCCACAAACAGGCAGAGGCACACAGAATGGTTAAACAAGAAAATGCTTCTTTGTTTCTTTTGCATATGTCGCCCTAAGTGGGAAGGGTATGCCCAGACGTGTGTCCCGTGCTCTCTACACCACTGGATTCAAGCTAGCCTCGCTGATGAAGGGTGATGCACTGAAACCGGTCCCAGGATTGTTGTTTCTGGTCCAGGGAGGACCTGGCTTGGCAGTTCGGACTGGACTGTTCCCACAAGGAACAGGGTCAAGACTGATTTGCATATGGCTGGGTCCAAACTGGGGTGGTGTGGTGAGCAAAAGGATGATGGATTAAACCCAGATCCTTGTGACTGGGGGTGAATGTTTGCATTGTCCAGCATTCCGTCCATCAATTGGTTCTTTTGCATATGTCACCCTAAGTGGGAAGGGTATGCCCAGACGTGGGTCCCATACTCACTACACCACTGGATTCAAGCTAGCCTGGCTGATGAAGGGTGATGCCCTGAAACCGGTTCCAGGATTCTTGTTTCTGGTCCAGGGAGGATCTGGCTTGGCAGTTCGGGCTGGACTGTTCCCACAAGGAACAGGGTCAAGACTGATTTGCATATGGCTGGGTCCAAACTGGGGTGGTGTGGTGAGCAAAAAGATGATGGATTAAACCCAGATCCTTGTGACTAGAGGTGAATGTTTGCGTTGTCCAGCATTCTGTCCATCGATTGTTTCTTTTGCATATGTTGCCCTAAGTGGGAAGGGTATGCCCAGACGTGGGTCCCGTGCTCACTACAACACTGGATTCAAGCTAGCCTGGCTGATGAAGGGTGATGCCCTGAAACCGGTCCCAGGAGGCTTGTTTCTGGTCCAGGGAGGTCCTGGCTTGGCAGTTCGGGCTGGGCTGTTCCCACAAGGAACAGGGTCAAGACTGATTTGCATATGGCTGGGTCCAAACTGGGGTGGTGTGGTGAGCAAAGGATGATGGATTAAACCCAGATCCTTGTGACTGGGGGTGAATGTTTGCATTGTCCAGCATTCCGTCCATCAATTGTTTCTTTTGCATATGTCGCCCTAAGTGGGAATGGTATGCCCAGACGTGGGTCCTGTGCTCACTACACCACTGGATTCAAGCTAGCCTGGCTGGTGAAGGGTGATGCCCTGAAACCGGTCCCAGGATGCTTGTTTCTGGTCCAGGGAGGACCTGGCTTGGCAGTTCGGGCTGGACTGTTTCCACAAGGAACAGGGTCAAGACTGATTTACATATGGCTGGGTCCAAACTGGGGTGGTGTGGTGAGCAAAAGGATGATGGATTAAACCCAGATCCTTGTGACTGGGGGTGAATGTTTGCATTGTCCAGCATTCTGTCCATCGATTGCTTCTTTTGCATATGTCGCCCTAAGTGGGAAGGGTATGCCCAGACGTGGGCCCCGTGCTCACTACACCACTGGATTCAAGCTAGCCTGGCTGATGAAGGGTGATGCCCTGAAAACGGTCCCAGGATGCTTGTTTCTGGTCCAGGGAGGTCCTGGCTTGGCAGTTCGGGCTGGACTGTTCCCACAAGGAACAGGGTCAAGACTGATTTGCATATGGCTGGGTCCAAACTGGGGTGGTGTGGTGAGCAAAAGGATGATGGATTAAACCCAGATCCTTGTGGCTGGGGGTGATTGTTTGCATTGTCCAGCATTCCGTCCATCAATTGTTTCTTTTGCATATGTCACCCTAAGTGGGAAGGGTATGCCCAGACGTGGGTCCAGTGCTCACTACACCACTGGGTTCAAGCTAGCCTGGCTGATGAAGGGTGATGCCCTGAAACCGGTCCCAGGATGCTTGTTTCTGGTCCAGTGAGGACCTGGCTTGGCAGTTCGGGCTGGACTGTTCCCACAAGGAACAGGGTCAAGACTGATTTGCATATGGCTGGGTCCAAACTGGGGTGGTGTGGTGAGCAAAAGGATGATGGATTAAACCCAGATCCTTGTGACTGGGGGTGAATGTTTGCATTGTCCAGCATTCCGTCCATCAATTGTTTCTTTTGCATACTTTCTAAAAGTGGCATTTTCAAACCCACAATTTAAAAACCATCTTTACTAAAAGATGGGTTATTAAATTCTGAGTTCAGAGAGCCTAAACGTTATTTCTCTATCTTGTACCAATGGGAAGTTATACTTGTCAGATGTTACAAAGTGTCTCCCATTCTATCCAAAGGGGCAGATAGCCCTTCAATAGTGAAAAACGAATTTGGCAATAATTCACTATCGGGACATGTCACACACACCGGCACATGTCCTACCTTTCACAGACACTGTACCCTGCCCAAGTGGGTACCTTGGGCCTACCATAGGGGTACCATACATGTAAGAAAAAGGAAGATTAGGTCCTGGCAAGTGGGTGCACGTACCAGGTTGATATGGCATTTTAAAACAACTTATGCCAATAGTATTTACTCATCTGTCCCACCCGGGACCCAGCACCCGCGGATTAAATGTATTTAAATCAACTCTCAACATCAACGAGAGCGAACCTTTACATTACTAAAGAGTCACCTCGCAATTGTTTATAACATCACGTAGGGGTCAGGGTTTTTCATGTTGATTTGGTGCATGTTAATTTTCATGTTTTATTTTTCAATTTGCAATTAGTATATTATGGAATATTTAGGCATCTAAATAGGTGTTTCAAACAGGATTATCTGCATTTCACTTTCACATTTTTTTTTATTTCCATATCTGCATGTAGCGAGGAATCACGTGTTTTTAATGTGGGTCACGTTTACGTTATAAAGGGAGGTGGTTCTTTTGTTCATGCATGGTGGACTTATTCAGAGGCGGTTTTATTTGATCAGTTTGAACACTGAAGGGAGGAGGAGGTTAAGGGTTTGAGTGCACGCTTTTGAATGCGAGGGTCACGGGGCTCTAATTGGAGGTATAATACAAATGAGTATTTTCGGACTTTATGTTTTGTTTTTTTAGGTCATTTGCATGTTTCTTTCGTTTAACGCCGTTGGGCTTATAGCGGAGCATAATAGGAGGCACCCCAGTGATTAGGGGAATAGATGTATTAAACAGCAGGTTTTAGCACTAGATCGTTTTACATTTCACGTTTTACATTTTAACAGATACAAGGTGTTTTTAGTATACAGTCGTTTATACATTGACAATGGTGTTCCGGATATGCTGTTTTCCTCATATTCACAGTTACCCCTGAAGAAGGGCGAAATGCCCGAAATGCATTGGGTTATAGACTTCATGTGATGTAACAAATGGATAATCTTGACATGCTGTAAAAAGGCCTGGATTGGCATCATACCAGCACTTGAATATCGAGATTACTGTTCACATATCAAACAACGTAAAGAGAATCAATAAAAGAAAATGGTTTAAAATGGATGAACTTTGGTTTACGATGATTTTTCATCTGATTCGGAGGTTGTGTTTCCTGGGACTGTTACAGGAAAATGTATCAGCTTTATATGGAGTTTAAAACTGTGCACAGACACTGCAGTGGCAGGTCTAAGATACCTTTTCAGGGCTACTCATGTGGGTGGCACAACCAGTGCTGCAGGCCCACTAGTAGCAATTGATTTACAGGCCCTGGCACACTCAGGGCCCTTTACTAGGGATTTGCCAGTAAATCAAATTTGTCAATTAGGGAGAACCAATTGTAATAAACATTTACACAGAGAGCATATGCACTTTAGCACTGATCAACAGTGCTAAAGTGCCCAGAGTCCTATAGCCAACAACAAAAGGTCAAGAAAAAATAGGAGGAAGAAGCAGAATGTTTGAGGATAACCCTGCAAAAAGGGCCAAGTCCAACAATGTTGAATTCATCTAACGATCGGACTGCTGACTGTTCTAAGAATCAGTGTCATACCATCTTGCAGCCTATGTATTGCTGAAAAATAAGAGGGGACCACTAAAACTGACTACTTACCTGGTAGAGACTCATGTGGTCTAGGTTAGACATATACTGCACTGAAAAGGAGATGATAATCTATACAGCTCTCAGGGACCAAGTCATAAAAATTGCCAAATAGCATATCTGGTGACAGCTCAATTATGTGTTGTATCTTATAGCTTGGTCCCATGGGATTTCACTCTTTAAGTCCTTGGTGTAAGTATCTAAGGGGAAAATCCAATATACTTCCCGGCGTTTGCGAATTTCCATGCTGTTGATGCCCACTTTTGTATCTATTCTTTCTAGAATTATCCATTGGATCTCCTGTGGTTTGTGATGTAACACCAAATAGTGCTTTACAAGTGGTGCTGCAAGTTTTTTAGTGTGAATGGCAGAGCGATGCTCTGTTAGTGGGGTCTCAAATATGCAAGACGTTTTGCCTACATAGCCCAACTGACATGGACAGTTCAAAAGATATATGATATTACTGGTCTTGCAATTAGTAAACGTTTTCAGACCATAACCATATTTGCTCTCTTCTCTTTTAACATGCAGCTTCAGGCTGCCATACATTTGGAGTAGGCAATGACTCCTATGCAAATACAGGTTAACAATAGGTGCGTGTGAATCAGACCTAAGTCACAATGGGTGTTAGCGGAGTTTGTCTATATTTCCTTATTATATTCTTTATCTCTTTATTTCTTTATCACTACTTTTTCTGATTTGGAGTCGCCTAAGTTTCTTTTTTGAGCACTTCTAGATGTTCTCCTTCGAGAAGTCTGGATAACTACAATTTTAGGCAAATTCTATCTGCATGCAGTTTAGTAACGTGGTTTGTCACAATAGAGTCATGGCCTATTAGTCTATGAACGTGTACGAATTTGGCTTACAAACCGGCTTTAAGGTGTTTTTTATGTAAATTTCATGAGGGCCTGCATGACCTTGATCGACATTTGTTGTGTCCTCAGATACAGCATAGTTCTACAACCTGTGACTTCCTGAAGAAGGCTATTTGCTGAAATGTGTGTAGAAAACATTTATGATTATAGTAGCCACTGTCGGAGAAATGTAGTGGATAACAGGAAAAAAATATAATAATATATAAGAATCAATGTTTGATGCACTATATGTATAACCATCCCTGCCAAATAATGTATAAGGAAGGCTTCTCATCTAGGAGCCTTACATAGATTATCTGTATTCACCATTACTATTGAACTAATTTTGTTTGTCCTTTGTATATCTTCTCGGGTTTTGCGGAATTGTTGTATGCTGTGGAAGGATGAAAGGGTTATGAAAAATGAATGAATCAATTTTGATAATATATGTCCCTCTGGTCATTGCATTTTGTGCCACAAGTTTTGTGATGATGGATTTTTTACCTCATGAATCAATAGTTGAATAGGATTTTTGTACATTTTAGTTAATTGTCCCTGCTTTAGGAACTTTATCTGTTAGCAGCGAACCCCCTGATATTTGCATTTGCATCAGAAATATAGTGCAGGCGCACAAGAAATGTTTTACCTTCATTTTTATCCGGCTATGCCCCCATTCATATAATGAAAATGACCATTCATGTGTGCAGCCATGAAATGTGCACAGTTGCAATGAGTATTGAGGCAGGGACTTCAGACGTTCATGCAGTTACTACTGTAATGTGCATTGCACAGGTGCAAGGAAACAATCATCACATAACTACTGCATGTTCTCTAATTTGTGTGATGGTGTACCCCCAATATAAATGAGGGAATGTATTTGCACATGCAATTACAGGCATGCTTGAACATAACATTTAAAAGCATTCTTTCAGCAGTCCATGCAATACATCACTGAATTAGCATACAGTGCAACATGGAAACACAGATTGTTTTGTGATTTTGTGCTTCGCCCTACAGTTGTGCACAGACGGCCCCCACAAAGGTGGGGCAGTTGGTGCAGTCCAGCTCTGTACCCATCCACAGTGGAAATATTGAACTGCTCTTTAAGGTTTTTTAAGTGCAAAAAGTCCCTTCAAAGACACTGACAGCATGGCAGGTGCAGCACTCTGAGGGTCTGATTCACAAAGGTAACTTACACGTTTGGAGTAATTTACATTTTGAGTGAGTTTACAACTTTTAGTTATTCACAAAGAGAAGAGTGCACCTCAGTCTGCCTTTGGACAAAGGTCAGAGAACCACCCATGCAGGGAGTGGTTCGGTGTCAGCTTTTGTACTCCTGTGGCCCTTTGCTGAAATGGCCACTTCAGTTTAGACTCAGTAAGTGCTCAATATGTCACAATGCTTATGGAGACACAGCTTGGTATTCGCATCTCTGCCAAGTCTCACCTGGTCCCAAAGTGTTTGGTTTAAGCAGAGCCGCAGTGATGTGCTTACATCCTTGTTCCACAGCAAGAATATTCTTTGCACCAACTCATACATGAAGGTTTTAATTCGCAGGAACTCTGGGTGTGTCGCATCTCTTCTGGGATATGCACTCTGATATAGAAAGAATGGAAGCACTCTGAGCAGTGCCATGCATAAGGACATCTACTCTGAAAGATAGTGCTAATTGCCAGATTTGCAAATCGTATAATTACAAGTAATTTTGAATATATGTCCCTACATTTTTCATAAATACATGAACGCACATTAGCTGCATTTGACACATCCCTAGTGGTAAGCGCTTGTTTTGCTATTGTGTGTCTAATCCCCCATATTATTGTTTTTGCAAAAGAACCGCCGTCTTTGTACCCAATGGGGTCTAGCAGTTGTAATAACACAAGAAATACTTAATGGGCTTCCAATTACCTCTTTATCTTTTTGTATGCCTTCTAACAGTAAAATTTGATATGGTTCCATTTTATTTTAGCAGTCAAAATGCTTCCTGGAAACAATAACACAAGCAGCACAGAGAATTCTTTTCGAGGTAATGGTATAAAGTGGAGCTGATAACTGGCTTCATAGATAAAAGCTATCTTCAATCAAGCTATGTTTTCTCAAGGTACTGATCTATTTGATCCATCCAATGGCTTATGAGATTAGCCCTGTCAGTGATGTTAAAGCACATTGTGTATCGTTCCTGGGTGAGTCACTAAGTAGAAACTTGGTATTTATATATCACTCTGATGCTTATTTTTCCAATATTGCGATATGCAAATCAGATTGTGTGTTTTAATTCCATTTAGACGCTGACGCACTAGTAATATAGGACAATTTCCATGACCTGGTTTATTAGACAGTAAATTCATTGAAAACATATTTCCACAGCCACTGGCACCACATAAATCTTCATTTTGAATATTGCTAATTGAGTTGTGTGTTTCTGAATCTGATTTCTACTTCCTAATTAGCAAAATGGCAGTGGAATTATGAAGCATCATCTTGGCCGAATGCTTTTCTTATAAAAGCAACACAATGAGATAATCTTTTTAAATGTGTTACATTTATACAAGCCAGTTAGTTTATGTGGTAGTCTTGTCCCACATGTTCATGTGGTAAAGTAGACGCTGTAGACGTGGCCAGGTAGATGTAGGAGATGTTTATTAAGTTCTTAGGAAGTAGTTACATCAAGCCCCACCAGGAGCAGCCTCTCTGCTGCTCAGCCCATCTTCAACTGTCATTCAACCATCCACACAAGCACCCAGGCATTCCACTCACACTAACATTCTACACGGAACACTCACACTGGCTGAGCAGCATAGAGCAGGGTGAAAGGGAAGATATAAACATCGCATGAGGATACTACATATCCTATTCCTTTTATACTGAACAATAAAAAGAACCAAACTAAAATTGAAAACAACTATACACAATAATGTACACAAGAAGTAAACCATCCATTAACCCAGGGATGCAAGAAATGACACATCACGAGAGGGATAACGGAAGAACAAAGAAAGAAAGAAGAATGGAAGAATAGAAATGCACATGCACTATACCCATCCTCTTCCTTTAATAGTAAACAAATAAAAAGTATATAGCATAATAAGAGCTCACACACACACAAGTGAGCAAGACATGTAACGAGTAAAGTGAAAAACAGAAATAGCATGGGACTGACACCCAAAATGTAACATATGACGTTGCATGGGACTTACACCCAAGAACTTTGTGCAGCAGAAAGCAGCACGTGGGACTGACACCCAAAATGTAACATACGACGTTGCATGGGACTGACACCCAAATGTACATGTAACGTTGCATGGGACTGGCACCCAAGAACTTTGTGCAGCAGAAAGCAGCACAGTGTGACAAACGCACACAATACGTCGACACAACAGAAACGACGCAAATGCACTGAGGGAAGCGCAGGGCGACTTATACACCACAAACATAACAAGAAGTTCAAAGGTGTAACTTGGACTGACACCCAAACATAGACATCCAGACGAAAGGATGTACATCAAACTCACTGTAAGGAATGACATAACTCGAAAAACATGGAGCGTAACAACTAGTGTCACAAGGGGCTAATACCCAAGGACATGTACAGCATCATTAAATACAAATGCAGTACAGTGTGGCACACGCACACAAGGAAATGGGACTAAAACCCATACCACTAGTAACAAATACGTAAAGAAGAGAAATGGGACTGAAACCCATACCACAAGTAACCAATACGTAAAGAAGGGAAATGGGACATGAACCCACTCCCATCCCAAAGACAGGGATAAAACATAAGACAATGCGTGAACCTAAGACATGGGACTAAGACCCACTCCCATCCCCTTGGTCGGGATTCTACATTTGTAAACCAAACATACGTGAAAAAGAGAAATGGGACTAGGACCCACTCCCATCCCCTTAGTAGGGATAACAATGTCTGAAGTACAGGGACATGGGACTGAAACCCACCCCTAACCCTTGGGCAGGGATAACAATGTCATAAAGAAAAACATCAGAGATCTAATGCCAACATAACACGTACATGTGAAATTTCAAACAACAATGTAGGCATATAGCAATCACAAGTCACTCAAAATTCAAGTCTCTTTTCCCTGTAAATGAAGACAGATTTGCATTAAAACTTTTAGACAAGCTCAACAAACTTGTATTCTTTTTTAAAACCAAAGGTGTGCCTGTCACCGCGATCTATTGGGACAAGCATTCCAATTCTCCCAAGAGCACTTCCAAAGAAAGCTATGACACAGTTAAAAACATCCCTGAAATACAGGATGACAGACAGGCGAGGCGTGAGACAGCTCTTGTAGACGTGCAAGAAGTAAGGAGAGTCACTGACCGCATCGCATCATTTGAAGAGTTCATGTGAAGTAACATCTTAGTAGTGAATAACGACGATGTTGCAACTGACGAGGAGAACAGACTTGAAAAGTACCGCAGCCAAAACCATGAAGAGAAGGGACGCTCCGTCATTGAACCTTTTGAAACTTTATTGGGAGGACAATGGTTGGCAGGTTACCAGAGGGCACATTAAAAGCACGATATCCGGCAAAGTAAAGAGCCTGCAACCGCCAACTCCAAGATGGCGGGACACACAGGAGACGTACGCCGAGTGGCTCACGGCGCGCTCCTGTTGCAAAACGTCATAGGCAGCATTGAAGAACTTTGCACGTCATGAAGGGCTCTGGAGAGGCTCCACGCGACACCAATAACACGGTAAGGTGCGCGAGCTGTGCTTGAATTTGAAATCAAAATGCAACTGTCATCCTTAACAGCACTTGTAGTAGGGACTGCAACAAACATTTTAAAAGGGATGAAATCTTCCCTTTGGAGACAGTGTACACGGCGATTTTGAAAATCGGTCCACCCTTCGCACTATGAACACGCCAGTACTTATAATAGGCACGAATAATGAACACTCCAGTGCAGCGCCAGTACGAAGGTGCGCTAAGTTTAACAATGTCACACATCCAAGTGAAAGGGTAGTAGAATACTGACCAGAATGTTGTACTCGCATACCAAACTTTTAAGTAAAACGGAAACACTTCGCACCCGGGCAAAAGCAAAGACAGTCACTGAATACCTTGGTTCTGGATGCCCTGTAGTCATTTGAAGTGGCACGTAGGCACTGGTTGAGACAATTCTTCTTCTGCTGTGGATTACCAGGTGGTGTAGACGCAGAGATGACTTTACAGCACGCCTGGTCAGGGCTGTCCGGTGTAGTGGACACTGGTGGGGCAAAGAGGCGCGCTTGACTGGTTTCTTTTCCTTGTGTTTCATGAATTTTGATGCTCTTCATCATTACTTGTAGTAGGTTCTTTCCTACACGTTGTCCTGTTGTACTCCACATTCTTAGTTGGCTCCAACTACCTTCTTTGCGTGAGATTAGCTCCAGATCGTCGCCATAAATATGTAGTAGTCTTGTCCCACATGTTCATGTGGTAAAGTAGACGCTGTAGACGTGGCCAGGTAGATGTAGGAGATGTTTATTAAGTTCTTAGGAAGTAGTTACATCAAGCCCCACCAGGAGCAGCCTCTCTGCTGCTCAGCCCATCTTCAACTGTCATTCAACCATCCACACAAGCACCCAGGCATTCCACTCACACTAACATTCTACACGGAACACTCACACTGGCTGAGCAGCATAGAGCAGGGTGAAAGGGAACATATAAACATCGCATGAGGATACTACAGTTTACAATTCAAATATAGCGAATTTATTATTGATTTCATTTTCTTAATGCCTAATATGTGTTTTGTCCGTTATGACATCTCATGACTACTGTTCTAAACTTGGGATCTGATAATCTCTGTTCAAACTGAGACTTCACTAGTTGTCAAAAGAATGATGTTCTCTTCAGCAAACCACATTTTCATCCTGTGCATCAAATTGTAAATAGTCACAGCGGCGGCTCCTCCGCTAAGGCAGAGAAGCGCCGCCCCACTGCTCTTTGAGCAGTGGAAAAAGGAAAAAATGATAATAACACAAGTTATTATCATTTTATTTTTCTGCTGTCAGGCAGGTTTACGGGGCGGGGCTGAGCTGTTGTCACAGCCAGCAGGGGAGGAGTGCTTGGGGCACTTAAGTGCGCATGACGGTTTGGCTGACTGTCTTGGGCCGGCCAAACAGTCATGCGCACTTTGCATGTTCTCTACCTGCTGTATTGTACAGCCTGGGTGGAGAACATGCACAGGCTCATAGTCCCCATCTGAGTGCCGAACCACGATGCTCAGACCAATCACGACGCTGCCGTCAAGGTGACAGCAGAATCGTGATTGGCTTAGGGGAGCCTGTGTGCGATTCCTGCTTCCGGCAAAAACAGAAGAACGGAGGCGAGGTGGCTGCCGGCAGCAAGGTAAGAAACTTTTAATTTATTTTTCTATCCCCCGCCTCACCCTTACTACTCGGTGGCAGCCGCCACTGAAATATGTGCAATGCAGATATGGAAATGACGATGCGACACTATGCCACCTAGTACTGTCCAAATTATATCTTCCCTTTCTAAACTTCCCATTAAATCCTATTGCTGTAATATAGCGTCAGACCTGTCCTCCAGGCCACTAGAGCTGCCACTCACTGCTGAGCGGTGATATTGAGAATACTGTTACACAATTGCATCCCAGATGTCTGGGCACAACTCCAGTGGTCCTTGGGTGCTGTGCTTAATTTGAGCAAGTGGTCTCCGGTGCTCAGCACAAACATTTAATTGTCAACACAGGCTCTTATGACAGTCTGTCACATGGTGGCACTGTTTGTGTAATGTAGAGATGAGCACAACAGTTGTTTATTAATTCAACGTACATTAAAAATGACTAATACCTGCTGCCCAAGCCATTCTTATACCTTACAGCTTTATTCTTATAGCCATGAGGGCCTGGAATAGCCTGAATAGTCACACGTGTAGGAGTATGATGGTGAGTGGTTGTGTTGGTATTGTCCTTGACAGCACTGGCAGGGGCAATGGGAGGTTTTAAGAATTGGGTTACTGGTTGACTGGGGTGTGAGCCCTGGTCAAGCAGTAACCACAATCCTTGTCAGGGTAAGGTACAAGCAAACCCTAAATTAACCTGTGCTCCACCCCCTGGAAGCTTGGCACACATCAAACAGTACAACAGCGAAAACACCACACAAAATATCCCACGCCGAATTAGAAAAAACAAGCTTAATTTAACAGGTAAAACAACCCCAGAATGACAATAATCCAATTAGTAGAACCAGAGCTATGAATTTTTAAATAATAAAGTGAAAAATAGCGCCTAAAAGCACAAAGTGCCTACCACAGCTATCTGGTCTCGCTTGCCCAGGTCAAATTCAAACATTCAGGCCGACCGTGATGGAGCGCAAGTTGGATGCAGTCCCAGATTAGTGCCACTGAAGGTTTACCTTCTCAAGTTTTGTGCCAAGAGTCCCGTTTGCATTAGAGAGGGTCGTGAGGAGCAAGAAGAGCATTGCAGGTGGTTGTCAGCGTGGCACAAAGGGCAGGTCAGGTGTTTGGACGGGTGGCCTGGATCTGGGGTCTCAATGCCGCCCTGTGAAAAGACAGGCTGATGGTGGCTTGCGCTGATTTCTGGTGTGAGCGGCACTGTCTCGATGTGAATGGACCCGTTCGAGGTCGCGAAGAGCCCAAAAGCTTCATTAAGGAGCCTGTGAGCCACACCAAGGGTCCAGGACCTTAGAAGCACCACTTGGGGGTCAGGGAACTCCCTGCTGAGTCCAGGAGCAGGTTGGGGAGCCTTTTATGCCCTTGAAGCTCAGATCAGGAGGCCAGCAGACTAGCCCATGGAGTCACTCTGGGGTCCTGGGTTCGAGATGAATTTGCAGATTCAGTTCTTCTTCCCCAAGCAAGAGGGCAGCTGGTCAGCACAGCAGGGCAGCAGTTCCATTAGAGCAGCAGTCCAGCAGAGTGGCAGTCCTTGTAGCAGTACAGCAGTCCTTCTTCCTGGCAGAGTATCCACTGGTACAGAAGTGTATTGATGAGTTGATGTCTGAGGTCCAGTATTTATACCCAGTTGTGCCTTTGAAATGGGGGAGAAGCTTCTAGAGGTTTCCCTTTGAAGTCCCCAGGCACCCTGCCTTGGCTTCAAACTAGCTACAGGGAGTAGGCAGTTCTTTTTGTGAAGGAAGGACACAGCCTATTCAGGTGTAAGTGTGGGTGTGCCTAGCTCCTCCCTCCCATCCTGCCATTGATGGCCCATCCAGCAAACCTAAGCTCCCTATTCTATGTGGCTGTCTAGGAGGAATACACAAAGTTCAACTGTCAGCTACACCCAGTCATGTGACCAGAGACAGGCTGCAGGCACTAATTGTCTAAGGCAAGAAAATGCCAACTTTCTAAAAGTAATAAATTATGTATACTCAGCAGTAATGCACTCAATGTTTTCACTATTAATCTGTTAAAACAAGAATCATGTTTAAACAAAAATTGGTGTGCGTTTTCTGAGGTGGTTCCACCCTACCACCTATGCTGAAAGCGAGAATAAACTAGGACTAGGACTATGTCATATATATTTTTCTTCATGTTTATTATTCAATTTATTGTATTTCACATGAGGTTCTTTTTAGCATATATTTTTCCTGTTTGTGTTTTGGTATTGTATCACTGGCACTATGTTAACACCTCGTGACAGGCAGGCTTTCATGCATAATGCAGTGTATCTTATATTTTCGATTCCACATACAACCTTTATCTTGTGCATGTATTCAGTTTTGTTTCACATGTTCAACAAATATATGTGGGTTTTGTATGCACCTAATTGTACATTATATCTTTTGGCGCGATTACAATATTGTTGCATTTAATATTGTTGCATTCAATTGATTGTTTCGGATGCATGCATATTTCTCATGTCGAATTCAGGATTACACATTGTGTTCGTAGCCATTTACCTATACTTTGTTTTACATAATTGTTATTCACATCCATTGTTCAACATGTTTAAACTCGTGTCTGTCTATGCATTACCATGTTAAGATGTCTGCCTTCTTTTGGTTTCTCACATTTACAGTTTCTTGGCATCAGTCCTATGTTTGTGTTCACGACCGCACGTTAAGTCGGCATCTCTCGTAATTAGTTAAGTTCACTCACACTGAGCGTGGCACGCTCCATTAGTTCAGTATTTGGACGTTTGAAGTTCCCATGCACTGTGGTTACGTTTTTCGGTGAGTTTCACATCGTTTGGGGTCTTGGGAAGACTTCTTGATTTAAGGCTTGGTTACATCACATCACATACACATATATATTCTTTACAGGAATTGGTATGCTCCGGTCATAAATACGATCGCCGCCATCATTCCCTCGGGTTAGCTTACAAGTTTACGATTGGGCATTTGGTAAGCTGGTCTCTTTTTCTTTTTCTTTTCGTCTCGTTTTAACAACTATGTAACCGCGGTAAAGCGGTCTATGTAATCTCACTTTTCTTTAATTTCACAGTTTTCTTTCCGACTTCGAATCAGAATCGAATTTAAAAAGTCGTGTGGGTAAGCCCGCATTTCATGAGGTTTCGGTTTAGTCACTAATTACAGGCTTGATCATTATCACTCAGTATTTGTTGGATTTAAGCTTTATTCTTAATTTTCTTCTGCTTGTATGGTTCACGGGTGTTACACGTCTTTTGGACTTCAGATTCCATCATACACAGTTATGTTGGTTGTGGGACTGCGGTGAATCTGCCGTATGTACATACCCTGCTTGTATTTTGATCTTTTAGAGCAATTGACACGTGTGATTAAGTTTCAGGTTTCAGGTGCTGTTTTCTTGCCACTGTAGTTGACGTTTTAGTTTACTCATCTATTATTCTTTGATATATTGCAACCTTCCCGGATGTCTTGCAAGACACATTGTCAATTGATATTCATTGTTTATATGTAATCAGATTCATTTATTTTTGTAGATTTTCCCTGACGAAGGGTGTATGTACACCCGAAATGCATTGGGATTGAATATCCACGTTCAGACGCAACATTTAATGTATGCATTTATGCTACCGATGAAGACAGTATTTCTTCATTAAATTGGATTGAAGATATCTCGTTGGATTCTCTCATCATCATTTTTTCATTTTCATCTGATTAAATTGTATATATGTTCGCTGTGGATCAGATTAATCATGTTCATAATTGCATATGATGTTTATAAGTTGTAATTCATATTGAGTCAATACACCCGTGCTTGGGTTCTCAGGTAGTGCGTGATCTGTCTAAGACTCACGTCCTAGTTTATTCTCGCTTTCAGCATAGGTGGTAGGGTGGAACCACCTCAGAAAACGCACACCAATTTTTGTTTAAACATGATTCTTGTTTTAACAGATTAATAGTGAAAACATTGAGTGCATTACTGCTGAGTATACATAATTTATTTCTTCTATTTCACCCGAACCAGCAATCTTTTTGCACCATTAAACATGTCTTTTGAGGACATTTTACATCTCACTGATAATAAAGCGGAAGCTAAAGTGTATAGTGATAATGAAGCACAAGATATTTACGGCCTCATCCGGGAGGTTAGGTCATTTGATATGACCCAAGGTCCAGTTACACATCAATTACGGCAACTGGAATATCTCATGCGGCGAGAAATCAATCAAAGCACTACAGCGATATGGGTCAGTTGTCGACTTTTAAAACACAGTTTTCTTTGCCTTTCTATGTCATATATATTTTTCTTCATGTTTATTATTCAATTTATTGTATTTCACATGAGGTTCTTTTAGCATATATTTTTCCTGTTTGTGTTTTGGTATTGTATCACTGGCACTATGTTAACACCTCGTGACAGGCAGGCTTTCATGCATAATGCAGTGTATCTTATATTTTCGATTCCACATACAACCTTTATCTTGTGCATGTATTCAGTTTTGTTTCAAATGTTCAACAAATATATGTGGGTTTTGTATGCACATAATTGTACATTATATCTTTTAGCGCGATTACAATATTGTTGCATTTAATATTGTTGCATTCAATTGATTGTTTCGGATGCATGCATATTTCTCATGTCGAATTCAGGATTACACATTGTGTTCGTAGCCATTTACCTATACTTTGTTTTACATAATTGTTATTCACATCCATTGTTCAACATGTTTAAACTCGTGTCTGTCTATGCATTACCATGTTAAGATGTCTGCCTTCTTTTGGTTTCTCACATTTACAGTTTCTTGGCATCAGTCCTATGTTTGTGTTCACGACCGCACGTTAAGTCGGCATCTCTCGTAATTAGTTAAGTTCACTCACACTGAGCGTGGCACGCTCCGTTACTTCAGTATTTGGACGTTTGAAGTTCCCATGCACTGTGGTTACGTTTTTCGGTGAGTTTCACATCGTTTGGGGTCTTGGGAAGACTTCTTGATTTAAGGCTTGGTTACATCACATCACATACACATATATATTCTTTACAGGAATTGGTATGCTCCGGTCATAAATACGATCGCCGCCATCATTCCCTCGGGTTAGCTTACAAGTTTACGATTGGGCATTTGGTAAGCTGGTCTCTTTTTCTTTTTCTTTTTCTTTTCGTCTCGTTTTAACAACTATGTAACCGCGGTAAAGCGGTCTATGTAATCTCACTTTTCTTTAATTTCACAGTTTTCTTTCCGACTTCGAATCAGAATCGAATTTAAAAAGTCGTGTGGGTAAGCCCGCATTTCATGAGGTTTCGGTTTAGTCACTAATTACAGGCTTGATCATTATCACTCAGTATTTGTTGGATTTAAGCTTTATTCTTAATTTTCTTCTGCTTGTATGGTTCACGGGTGTTACACGTCTTTTGGACTTCAGATTCCATCATACACAGTTATGTTGGTTGTGGGACTGCGGTGAATCTGCCGTATGTACATACCCTGCTTGTATTTTGATCTTTTAGAGCAATTGACACGTGTGATTAAGTTTCAGGTTTCAGGTGCTGTTTTCTTGCCACTGTAGTTGACGTTTTAGTTTACTCATCTATTATTCTTTGATATATTGCAACCTTCCCGGATGTCTTGCAAGACACATTGTCAATTGATATTCATTGTTTATATGTAATCAGATTCATTTATTTTTGTAGATTTTCCCTGATGAAGGGTGTATGTACACCCGAAATGCATTGGGATTGAATATTCACGTTCAGACGCAACATTTAATTTATGCATTTATGCTACCGATGAAGACAGTATTTCTTCATTAAATTGGATTGAAGATATCTCGTTGGATTCTCTCATCATCATTTTTTCATTTTCATCTGATTAAATTGTATATATGTTCGCTGTGGATCAGATTAATCATGTTCATAATTGCATATGATGTTTATAAGTTGTAATTCATATTGAGTCAATACACCCGCGCTTGGGTTCTCAGGTAGTGCGTGATCTGTCTAAGACTCACGTCCTAGTTTATTCTCGCTTTCAGCATAGGTGGTAGGGTGGAACCACCTCAGAAAACGCACACCAATTTTTGTTTAAACATGATTCTTGTTTTAACAGATTAATAGTGAAAACATTGAGTGCATTACTGCTGAGTATACATAATTTATTTCTTCTATTTCACCCGTACCAGCAATCTTTTTGCACCATTAAACATGTCTTTTGAGGACATTTTACATCTCACTGATAATAAAGCGGAAACTAAAGTGTATAGTGATAATGAAGCACAAGATATTTACGGCCTCATCCGGGAGGTTAGGTCATTTGATATGACCCAAGGTCCAGTTACACATCAATTTCGGCAACTGGAATATCTCATGCGGCGAGAAATCAATCAAAGCACTACAGCGATATGGGTCAGTTGTCGACTTTTAAAACACAGTTTTCTTTGCCTTTCTATGTCATATATATTTTTCTTCATGTTTATTATTCAATTTATTGTATTTCACATGAGGTTCTTTTTAGCATATATTTTTCCTGTTTGTGTTTTGGTATTGTATCACTGGCACTATGTTAACACCTCGTGACAGGCAGGCTTTCATGCATAATGCAGTGTATCTTATATTTTCGATTCCACATACAACCTTTATCTTGTGCATGTATTCAGTTTTGTTTCAAATGTTCAACAAATATATGTGGGTTTTGTATGCACCTAATTGTACATTATATCTTTTGGCGCGATTACAATATTGTTGCATTTAATATTGTTGCATTCAATTGATTGTTTCGGATGCATGCATATTTCTCATGTCGAATTCAGGATTACACATTGTGTTCGTAGCCATTTACCTATACTTTGTTTTACATAATTGTTATTCACATCCATTGTTCAACATGTTTAAACTCGTGTCTGTCTATGCATTACCATGTTAAGATGTCTGCCTTCTTTTGGTTTCTCACATTTACAGTTTCTTGGCATCAGTCCTATGTTTGTGTTCACGACCGCACGTTAAGTCGGCATCTCTCGTAATTAGTTAAGTTCACTCACACTGAGCGTGGCACGCTCCGTTACTTCAGTATTTGGACGTTTGAAGTTCCCATGCACTGTGGTTACGTTTTCGGTGAGTTTCACATCGTTTGGGGTCTTGGGAAGACTTCTTGATTTAAGGCTTGGTTACATCACATCACATACACATATATATTCTTTACAGGAATTGGTATGCTCCGGTCATAAATACGATCGCCGCCATCATTCCCTCGGGTTAGCTTACAAGTTTACGATTGGGCATTTGGTAAGCTGGTCTCTTTTTCTTTTTCTTTTCGTCTCGTTTTAACAACTATGTAACCGCGGTAAAGCGGTCTATGTAATCTCACTTTTCTTTAATTTCACAGTTTTCTTTCCGACTTCGAATCAGAATCGAATTTAAAAAGTCGTGTGGGTAAGCCCGCATTTCATGAGGTTTCGGTTTAGTCACTAATACAGGCTTGATCATTATCACTCAGTATTTGTTGGATTTAAGCTTTATTCTTAATTTTCTTCTGCTTGTATGGTTCACGGGTGTTACACGTCTTTTGGACTTCAGATTCCATCATACACAGTTATGTTGGTTGTGGGACTGCGGTGAATCTGCCGTATGTACATACCCTGCTTGTATTTTGATCTTTTAGAGCAATTGACACGTGTGATTAAGTTTCAGGTTTCAGGTGCTGTTTTCTTGCCACTGTAGTTGACGTTTTAGTTTACTCATCTATTATTCTTTGATATATTGCAACCTTCCCGGATGTCTTGCAAGACACATTGTCAATTGATATTCATTGTTTATATGTAATCAGATTCATTAATTTTTTGTAGATTTTCCCTGACGAAGGGTGTATGTACACCCGAAATGCATTGGGATTGAATATCCACGTTCAGACGCAACATTTAATTTATGCATTTATGCTACCGATGAAGACAGTATTTCTTCATTAAATTGGATTGAAGATATCTCGTTGGATTCTCTCATCATCATTTTTTCATTTTCATCTGATTAAATTGTATATATGTTCGCTGTGGATCAGATTAATCATGTTCATAATTGCATATGATGTTTATAAATTGTAATTCATATTGAGTCAATACACCCGCGCTTGGGTTCTCAGGTAGTGCGTGATCTGTCTAAGACTCACGTCCTAGTTTATTCTCGCTTTCAGCATAGGTGGTAGGGTGGAACCACCTCAGAAAACGCACACCAATTTTTGTTTAAACATGATTCTTGTTTTAACAGATTAATAGTGAAAACATTGAGTGCATTACTGCTGAGTATACATAATTTATTTCTTCTATTTCACCCGTACCAGCAATCTTTTGCACCATTAAACATGTCTTTTGAGGACATTTTACATCTCACTGATAATAAAGCGGAAACTAAAGTGTATAGTGATAATGAAGCACAAGATATTTACGGCCTCATCCGGGAGGTTAGGTCATTTGATATGACCCAAGGTCCAGTTACACATCAATTTCGGCAACTGGAATATCTCATGCGGCGAGAAATCAATCAAAGCACTACAGCGATATGGGTCAGTTGTCGACTTTTAAAACACAGTTTTCTTTGCCTTTCTATGTCATATATATTTTTTCTTCATGTTTATTATTCAATTTATTGTATTTCACATGAGGTTCTTTTTAGCATATATTTTTCCTGTTTGTGTTTTGGTATTGTATCACTGGCACTATGTTAACACCTCGTGACAGGCAGGCTTTCATGCATAATGCAGTGTATCTTATATTTTCGATTCCACATACAACCTTTATCTTGTGCATGTATTCAGTTTTGTTTCAAATGTTCAACAAATATATGTGGGTTTTGTATGCACCTAATTGTACATTATATCTTTTGGCGCGATTACAATATTGTTGCATTTAATATTGTTGCATTCAATTGATTGTTTCGGATGCATGCATATTTCTCATGTCGAATTCAGGATTACACATTGTGTTTGTAGCCATTTACCTATACTTTGTTTTACATAATTGTTATTCACATCCATTGTTCAACATGTTTAAACTCGTGTCTGTCTATGCATTACCATGTTAAGATGTCTGCCTTCTTTTGGTTTCTCACATTTACAGTTTCTTGGCATCAGTCCTATGTTTGTGTTCACGACCGCACGTTAAGTCGGCATCTCTCGTAATTAGTTAAGTTCACTCACACTGAGCGTGGCACGCTCCGTTACTTCAGTATTTGGACGTTTGAAGTTCCCATGCACTGTGGTTACGTTTTTCGGTGAGTTTCACATCGTTTGGGGTCTTGGGAAGACTTCTTGATTTAAGGCTTGGTTACATCACATCACATACACATATATATTCTTTACAGGAATTGGTATGCTCCGGTCATAAATACGATCGCCGCCATCATTCCCTCGGGTTAGCTTACAAGTTTACGATTGGGCATTTGGTAAGCTGGTCTCTTTTTCTTTTTCTTTTCGTCTCGTTTTAACAACTATGTAACCGCGGTAAAGCGGTCTATGTAATCTCACTTTTCTTTAATTTCACAGTTTTCTTTCCGACTTCGAATCAGAATCGAATTTAAAAAGTCGTGTGGGTAAGCCCGCATTTCATGAGGTTTCGGTTTAGTCACTAATTACAGGCTTGATCATTATCACTCAGTATTTGTTGGATTTAAGCTTTATTCTTAATTTTCTTCTGCTTGTATGGTTCACGGGTGTTACACGTCTTTTGGACTTCAGATTCCATCATACACAGTTATGTTGGTTGTGGGACTGCGGTGAATCTGCCGTATGTACATACCCTGCTTGTATTTTGATCTTTTAGAGCAATTGACACGTGTGATTAAGTTTCAGGTTTCAGGTGCTGTTTTCTTGCCACTGTAGTTGACGTTTTAGTTTACTCATCTATTATTCTTTGATATATTGCAACCTTCCCGGATGTCTTGCAAGACACATTGTCAATTGATATTCATTGTTTATATGTAATCAGATTCATTAATTTTTGTAGATTTTCCCTGACGAAGGGTGTATGTACACCCGAAATGCATTGGGATTGAATATCCACGTTCAGACGCAACATTTAATTTATGCATTTATGCTACCGATGAAGACAGTATTTCTTCATTAAATTGGATTGAAGATATCTCGTTGGATTCTCTCATCATCATTTTTTCATTTTCATCTGATTAAATTGTATATATGTTCGCTGTGGATCAGATTAATCATGTTCATAATTGCATATGATGTTTATAAGTTGTAATTCATATTGAGTCAATACACCCGCGCTTGGGTTCTAAGGTAGTGCGTGATCTGTCTAAGACTCACGTCCTAGTTTATTCTCGCTAACTTTCTAAAAGTGGCATTTTCAGAATAGTAATTTAAAACCAGACTTCACCATAAGTTAGGATTTTAGAGACAGCAAACATGAACTGGTTATCTCTTCCAATTTTAAAATTATAATTATAAAATGTACTAAGGCAACTCCAATTTTATCCTATGGAAGAGATATACCTTGCAGTAGTGAAAAACAAATTTAAGAGTCTTCAACTACCAGGACATATAAAACTTAAAAGCACATGTCCTTCTTTTTAAATACATTACACCCTGTCCTCTGGGTTGTCCAAGGCCTTCCCTAGCTTGACTTATATGTATTAAAAAAGGAAAGTTTGGTCCTGGCAGCAGGTTTATTTTGCCTGATTGAAATGGCTGTTTAAACCTGCACATACAGGCTCTGCATTGGCAGGCCCAAGGCATATTTAAAGGGCTACTGCAGGCCTTTACAGGCCCTGGTCACATTTAGTACCACTTTACAAAGGGCTTACAAATAAATTAAATATGTCAATTGGGTATAAGCCAGTGTTACCATGTTTAGAAGAGAGATCACAAGCACTTCAGCACTGGTTAACATAAGACCAGCAAAAACAAGATCAGCACAAAAAAATCAAAGAGGAAGGCAAAACGTTGGGGGGAAGACCACCCTAAGGCTAACAGGTCTAACAGTGGTGGAAGCTGCAGTGGACTCTTGACACAGACATAGCTCTTATTTTGTAACGAATTATGCACTGCTTGGGTGTCAAGAATTTTTTCTGGGTTTTTAATTATTCAAACAGTTGAGCAGGCAAACAGTCAAGAGTCACTCTAGGTGGCGGTAACAATAGGTAGCTTGTACTCAGAACTTTCACAAAGTAATAACCCAATATTGGCAAATGCACACTTCTAACTATAGTTTTGAAACACTGCTGATTTTCGCTTACAGCAGCAGCAAAATGAAAGGAGCTAAAAGAAAAGCAGACACAAAAACTGAAAGTCCTAGCTTTGCCACAGGTACTGCCTTAAGCATTTTTGTAGCTGCTATTTGGCAGGAGCTTTACCTGCAATAAATTTGATCATTAATAATAGATGTTATGCATCAAAAATTTCAGTTTGTCCATAGTCTCTGGAAATCATAATTAAATTAGTATGGACTTTATTTTGCAATCAATTTAGGTACTAGATAGAATGTTACACAGTATTTTGTCTGAATTTATATGCCAACCCTTACCTACTGAAAGGGAACTTGGATACCCAACTCTCAAAAGTAAGACTTCAGGTTCACAAAGATAAACAGGCCCAAATTCCCAGTGTCAAAGTAATAGGCCCTTTGGTATACAGTCATTTGCAACATATGGCCACTGGGTGCAGTTACTTTGTTCCCAAAATCAATGGTTTAAGGCAGCTAGTGGTGAAGGGAAATTAAAAAATATACACCGGAAGATTACTACAGGTATCACCCCTTTAGGATCAGAATCACAGAAATGAAAGACATTGTCAAAATATTTTGGTGGTGCAATACTTGCATGACTAGGACACCCACTGGGCACAATAGTTCTCACTAGTAAACAGTGGAAGCACTGGTTTAGGTTCACATTCCAACCACACCTAAAAACTGAAATATCCAGAAAGCAATGAATGCTCTTTTAGTTTTAAAGGAAGTTTATTAAAGTGACACAAAGTACATCATGATAATACAATTAAACCAATGAAGGAAATACATTTAAATAGGAGGCAGGAGGAAGGAAAAGAGAAACTTGGGCAAAAGAATAAGAAAAGCATACACGGTTAAAAGTGGAAAACAATCTGATGATATTGCAGAACATTTTAGAGCATTTGTAAGCAAATTAAAAACATAATTAAAAGTAAATATAAAGTGAAAAAAAAGGAAAGTCAGGGAGGTTTGGGAACTACTTCTGCGATAGGTCGAGCTTAAAAGAAGATTTTGCATGAATATCTACAAAAATAGTGATGGGAGATGATAAGGCAAAATGTTTAAAACCAGTGAAATAGAATGAATATGGCCCCACCATGCCCTGAAATTACGACCTGCGAGGTCCGTTGAGCAGTTGAGTAGAGCCTGCCCGTGGCTGTGGACACCCAGGCCAGTAGACGGAGGTCCCGGCCGGCCCTCATCCACATCCAAGAAAAGCGCTCGAGGGGGCGGAGCGAGTCATAGGGAGAGATCGGGCCCCTTGAATGGTGCTTGGCGGGCTGGGAACGCGCTGCCGTTGGGGCCTGCGGATGCGCTAAGTGCCCAACAGACAGGATGCGTCCCATAAAGGACACATCGAAGAACTGGACCTGAACATTTTTATTGCTGCGGCTGGTGCGATCCCCCCTACGGAGTTGGGTCATCGGGGTTCCCCCCGTGGATGCCCTGGGTGACTGTCTTGGGAGCACCACTGAGGACGGCCGTGGGACGACCGGAGTGGTCCGCACTTACCCGAAGGCAGCCACAACATTCCGGCCATACAGACACATCCAGGGGGAGTAGAGTCCCCGCGGCCCAGAAGAAAGGACTAGACTGGGACGACCTGCAGGCTGGGGGTCTGGCAAGTCTGAATCCATTAGGGGGTCTACTTGGCTGGCCACCTAGGGCTGCAGAAGCAGCCAAGCTAGGCTTGGTGTGGCTTGTGGCCAGATTAGGTCAGATTCTGTGAGGCCTGGCCTGCAATATGGTCACCGGGAGTACCTGTTGGGGCACCTCAGAGGTCATCCCCAGGTGACACAACTGGATATACCAGTCAAATATAGAATTCCATACGGACATAAGGCCGTTGTCGCCTGAGAGGGGAGGCTTTCCACTGTACTCCCCCCTCCTTCTTCCCCCCTCTCCCCAGCATGGGCAAAGATAAACCGGCGGGCTCCGAGCAAAGCACTCTGGATCAGTTTACCACCACCCGGTCGGTGCAAATGGGGGCGATGCTAGCGGTCCTGTTCCCGACAACGCGGAGCTGCTCACTGCGATCATTCAGTTCTGAGATACCCTCGAATCGAAGATCGGCGCCGTTGGGTCTGAGATTTCATTTCTACACCAGGACCTCTGCAATGCCGTGGACCGGATCACGGGTCAAGGCCAAAGGCCGGAGAGGCAGAGACGGTCAGCCTGCATTATTGTTCATCCTCCTAGGTCTGGGAGCACCAGTTGGATCTAGACCTATGCCTCCTATTGGAGTTACACCTCTTCTGCCTGTTTCTCTGTGATCCTTGTGAGGAGTCGGATTCCAGCGGTGAAGGGGTATGCGGTTTTAGGTGTATTGTCTCGTCCGCCCAGGTGAAGATCGCTTCAGGCGTGTCGAAAACATTTGATTTAGAGTTATATGTGACCCTCATCCTGGTGGGATACAGCAGCATATATTGTACACCGAGTTCCCTAAGCCAGCATTTTGCTGGGGTGGTAGGATATGTGGCGAGCCCACCACCCCTCTAAGTTAAGTTTTACATTTCTATCAACCGTGCATGGCTCTTTATCAAGGCTAGATTATGTCTTCTTGCCACATACCCACATACATAGAGTGTTCATATGTCTATCTTGGGAAGGGGGTTGTCGTACCATTCCCCGGTCTTACTCAAGCTGCGTATAGGATCTCAAAAGCCTCCATTCAGGTGGCGTATGTCACCTTGACACCTCCAAGACCCGAAATACCAGGAAGTTTTTTGTCAGGCCATTTCCGATTACCTTTCGTCCAATGCCGCCTCGGCTCCATCCAGTGTTATCCTTTGGGAAGCTCTCAAACCCACAATTCGTGGTGTGGATATTGGCTTCCGTGCGGGCAAAAAGCGCAAATATCTCGCCCAAATTGTAGAATTGGAAGACCGCCAGAGGTCCCTAGAAGCCCATTTCACTACGGGTGCCAGTCCAACATCGCATCGCAATCTCCTCCAAACACATAAACAAATACATCAACATCTCACCAATGAGGCACATGAGATTTGGCTAGCATCACAACACAAAATTTACAAATGGGGTGATACATCTAGTAAAATGCTCCATCGGCTGTGCCAGGCTGCGATGTCCCCCACTCCCGTTCTGGCACTTCACGACACAGATGGTGTTTTGTGCACGTCCCCTGACGCAGTGGTCCAAGTGTTCGCAGCTTACAATGCCTCCTTGTATAAGGAGCATGAACGCATATTGAGCATGCTGATAGGGGAATTTCTAACAGATATACCCCCCAACAGCTCTCCGACCACATACGCAACCAATTAGATGCTCCTATAACTGTAGACAAACTCAGAGCCCCGTTAGTTAGTATACGCCCCGGCTGGGCGCCCAGGCCCAATGGCTTCTTCAGTGATTTCCTACGGCCACATATGACTACACTAGGTCCACATCTGCTGGAGGCACTCCATGGGGCTCTCGAACAGCACATCTCACCTCCTAATTGGCGCCACACCGAAATCTTTGTATTCCTCAAACCCAGCCGCCCTCTGGACGAACCCTCCTCATACTGCCTCATTTCCCTCCTCAATTTCGATCCCAAACTCCTGGGCAAAGTCCTCGCAGACCGGCTCCGCACGTGCATCCATGACCTAATTCACCCTGACCAGTCCGGCTTTATGGCACATCGGTCCACTCGGCGAAACATCCGGCGAGTCCACAATTCTATTGCGATGGCACCAGAGATTGGCCTTCCCGCGGCCATTCTCCCAGCCGACATAGATAAGGCGCTCGACTCCTTAAGTTGGACGTACCTCTTTCAAATCCTCCGATCCATTAATTTAGGCCTGCACTTTCTGGCATATGTCCAGCTACTATAAACAGACCTCTCGGCCTCAGTGCGGATAGCTGGGTACAGGTCGGCACCTTTTCCTATATGCCGTGGCACAAGGCAGGGCTGTCCCTTGTCTCCATTATTATTTGCCCTGGCCATTGAGCCCTTGGCCGCCTTGATGCAGCAAGATCCACTGATCTGGGGGTTCGAGTGATCGCGGGAACGATCTGACAGAATCGCGTTGTATGCAGATGACGTGCTGTTATTTATGACTGATCCTTGGTTCTCTGGGCCCCAAATCCTTCAGATTCTCCAAGTGTTCGGGCAGAACTTGGGAGCCAATCCCTCAAAATCAGTGCTATTTCCTGTATGCGGGGACCAGGGACGCGGAACCTGGGCTGTGCAGGTGTCCCACACGACAGAAGGATTAAAATATTTAGGTGTTTTAATTTTACCCTGCCCCATGGCATTGTGGACACATTACATTAATCCACTGCTCTCAAGTATACATAACAAGACCACGATATGGTCCCACCTATCGCTGTCTCTGTATGGGCGATCTGCAATTTTTAAGATAGTCTCCTTGCCTCAGATACTCTATTGGTTGCAAAATTTCCCATATAACATCCCTCGCACATGGTTCGCCCAAGTCAATGCAATCCTGAACAAGTTTTTATGGAGTGGGGGCACCATTCGAGTGGCACTACGAACTTGCACACAGTTGACATACTGCTGGGGGATTGCAGCGGCTGACGTATATGCCTATTATGCAGCATCCCATCTTTTGGTCATTAATGAGCGATGGTATAGTTCACATACCGACCCAGCATATGCGGTGAAGCACCTGGCGATGGTGGGTATTCCCCTCCAGGAGTTCTGTACAGCCAAATGAACCTAGACTTCCTACCTCCCACCAGCAGAACGGTAGTTCAGCTCTGGCGAAACACTATTAGAAACACGGGCTGGTCAGGGTGCCTGACACAGACGACCCCGCTGTGGCAAGGTACATATTTGCGTCCCATTGCTGAACTTTCTGGTTTTCATAAATGGTACCTCCTTGGGATTTCTACCTAAGGAGATATTATGCAGGGTACCACCCTCAAATTGTTTCAGCAATTGCAAAAAGAATTTCAGCTACATCGGACGCAGTTCTATAAGTACCTGCAGTTAAGACACGCTTTGACTCCCCTGCTCTGCCAGCTGAATGATCTTCTGGAATTTCACCCCCTGGAGGGCCGCTTACTGATGGGTGAACTAGGGGCGCATAAGATATGACAGGTTTACCAGACACTGACCACTCACACTTGAACCACACCACAAAAAACCAAGGGGGCATGGGAGGTGGACCTTCCAGACATGACGGAAGATGACTGGACGGAGGCCCTTGCTAGTCCCCGTTGTGCTACTGTCTCCACGAGATACCGCCTCACTCAATTTAAATATCTCCACCGAGCCTACATGTTCCCGTCTCTGGAGGATGAGTGTCATCCAGTCCCCTACATGCCTCAGATGTGGGGAAGCGGAGGGAAACTTCTTACACACGGTCTGGAACTGTGGGGCGCTGCAGCCGTTTTGGCGTGAAATTTCATCCT
This sequence comes from Calotriton arnoldi, assembly GCA_963921515.1. Lineage (NCBI taxonomy): Eukaryota > Metazoa > Chordata > Amphibia > Caudata > Salamandridae > Calotriton > Calotriton arnoldi. Next base: position 833,025 of record CAWUFW010008048.1, read on the forward strand.
GCCTGGGCCGCGTCTTGTCTTGGAGCCTCCTGTTCGACCCTAAACTGTTCCTGCTCCACAGCACAGAGGGTATTGGCGGGAACCGCTACAAACAACACTTATTGTTTCTGGGCCTCACACTTGCCAAACAAGACATCGCCCAAGCATGGAAGGGGACCTCCCCACCAACAGAGGGTGGGTGGAGGACGGCCATGAACCGATGCATGGGGGCTGAGATCGCGGTTTATCAGGCTCGGGGCTGCCCGCCGAAACACAGGAAGATTTGGTCCAGCTGGGCGACGTACCAAGGCATAGATCTACCTCCCTTGTTACAAACTGACCCTCCATATACTCGGCCCGTACATCTATCTGACTGTTAAGATGCCTAAGATGAGTAGCTATGTGTTCTGTACATACACCTCTAGACATATTGTGTTCAGTGAAATATGTGGTAACCTGTGTCAAGTTTCAGTTTTTGGGGCTGCTGTTTTGCAGGCTAGTTTGATGCTCAAAAATAATTGGCACTTGCCAATCCAAATTGTCTTTATAATGTATGCTTTGGGCCCCACTCACCATGTGCCATGGAACCTTAATAAAATTTGTTGTGAAAAACGAAATAGAATGAATATATGCAATGTCAAGTCTATGATTGTAACAGACTGCATACCACCAGACTTGAAAGGAAAATGAATGAAATCTTTCCAATATTTTGGGATTTGTTAAAATGACAAAAAAGCAGTAAATCCATGATTCTTGTGGGTGCTGAGACATCCTTCCAATCACTGGATAAACTACCTAAAAAGAATTTAATGTTGGAAAGAGGTTCTGATGTATTGAAAATATAATTAGTTTGATGTTTAGTGTCAGCGTGCTGTGAGTGACATGACCAACAACTGTCAAAAAGGACTGGGCACAAATGCTGATGAAAAGAGAGTGAGAAAAAAAGTCTGTTGGAGATGTATAATAACTTTTGTGTATTGTTGGCCGCACAAGATGTTTTCAGCAATTTGATCAACATTTGTCTCCAGATGGAAATGCACAATTTCAAACAGGAAAAGCAATATCTGGGAAAGGAGAGAGAACTGTAGTGTATTAGAGCATGTTATGAGTTTTTTTATATTGAAATATATGAAAATATTATATAAAACAGATAAGAATACCATATATAGAACAACACATGCAAAAACAAATAACATACTGGGAAAAATGGCATCACCAGCAGAGACCAAAAGGGTTAAGTAGACGATATCAAGACTTAACGGATCTGGGAATATCCATATCTTTAACCCTACAATCCTGTAAAAATACTTTCAATTGACAAGGATCATCATATCTGAAGGTCTTGTTCTTGTTGGTGACTTTAAACAAACAAGGATGGAAAAAACCAAAGCGAGCATCAAGGAACGTAGCGCTGGTCTCATGGGAAGAAATGCTTTATGTCTATCAGCTGTAGTTTTGACATGATCCTGTGTGAAGTAGATGTTAGTACTGGACCAAGAGATTTTCTTCAGTGTCTTAGCTGCAGAAAAAACCTTAAATAAGTCTGTGGACTCAAGGAAGTAAAGAATAATGCATCTAGGACATTTGGAAGTAGAAGCAATAGTAGGTGCATGATCTAATCGGTGATCTTGTTGTCTGTTGAGAGACAGTGTCTCCGGTAAATGAAAAAATTTGGGGAGAAAAGCTTCACAATTGTGTTGAAGGCTTCAGAACCCTCTAGTAGGCCACAAATGAGTAGATTGTTTTGCCTGTTTCTATTTCCTAAATCCTGGACTTGCTTTTAGAGCATGGTGACTTGAGATTGAAGATGGTTGACAGTGAGAGTAGTGGTGTTGAAGCTGGAAATATGTTGTTCAGCTGTCACAAGTCTTTCTCATATTCACGATCACCTATCATCCAGGTTTTGAAGTTTCATATTAGTTTCTTCCATGTAGGGACGTAAGGCCCTGATTCCCTACAAAAGAAGATCCATTGATGTGGGGGGCGAAGGTTTAATAGGTGAGGGAGGATCATTTTTAAGGCTTTAGTGGAAACTTTCCCAACCGAAGGTGGCAGAATATTGCTGCCGGAAGTAACAACTGAGGAGGGATGTAAACCACGAGTTGTAGAAGTGAAGTCCTCTCCCTTCAAATTGGTTGAATATCGAGGAAAATATGAAGTACATTTTTGTAAGGAACCAGAAGAACACTTAGAAAGAACTTAAAATTTCTTCAATCTTCCCATAAAGATGTAAGAGTGAAAAGTTTAGCTCCGGAACTGTTACTGATGAAAAAGTGCCACTTTAGTGCGCAAGGAGAGAGGCACATCAAAGGTTGTATGAAGGAGAATCACAACAAGGAGACAGTGCTGTAGAAAATAATAATCCATCTAAAATTGTACATAAGCATAAAATTACTGACAGTCATGTAGAAGTGCAGCAATACATGAAAAATAAGCCACTGCTGCAAGCACTAAATGTAGCCGACTTCATCTGTTAGGAATGCACCGCCAATACAAGCGTATAAAATGGCAGGCGTTATGAGGTAGAGGAGCGTGTCACAGAAGGGAAAAACATGACACATCCTCCTCTCATGCAAAAGACAGTATAACACCGCTCTCCGTGTGCTCACCACACCTTCCGATAGTCAACTGGCTGGAAACTTCCGCCTTGAAGAGAAGTCCGCTGCTGACCTGCGGAGACCTAGCAAGTGCTGCTATTTTCCTTGGGCGTCAAGGCACGCCCCCAATTATAAATACTCTTAAAACATTTCTGGAATCAGGGTGACCATTCCGATCCACTGGTACCCACAGTGTCAAGAAAAGAGTTATACAGAATGAGCAGTGCAGGCTGAATAATATGTGACATCATTTAAGGGATTAGCATTTCCTCAATGATTAGAACACACAAAGTCACAAATGTTTCTTGAGTGAGTTGAATGAGACCAGCTGGACTGTGGGATTTCGAAGCTCCTGGGCAATCAACTTCCAAGCAGATTTCAGTGAATCTGGAATTTAGTCCTTAAGATCAAGGCATTTATGTCCCTCTCAAATGCAGTCATTATGAGTGCCCTATTGATCCGAATAGGTAACAGGAATACTGACCTGATCATAAACCCTTAAGTTGGGAACACTGTGACTCAGAAGTATTTCTCTGTAAGGCTGAAAGCAAGCAAAGTTGCACAGTGAATATCAAAAAGTGGTGGAAAACATGAAATCAGTGATGCCAAATATATGGTTTCTGCATTTCATTCCCCATTTTACATAATCAGGAGTATTTTCCCACTAAATATAGCATTGCTTGTGGTATCAATATTTACCAGAAGGGTAAGCAGGTCAAATTGATGGCCATTTCTAATAGATCTCTTAATCTTTCATGTATGAAAGAGCAATTAATCACTTTGTCATTGTATGCTTCTTCTCAACCTTGATCATATGCCTATTCTGAACTGGGCCATTACACTCCTGAGTTCAAAGCAATTACCAGAGATTATGCATTACTTGTAGATTGAATCCAGGACTTCATCATACAAATATCTTGCATGTTTGACAATGCAAAGAGTAGGATACAGTGAGTAAATTCATCCGGAGTTAGAACATGGTAGTGCCAATACATTGGAATTAAGTTATGTATTAGTTAATTATATGTAATTCCATTTTCACTATTTATATTCAAAATATTTTAGCATAAGAGGGTTTAACATAACAGTAATACATTTTGAAAATGAACATTAAAATAAAAATAATGAATTTTTTATTCATAAACAGATAACAAATATACATATTTACAATTACATTTTAATAATTGAAAACATGAAAGAACAGTGAAATAACCAATGACAAATCTGCAGATAATTGTTTCATTTTTTTTCTAACAACTATGGGCCTCATTACGATGGAATGCAAACCGACTGACTCCTTGATGAAATCAGTTCCGACCGACTCGCGTTCAGCGAGTCCGACTGACCGATTACGATGATTCCGAACACCGTTCGGAAAGTCTCCCATTGACTTCAATGGGAGCCTGTGTTCCGACTGACAACACAGGCTCCCATTGAAAAAAGGGGTGGGTGCGGAAAACCCTGCACCCTGTGGCTGGCACGTGTTTGTGTTTTACAATGCAAACATTTTTTTCCAAATAGCATGCTGCTCACACTCAGAAGTAAGTTACATTTAGTTTACATTGGAATATTATAATTATTATGTGATCCAGTTTCTAGTTTCTGCTAAGCAGGTGCTCAGCGCTACCTAATCATACTCATCATTGGTGCTAGCTTTATCTGATTAATTATGAAGCCATTGCAGACTGTTCTCCTGTTACTATAGTGAATCAGTGAGTAGTGCGTTCTCTCTGTGACTTTGTTTATGTATCACGTACAGTTCCAAGCTATTTCACAGTGAAATGTAGTTTCCATCTCAGCATTGCAAAAAGGGAGACTGAGTTGGTCTATCAAGGGGTTTGAGAAATCAGAATTGATTCAAAGATCATTCACTGCAATGCATTAGTTCTAAATGCAGTTTTTGTTAAGGAAATTTGGAATAGGGTTTTTAGGATTAGTATGGGCAACTCAACGATAATCGTTAGACTCGAAACTAGTACTATTGGCGAAGGCAATCTGTTTTAGAGAAGTACAATGTGACTGTGTTTGCCTGTCATAATAATTTTGTGGAAATTAACTGAATCACTAATCTATTTTTTTTATCTTCATCATTTCTTTCATCAGCACCCAAGGGCAAGAAGAGGGACATTGAGGAGACGGATCCAGGAGTAGCTGGTTAGCAGGAGGCGCCAACCAACAGCTCCACTGATGTGGACTCTGCTCAGCCTAGTAACGCCTATTATTTAGTGTTACTATTTCCCTAATGTTGGGTTTTATGATTGTTGTGGGCTTAGGGTAGAATCTTGGGTCATTGGAATGTTGGTACTGGGTTCCAGGATGGGGGGTGCATTTGGTGTTGCTGGTGGGAAATAAAGATTTTCTGACACCCTTACCTGCCGTCTTCCTTCCACTGGGTGACGAGGCCGGGACACAAACCCACTTGTGCAAAGCACAATGAATTCAATTTTTGTTTCATTTTTTTTTATCCCTGCATTCATTTTTTCCCCTTAATTTACATGGTTTCTTTTTTGGTAGCTGACCTTTTCTGGTCTCTAGTCTCAAGTTCACTTATCTTCTGCTTTGTTGGTAATCTTTTCCTCTCCCCTATATATCTTGTGGTACTGTAAGAGTAAGACTAAGAATTACACATTTTGTTACTCTACTGTCTACCGTGAAGATTGCAGGCCCAAGTAAGCTAATATTATAAATAATATTCAGCATGTATGTTGGTTGAGAAGGCTTTATTTTCCCTGCTCATGCTCTAACAGATGAGTTCACAAGAGAGTGGTCATGCTTCAATGTTGTGTGCTGTTTCATTCATTTATACATTATACTAGCAGTTCTCCATGATAGTGCAGCATGGCTGGAGAAAACGTATGAGGTCCCACTCCCATTGCATTTGCCAACCAACACCATACGTCTTTCATTGACCATTATTCCACCCCTGGCTTGTCTAACATTGTGAACCACCCAAATGCCCAGAGTGATATTTTTGTCAGAAGATACTGCAGTGCTAACTGAACTGTATTGATGTATTGCAGTTGTACTTAAAGGGGGGAATATCTGGCATATAAAATATGTATAATGTTTTATTCTAGCCACTCAGACCACCAGTGATGCTGGCTCCAGTGCTGCTGCAGGAGGAGAGTCAGTTGGAGGGGGAGAAGCGGTGGCAGGAACGGACACTGGTAAGTCACATAATTGCTTGCTTATTGACAATTACTATTATACTCACTAGCTAGTACCAGGGCATCATCAACACGAGACCGTGAAGCCACCAGCTTTACCAGCTGCATCAGTGGTTGAGTTATTATGGCCTCTTCTATCTGCAACTCACCAAAAGCTCACATAATGAGCGTTAATGACTTGAAGGAAATGAGAAAGAACGGAAGGTCAAAAGAAAGGTAAATGGTATATGAGTGAAAGGGTGGATGGGTGAAAGGGTGCGTGGGTGGGTAAAGGAATGGATGGGCGAAAGGATGGCTAGAAGAAAGGGTGGATATTGAATGGATGGATAATGGATTGGAAATTTTGGTGAAAGACTGGATGAGAGAAGGTAAAGCTTAATCATGGTGGCAATGGGTAAATTAGAATGAAAGGATGAATGAATATTTGGATTGTTTGGATGCATAAGGAAAGTAGTTCTTCTTATGAGGACAATGCTGCTCACCTACTTCGCTTATTTTGTTTAGGCAGGGTTATCAAAGCTATGGTTCAAAGTGAGGGGTATTTTTTTTTGTTCTATTCCCTTGACTTGCTGTATTTGTTAATTGAGCCAGATGTATCCCATCATTCAGTCATCACCCCCTTCATCGCCTATGGCATTTTGCAATCTATGACCATTGTGCAGTATGGTTCAATTCGTGACTGCAGTGTTGGCTGTGCAAGATGTGTCTGCTTCAGTTAATGCTGCATTTACAAAGTTTTCAATACATTTCAAACCAAACAGACAAGGTGTGTGGTTTCCCTTCACCCACTCAGTCATCTCTTAGTACTTCACTCCTTTATTTTTTCCTAAGTACTTTGGTCCCAGCCAACCAAAAAATTGGAAAATCTATTCATGGCATGTGCCATATTTGATTTTATAACCATGTGAAGTGAAGTGATTCCAGACTATATTTCATGGTTTCCCATAACAGATTTATTGTATACCTGTTCAGATTTTTCCCTTTCGACTTCCGTTTACTAGTACAGTGGCTGAATAAGCCAAAGATGACAAATCGATAATCAGTATAGTGGCCCCTCTATCCTGTACCAAAAGAGCTCTACCATATCCGCCTGATCCCTCAACCCTACCCTGCAGTAGAGTAAGTCAAGTTTCCTTTTCTTGCTTACTGTCCAGTGAATTAATTTGTTGAAAATAATATGTGGTGGTGGGTAAGGCCAGTGAGTAAAGTCGGAGTAGGCACATGATTTGATGTCAAGCCTGTCCTGGCTCCAATCGTTCATGGAGAATCGCTCACAGCAGGTATTTTTACGTCCTTACGTCTCCTCTCAGAAACCCCTTGTCTGTGGGGTACCCCAGGGTTCAGCGCTGAGCCCGCTTCTTTTTAGTGTATACCTGGCCCCCCTGGCGACCTTGGTCTAGACATGGGGTGTGAGAGTAGTCTCCTACGCTGATGATATTCAGCTGATGTTTTCCATTAAAGAACACTCGGAGGCTGCCTTTCTTAAATTTAAGCAATGCTTGGAAAACATCTCAGCCTTGCTTAAAGCTTAATACTGAGAAAACAGAGGTCTTATTCTTTAGTCAGGCGGCACCACCACCCTCCAATCTTTGGTATCCCTCAGAGATGAACCCACCACCTAACCAGGTGGATTCAGCCAGAAATCAGGGGTTTAGATTTGACAACAACATCTCTTTTAAGACCCTGGTGTGCCATGTCTCCTCCATATGCTTCTGGAAGTTAAGAGCGTTGAGAAAATTCCTTCACTGCCTACCAGAGGACTGCAGGAAGACTATGGTCCATGCACTGGTAACTTCCCATCTGGACTATTCTAATAGCCTATATCTAGGGCTTCCAGCTTATCTGGTCTGCAGACTACAGATAATTCAAAACGCTGCGGCCAGACTAATTGAGAAAGTACCGCTACGCCATCATATTTCCCCGCATCTGCGGCACCTCCACTGGCTTCCTGTCACTCGGAGGATTGAGTTCAAGGCACTTACTTTGGCCTACAGAGCAACCAGAGGTCAAGGCTAGCGTTACCTGAGGTGGGGACTGCAAATCCTTCAGCAAGTCCGGGGTGTGAGATCAAACCACCTGCATCTGCTCAAGGTCCCCCACTTTCTTAAGGCCAGGATAGGTGGCAGAGCATTCACGGTGAAAACTGAAAAACTCTGGAATACTCTGCCCCTCTACCTCCGCATGATGGAATCAGAACAGGCCTTTAGAAAGGCTCTAAAAACCTGGCTCTTTAACATGCCGTAGACTGACCCCTCGGTTACTCCTCACCGCAAATCTGGATTTCAGCGCCAGGACACCTCTGTTAAGGTAGCTGTGCGCTTTACAAACTTTACAAACAAACTTAGTTTTGCGTTTGACATACATTGTGATGAATGCACCAAATATAACCTATATAGCCCTTTTTCTTTCCCTGTAGTGCAGTCCAACATTTCCCCCAATGTCTACTTGCGGCAGACAGGATAATATCCACATTTCATATATGAGATGTGTGACGTAGTATCTAATTTATTATTCATCTGCCTCTGAGGAGTCAGGGTAGAAAGAGAAATCCATGTGGAGAAGAGCAGGGCCATTGTAATTAAAAATAGATAATTGTCAACTACAGCTTCTCCAGCTGCAGACAGTAGCAAAATACCCAACGCTCTGGCTAGCAATGAGCATGGCTCCATTATTTTAGCACAACACACAACTTGTACTCCATAGTGTATAATGCTGTACTCATTTATGAAAGGTAATTTATTTTTCCGCTAAAAATGTCTGTTTAGAGTTACTTAAAAATCCATTTGAAGAAAAGAAAAATCAAATTACTGTTATTTTAATCCGGTATTATTCTGCCTTAACACTTTTCTGTCACACAGTCAGTGCTTTTTATGCAAGGCATGTGTGGGTAAAACAAAATTGGCCTTGTGATTCTTCTAATCATAATTGCATCAAATTCCAAAGGCAATGTACTGCTACTTTGCCACCCACTAATTTAAAACAATTGTTTTTGCAATTTGTCTTTTTTCTTTTTGGTTTTTATAGCTACTCCTGCTGGTCTAACCGTAGGAGCCAACAGGCAGGAGATAGTGGCCCATCTGTGGCAGCAGAGGCTGAAGCATATCCAGCAAGGATACCAGTGGCTGGTGGCCCTGGAGGAAGAGGAGGAGGAAACAAATGACTCTCAGCTGGGCCCCAGTGCATCTGGTTTCCTTCAGCCTCCAGCCTCCCGGCCATCCCATCGCCGGCATGGCCGCCAGCTGACATCAACTGCAGCCACCCCCTCCCACACTGACAACAGCAGGCCATTGCTGCACCACATCCTGCAGTGGCTGGACAGCATAGCGAGCCGACTCACCGAAATGGAGCAGAGCCTGGACCAGCTCCAGACTGATATCCAGAATGCCCTCTTTTAGCCTTTTTTTTTAAATTTTTTGTTTTGGTGGGAGGAACTTGTGGCTGGCTGGAGTAGGTGGGAAGGGAGGTGGGAGCAGGTTTCTTTGGTCATTTCAGATTTTAGGACCTTGGAGCTTGGGTCAGTTTGTTTTGGGAGAGAGGTGGGCTTGTTAAATGGGTGGTGAGGGTGGGATACTTTGTCAAAAAAAGGGGTAACTATATTTTATCTAAGTTTATGCCTGAAGTAGTTTGTTTTACTTTTATGTTGCTCTGCTGTGTTCAGTCTTTATGCAGCCTGTTCATGTGCTTGTAGGAGAGAATCTACTGCTTAGTTATAGAGTTATACCTCTCTAACTATCCTGACCATTAGGGTAGATGCTGCCATGACCTATATTGTCTACATTAACCTAGATAAATGTTAGTAGCAATTAGTTACTTACTTACTAAGTTAATTAGATCATTTCACTCCATAGTTGTCTTACCTGAACATAGATGAAGAAATAACAGGGAAGGCATCACAACTTCACAAGCGAGGTCCCACTTCCACCCTGATGAGCTCCAACTGTAGGATTAATCCGAATGATTATCCATTGTAGGTAACTAAATGAAAATAAAAAGACTTCCAAGAATTCCTGATAATGATAAAATAACAAAAAATTGCAATAGTAGTAATTTGGTTAATGGGCAGCTTCTATTAACTTACGAAATCTTTGAGTCATAAAAAATGGCTAGGACAAGCTTAGGCTCATCATTTACAGTTACGCAACACAAGGCCTAAATGGTGATGTTGATGACTGATGTTCTTCGTTCTATATATAAAATATGGATCACTATCCATGCACGGGTGGGTGCATGGGCCCAGTGTTGGCTATTGCTTAGAAGATCTTACTGTAAGTTGCTGTTGCTTTCACCACATCCACCCCCCAAATGTGGGGTCCATTGATGGTGTAAATTAAGCAGCACCTCAATAAATCACACAGCCCGGGGGAAGAGGGTTAGGAGTTTGATGAATGGATGGGAAAGGGTATAGGTTTGACAAAGACAAAGACTACACAAGGAGAACATTCATCTGGACAATGAGCAATAGCACATCATTCGCCATCAATCTGTTGTATTCCAAACAGTCCTTCTGCCCCGAGACCCAAGTTATCAGATATCTAAATGTTCTGTCTTCTTGGTTGGGAGTGAACCCACTCTCCCAGTTCTCCAAATATAATTGTTAAAAAAAAAATGATGCTGTATTGCAAAATTAGGTGGTGCATCTGCATTCTCCTCAGGAATGTATATCACTGTTGTGTACCTGTCTGGACTGATTTGGTAGGTAAGCAGGAGTGTTGAGTTTATCTTTTGCCTTTTGTTTATGCAGGAGTCTAGAAGGCCTGCGCATTGTAAAACAGAAACTGTATTTTAGAGTCAAGGAGAAGGACAGAAGGAAGGTAAGCTTCATGAGGAGTGTATCAAGAAAACTCAGAGGCAGAGCAAAAAAGCAAGAGGGAGACTCAGAGTTTCACCTTTGCCACAAATCCAACACACACACATCAGCATTTCACAAATAAACGCACCTCTCTCCATTCCATATAGCTGAGTACTAGGCCTCAGATGCTTGGTTTACCTTTGAACTGAAGTCAATAACTTCTTGCTTCTATCTGTTGATGAGGTAGTCCTGCAGCTCCCACCCTGAGCTCCTCCATCCTCCTCCTGACTCCAAGTAACTCTGCCCCAGACCAGTCATCATGACCCAAGCCAGATAGATGTTTAGTACACTGCTGTTGAAGAATAAGTAGAGAAACAGAATTGCAGTATTTTGCACAAGTGTTGAGCTTTTTAACTAAAGTGACTGTTCCAGTGTCTGAAGAACCAGAAAAATGCAATTAACTCTGGCAACGTGTGAAAGGGCCAATCACATCCAGGTGAAAAATGATCACCAATAACTCAGGCCCCAAACATTGCAAAACAATCATCTCAAGAAAGTTGCTTCATTACAGTTCATTACACCCTCCCTCCCTGTCAGCCACCATATGAATCATCAATCATCACTCACAATCACTCGACAATCAGATCACTCATTGGTGCAATGGTTGCCTATTCCAATCAAAGCACAGTGGTAGGTACACTATCTCTCCTTTGATGCAAGCAACAGCTTGGAATTTGGCAGTCTTGTAAATCAAACGATTGTCTGGGGGCAGCCATCCTAGATGATGAAAAAAACAGAAGGACCTTAGGAGTGGACCGTACAGGTTAATTAATGTTTGCTAAGTAAGTTTGTAAAGGGCTATCACCTACAGGAAAAAATGATCGCCACTCAACCAGACCCCAAACATTGCAAATCAATCATCTCCAGCAAGTTCCCACATTACAGTTCAACACTGTCCCTCACTGTCTGCCACCACATGATGAATCATCAATCATCATCACTCATACAATCACTCTATGCCGTTGCAATAGTTGTAGTTACCTCTTCCAATCCAAACATGGGTAGTTTAGGTATTAGGTATTCATCTTTGTTGCAGGCAACACATCGGAATTTGGTAATAGAACTGTTATAAATAGGCGAAATACATGCAAGGGGGGCAGGTATTCTCTCCAATGTCATGATGGAATTGTGGAGGGTTCTTAAATGCACACTGGTCCAACTGCAATCCAGCAATATATGTGGGGCAGCATAAATCCGACACAAAAATAATATTGTTCCACTAGTTACTTTTTTTTTTATAAAGATAGAAATTCAAAGAGAAATATTTAAACAGTTCCATAGGGGCACTGGTAACCTTATTCTGGGAAGTAGTTTGTCCTCAAACTCAGGTGGTTGACCCAGAAGTTGATCAGCTAACTTGATTCTGACTGTAGGAAGCTGGCTGTGTATATACTATATCAAAGTTAGGTATACTGTGGACAGAGACCAGTGGAACTTCAAAGGTAGGTAGAGGTAAAAGCAGATAATACCTTACTCTCTATTTGGGGTAGTGTGGGCGAGCAGTAAGGCTTTATCAGAGGGTAGTGTTAAGCATTTATTGTACACACTCAGGCAAGAAATGATGTCACACTCTCAAAGACTGAAGTCAAACCAATTTTTTTTGTATAAAAATATTATTTAGTTGTATTTTATTTTCTAGAACCAAGCCAGGCCTGATACAGGTAAGTATATAATACTTCGCAGGAATATGAAGTTAAATAAAGTTGTAATGTAGTTGGATGCAATTGGATTGGTTACAGGTACGTCATTTGTTTAGAAAACAGTAGAATTACTTTTCAGATTACTTTTCAAGTTACTTTACAGATTACTTTTTAAGTTACTTTTTCTACTAGATAACACACTGGGACAATGCCCGGAGAAAAGGTAAGCAAATCAGTTTTTATACTTTTGCAGTTTCTTAGAGTTTCATACAAACCAACTCCACACTTAGAAGATTTTTCATAGAAAAACAGGCAATGCAGTTCTATGGGAGGAAACAGTGTTATTGGTCTCTCGGTAAGTAGTTAGGTTTTGGAGTTGGTATTCTTGGGTTAGAACCAGGGTTCCCCCAGGGTCAAGGATGCACTCTCAAAGCACCGTCAGTGGCACTAGGGCGGCCGGGTGCAGCCTGCTGAGGTCCATTGTTATCCAATAGGGGATAGTAGGCCTCCGGTTGGTGGCTGCTCACTAGCAGGCCACAAGGTTGTGGGAGCAAAGCTCCTGATGTTAGGTTCAGGGCAAAGGGGGATCTGATTTAGCACACAAGGTGCACCCACAGCAGCACAGCTGCAGCCGGGTGCAGGGTGCTGTTTTGACATCGGGTGTCCTGTTGATTGCAAGGGGGATTCTCCGGTTGCAACAAACACTGCAGGCTTGGGGAAGAAGATCTTCTGGAGGCAACCACTGGTTGTAGAGGTACGTTGGAATGCCTGGGGATGCCGGGACACCATTGGTTGGGCCACCCAAGGCCATGGGACATCGGGTGCAGGGGTGTCTTTAGGGGTCAGGTTTTTCTTACTGGCTCTGGTAGTGGTCGGGGGGATCCTCCAGAAAGGGGCTGCAGGTGTCGGTTGGAAACTTGAGGCAGGTCAGGGATCACCAGATCCCAGGTCCTTCTAGTGGTGTTGGGCCACTCAAACTCAAGCTGTGGGTGTCGGGTGCAGAGTGAAGCAGACTTGCGGATTTGGCCGGAGCTAGACTCTGTGGGTGAGCAAATCCAGTGCTCATGGGAGACAAACTCTGGTTTGGGAAGGCAGGGCAGGTCCTCCGGGTACTTGGGGGCTGCTGGCAGCAGGACACACCGGGATTTTGCTGTAGCAGGTCGAGGTTGGGACAGGCCGGTAGGGCTAAGGCCAAGTCAGTTGGTGTCCTCCTCTTCTTCTTCAGCACGGCTCTTCGGTCCTTCTTCTTGTTTCTTCTTGTCTGCGGAGGCCAGGTTCAGGGTTGCACCTAAATACAAAATTTAGGAGCGTTACAGGTAGGTACAAGTTGGGGCAATGGGTCCCTTTCTTGGGGTGGGTACACTCCCTATTATACCACCCTCCAGTGGGAGGGGGCATAAGCCTCACTCTGGTTGGCTGGGTCCCCCACCTGCAAGATGGGGTGGGGTTGGCAAAGGTGGACACACCTCTCCTCCTAACTTGGTTTACCCGCCGATTCTCCCTCCTAAAGTGGGGGTCAGAACCGGTGTGAGCCAGTTGCTGGGAGCAGCAAATGGCTGGGGTATCTCACAAAGGTGGCAAGCCTTTGAAGCTTCCCCTTCGTGGACCCTACTGATCCTGGGGGAGGAGGCTTGGTACTGCCTCCCAGGATATGCTTTGTTTCAGGACCCTGAGAGCGGCAGGCTCTCGACCCAAGGGTCCATAAACATGTCTGGTGGTGGCAGCTGGCAAGAAGCCATTCAGCCAGGACACCAGAAGTATGTCGTTTTTCAGGGGGCATCTTCAAGATGCCCTCTGAGTGCATTTTGCATTAAATCCCACATTGGCATCAGTGTGGGTTTAATGTGCTGAGAAGTTGGATACCAAACTTCCCAGTAAAGCAATTATGGTGCTGTGGAGTTAGTAATGACAAACTCCCAGCACATTATACTCTTTATGGCATTACCACTTACAATATCTAAGAATTGACTTAGATACTGTAGGGGTACAGGGCACATGCCCCTGTACCCTCGCCACTGGTATAGTGCACCCAGCTAGAGGGGTGGCTTTCCTATGCCAGGGCTTTGGGTTGTAGGCATGGCACACAGGGATGTGTGCCATTTCGACCCTTCACTTTGTTCTGCACCAAAGCACTCAGCCTGCAATGGCAGTGTGTGGGTGTAAAGGTACAGGGCCACTAAGGGTGGCACAATAAGTGCTGCAGCCCTTAGAGGTCTTTCCTGGTCACAGGGCCCTTGGTACCTATGGTACCTTTTACAAGGGACTTACCAGAGAGTTGCCAATTGTGTTTTGCAACAGTACAGCTTAGGGAATGAACATAGGCCCTGGCTACCTAGTTGGCAGGAACCCAATTCACACTCAGTCAAATTACATCAACATTAGGCAAAATTGGGGAGCATCCATGCAAAAAGGGGCACTTTCCTACACTGACCAATCATCCTCCTCCTCCTGCTATGCTGGTTCAGGAACGGTGTAATTGTATAGTTCGAAATGTTGGTTCATTTTGATCATAGTCAATCTCTCCATGTTTTTAGGTGAGAGACTGGTCCTTCTCACTTTAACAACTGCACCAGCTGCACTGAACACATGCTCTGCAGACACACTGGGATACAGGACAAGTCTTGTACCATTGTGAAGACGCTGAGGTGGGTGATTCTGCTAGTACACTGCTGGAGACACAGCTGCTTTTTGTGAAGATGTCATCCTCTTCTTTCTCATCATCACCTCCCACCATTGATTGGACTTGTAGCTGATGTTCCCTGGCTCTCCTCACCACTACAACCATGTTCAACATTTTTTTTAAGGTACTCTTCCCACTTGATTGTGTGGTGTTTTTTCATATGGATTGTTTGGCCTCCAGTACGATAATGTGTACCAGGCATATCTCGATGAACATTCGTGTGGCAAATGCTGCATACTGCAATGTATTCCCACTCTTTGCTAACCGTAAAAAAGTTCCAGCTAGAGAGAAGTTCAGCCAGTCAGAATAACTTTATTTCGCCAACACAATGTAGGCATAAAAAGTATACTACAGTTAAAAAAAAAAACTAAAAAAAAACGTTTCCCAACATTTGACAGCATTACAGTAAGGTTAAAATGTATAAAAAGTATAAAAATTATTGCATTAAAATACAAGTTCATAATTATTTACACAATACAGTAAAATCGATCATTGTTCGGGATATAATTTTAGCAGATTGTACACCTCTTTTTTAAAGCAGATAACAAAAAGGACGCCAAAGAAAAACAGATAAAGGGGTCAGGTAATAATTGCAGGTAATAAAGGGCTACACGACACTGTTTGAAGTTCTTTTTTACTGTGCCACTGCCAATGTCTGACGAAGAACTGGAGGTCGGTGGGTTATATTATGTTATGTTATAATATTTGTAGAGTGCATGGCTGCCCCAGCCAAGGGGCGTCCCAGCGCTAATCTCAGAACAGACAGAGGTGGCAGGGCCAACAGTCGCAACAGAAGATTATTTAGAGAAAGATGGGTTTTTATGGCCTTACGGAAAGCAACATGGTTTTGAATGGTTCTGATACTCACCGGGAGGGAGTTCCAGAGTTTGGGGGACGGAGCTCGGAAGGAACGTCCTCCTGCCCTGGCTCTCTTAACCCCAGGGACGGCCGCCAGGTGCTGATTGAACAAACGCAAAAGGCGAGTGGGGGTGTAGGGTATGAGAAGATCCGCTAGGATATCAGGGGATTGGGCATTTAAAATTCTGTGGGAAATAAACAGAGATTTAAAATGGATTTGTTTCTCCACTGGGAGCCAATGAAGTCTGTTGACGAACTCCGAAGTGGGACAGGTCCTGGGGAGACCAAAAAGTTGCCAGGCAGCTGTGTTTTGTATCCTTTGGAGGTGCTGTATCTCTGCTCTGTTAGCCCCTAGATACAGAGAGCT
Source organism: Calotriton arnoldi (assembly GCA_963921515.1). Lineage (NCBI taxonomy): Eukaryota > Metazoa > Chordata > Amphibia > Caudata > Salamandridae > Calotriton > Calotriton arnoldi. The sequence continues at coordinate 849,162 of CAWUFW010008048.1, forward strand.
AGCATAGTCCAGCCAAGATAATATAGTGGCCTGGATAATAACCTGGTGGGTATTAGCATCAAAGAAACCTAGCAAGGGTTTGATACCGCGGAGGGGCCCAAAACAGACTTCTGCAACGTTTTAGTTTGAGGCTCGAAGGTTAGTGGCGTCAATTGCCTCTCTGCTTCTCCTAAGGTAGAGGGTGGTGCAGGTCTCAGGTGGGGCTTTGCATATTTGGGAACTGTTCCATTAGAAAAACAATAACTCTTGAAGAACCTGTATTCCAATACTCAACTCGCACACCTAGAGGCATTTGGAAATTCCACCCTCCAATCTTGAAAGGGAAAGCCAAAACCATTAAAAGTTATTCAATATTTAATATTGTATCAAAACAGCTTTTGATCATACATATGTATACAAACTCACAATAAAACAATTAAAAACATTACATGAAAAATTAATCAAGATTATTCAAGAGAGACAGAATATCAGGCATATGCTTTTGTCATTAAAATGGGTTAATTTGAAGAAATAAATCAAAGTCTTTGCATTATTCCATTGTCTATATGCAGCACATTGTTCCTCAAATTTAACCATACATATGAGTGTTGACGCATTTCAGTGGTACAAATCAGGATCAAGCTACCTTCCTCAGGACAACAAAGTATTAATCTCTCTCATCTAGATACTTTGGAAGCTTCCCTGTATAAAAATACAGAATAGACTTAAACTCCTGTCCACTTTAAGCTCCTACTTTATCATCACTACATCCCTTAAATCACAAGTTAAAAGGCCCATATGTTTCCCCTTCAAGACCAGTATATATTTTACAAATGAACTAGGGGATTCCCCAAAATATAACCCTCAATATTTTCCATAGAAATGTAACCCCACCCTCTCTGTCGGGACTGGGAAATACCACAACACACAAGCTACCAATCATACCACAACTTTTGTTCGTTCATATGTTTTAGACTCACCTAATTGTTAAATGTAAGATCAGATTCACAGTATTCCCGACTGTTCTCAACTGTAGTCATCCTACTAGGGAAACTGAGAGCGTAAATCACAATTATTCCTTATTCCACAACAAATATTAAAATCTTCAAACTAGCTCTTGATGAAGGAGTATAGGAAGACAAATTGTAGTGTGTTTCAACCTGCCTCCTATAAGTTTCCACAAGAGGTAGTAGCAGGCATATCCCACCTAAAAGGTGTGGAACGAGATTTTAAAATCAGGGAACCCCGATATACAGTCGGGGTCTTCCTATGACAATCTGGTTTAAAATAAAATGAGGGAATTTATTTAGGAAACTGGGATTTTATGTCTGAGTCCTGTCTATTATTAGACCATCATAGATTTATATAACCCACCTTGTTTGTATCCAATTTTACAATCATAATTGTGGAGGTATCTTTCAGAAGTTCCTCTTGTGTGGGCCAGGGATTTTAACGTCTCCCTTTGGTAAAGCAGTAAGAGCTTTTATGCAAAGTGCCTTTTCCTTTGATTGCATTATGATCTAAAAATGATAAATCCCGATCAGGATCACAATTGATACATAAGTTGCCAATCCTATACATCAATACTCCTATTTTACTCTTTAAAACTTTTTCTCTAATTTAAATTCTCTTTTAGGGAGTAACAATTAAACTTTCCTGTTCTATATCCTTAGGTGTTTATCAATATATTACCCTGTGTTTGTGTATCATTTTCGTTTCCCATATCGGATTTAAAAGTTATTTTACGTATGGTCAGCCATCCCCTTATCCCCCCTGGATCCAGGCTGGGAGTAAACCATTCTATCATGCAGTTTAATCTCACCTTGATTTAGAATTAGGCCCGATCAGCACCGTTCGCTCCCTTCAATTACGGAAAGTGAATCGGTGTCAGACCTCCTCGATATATGGGGAGGCTGGAGGCCACTCCATGTCACGTAATGACGTAAGAAACGTCAGGTCATCAATGCTTCAGGTTACCAGTACATGTGGAAGTGTTCGAAGGTAGCCTCAAATCCCCGCCATGTTGGAATAGTTCCATCATAGTGATTCAAACTATCAACACGTGCGGATGTGTTTCTGACAATGGTCCCAAATCTTCGCCATGCTTGAATGGTCCTATATAAAATATTGACTATATTGACCTCCTCAAAATAGATCGAAAAAAGCCAGCATTAAGCCAGTCTTCGTATAAATGCTAATTTACACTCTAGTTCTAAAAAGAACACAGGAGGCAAACAAAAAAAAGATTTTTTATTATACCAGTATCTATATAAATGATCTAGCATTACCCAGTCTTCATATAAATGCCAACATCCCCTCTAGTTCTAAAAAGAGCACGGAAAGAGGCAAAAACAGCAAGGGAACATTATACCCATATCTATGTAAATGATATAAGATTACCTACCTGTTCCACATCCCTCGGAGCAGGTTGATTAGCAATGTCCGACTCCTCTGTGTCTTACCTTCCACAATGACAGCCTCGTTGTCGTCATCCTCCTCATCAATCCCTTCCATAAGTATAAGTCTTTCAGAACATTTCTTTCCCCTTGCCTCTCCTGTTGTCTCTTGGACTCTGCTGTGGTCCACTCCATGTCCCTATCATCATCATCATCAGAAGTGGTGCTTGGAGAAGGTGGTGGAGTAGTACCCATCCTTTTCCTTGCTGGAGATCTGCGAGCCAATGATTCTAAAAAAGGAGGTTCTTGCTCAAAAGAAAGCTCAACCTCCTGTTCTGCTCCAACATCAGGAAAATGTACTATCCCTGAAACAATTGGGTACTACTTTGTGAAAGGGACAAATCCAATTCAACGTCACTACTTGTCAGCGTTGACATGATTGCAGTGGCTCCCTCACTGACAGACATGTTCCTGGGCTTAGGTTGGGGTGGTGCTGTTGATGCAGGAACACCTCTCTCAGCTTGCTCACTGGAGGCCGGTGCGGCAGGCACACGACGTGGTGGTCAAAAAAAGATTTGTGGCAACATGCCACTGGTGGGAAGAAGCTTCTTCTTACTGACCACTTTCTTAGAAGCATCTTTCTTTGGGGCCTTCCTAAAGCTCTCAGTTGGCAGTTGCACCAAGCTGCACAAGCGGAAGTGATTGGAGGACTGATGTGGGACTACCCAGGCCTTCTGTTTGGCAATACTGCGAGTGATGTCCCTTTATCTTGTGCACCTAAAAGCAAACAAGCAAGAAAAACATTTAGGGCCCGATTATGCTGTCCAGTGGATGGCGGTCTGTCTGACATATGAGGCTGCGGTCCGACCGCCGCATGATGATGCGGTCAGTCGGAGCACAGCGGACGTAGGGACCGACCAACGCCTCCAACAGGCTCAAAGAGCCAGTCAGAGCATTGGTCGGAGCGTAATCCCTACAATAGTGGTGGTGCATGTGGAGGCAATGCTGTAGGCAATATGATGTCCCTTTTCCATCTGCCTTTACATGGCAGTCTGACCGCCATGTAAAGGCAGATGGAAAAGGACTTAATCAGACCATTGGTCGGAGCGTAATCCCTACAATGGGGGTGGTGCCTGCGTAGGCACCACCGTAGGCATTACGATGTCCCTTTTCCATCTGCCTTTACATGGTGGTCCAACCGCCATGTAAAGGCAGATGCAATTTGACTTTGGGGGCCCCTAGCAGGGCCCCTGTCTCCCTTGGGCCTCCGCTATGGGCACAGGGGGCATATGTGGTGTCACCCAAACATCCATGCACCAGGTGTCAGGCACCAAATGGTGCCTGGTACATGTTGCATGGATGTTTAAAAACATGCCATTCTCAATTGCAGCTTGTGCTGCAGCCTGGAAAAAGGTATGTTTCCGACCACCTTAATGGCGGTCGGATCATAATAAGGCAGGTGCTGCCGCTGACTACAAGTTGACGGTCTCCTTCCCGATACGATGGTGTTCAGATGCTCATCTGACCGTCATTGTAATGAGGGCTATAGTGTGAATCGTGACATTGTTTACAGTTCGAATTAGTACAGACAAAGGCAATATTAGTGTGATTGTTTTGTTAACTTAGGTAACCACTTTAAAGTCAAAACACACCACCATACCATAATTCCCCATCAGAATAACACACAATATACAGAATGATGGAGATCTTTCCTTTATGTTCATATATTCTAAAGGAGAGACCTGTGGCACTCAGGGAACTAAATGGGTAAATGGAATAGTAATCTTTTAAAAAATGGAGGTTAGTGTGCGCCTAAGCCAGGCACTGTGGTCTGGGGGAATGGGATAATAATAATCATTATACAAATGAATGATGCTAGAGTTTAAAATGCACCGCAGTCAGGATGACTACCAGGAGGAAATGTAATTATATACCCATAAAACTGAATGCTGTTGCGTGGCTGTGCCCCTCTGGTGGATGGATGGATGATGAATTGAATAAGGCAAAATGTGAAAAAAAATGTACAATTAAAAAAAAAAATTGAAAAAATTTAAATTACAAAAAATTTAAATTACAAAAATTATAAAAAATTTAAATAAAAAAAATGAAATTAAAAAAACGTTAAGATAGAAAAATTAAGGGGTGTGGTCTCGCCGAGCAGCGTAATGGCCGCTCCTTGAGCGAGCTCCGCCGGCCGAGAGACAATCCAGCTTTATTTAATCCTTAAGTCACTCCAGTGATGAAAATAATGCCGATATCTGGTTACCTGATGAGATGTGGAGCAGAACGACACTGATCCAGAGTGGGAACGACCCCTGAAGGGCCCTGTGCCTATGCGCCGCGCTCGCCCCGTCGATCTGGGCAGCGGCTTCTGGGCTGAGCGGGGTGAGTGTTGCTGATGGGGCACGCTACCATCCGGCGATATTGCTTGGGATCTGGCGAGCTGCGGAGGTCGCTGTTGAACCACCCACGGTGCGACTTGAAATTTGCGGAGGAGAACTGCCTATGACGACGGGGCTCCGATCGCTGAGGTGGATGCGGCCGCCAACTTGTGGAGTCCGAGCAGGGCGCTGGGCCAATCCGGGCTCGCTGCTGAAGGCCTTCTGGTGCAGTGCGCTGCAAGACGTATGGACGTCGGCGCCTGAGAGAGATAGCGGGGGCCGGTCGCGAGAGAGAGGTATCGCTACGCGCTGCCGGTTCTACCGGGGCTGGTGCAGGCTTCTCTCGTGGGTGAGTCCCCGCGGCGGCTGCGGGCCGGACGTTGGCCTTCTCCTGGGAGTTTGGTGAGCATGCTGAGGCCTGCCAAGAGGCTTAAAAACGTCTCTGATGAGCTCGCAGGCAGTATCCAGAGACGAGTACAACTTACATGGGCAATGTGGCAGTGCACAGATCGGCGGTCTGAGGTTGGGCTCAGTTGTGTATGAGTGAATCAAGTGCAAGTCATTCAGGACTGTGAGGTCACCCCAATGAACATTTGCGAACTCAGTGGCTGAGGCAAAGGTAAGTGGCACTAGCACAATCCTCCTGCTTAGCGCTGCAGTTTCATCCCATGCCCTAACTGAGCGCCTGAGTACATGTGAATTCTTGGTAACTGCTGGGCGCCTCGTGTTGTTAATCCTGCAGCTGGACCATAAGGCTGCCTCTGGGGGGTACGGTCCGAGTTTGCGGCACTGAACTGCTTCGCGAGGTTTGTCTGGAGACGAGCTGGCCAGTAGGGGCTGAATATCTGCGACACTGCTCGGAGAAGGTGCGACAGAGTAAACATGGGGAAGTCAGACCCCAAACAATCTAAGCTCTCCTTTAATCATAAGAGACACATGTGCCAAACAGATTCTGGGACAGAGGACGAAGGCGATAACCCCCCCTCAGGTCAACCAGATGATCGCGATGAAGACGTAAGCACCCCACTGTTGGAAATGAGATCTAGCCTCAAAACAATTGACACTAAACTCGACGTACTTACCTCCCAGCTCGAGAATGTCAAGAAGCGTGTTGATACACACGAAACTCGACTGGATCAATTGGAGAATCGCTCTTCTGATGCGCATGATTTCCAGGTGGAGGCCAAAGAACAATTGCTGCAAATGGACAAGGTATTGTCACTGATCAGAACCAAAAATGACGATTTAGAAGCCAGGTCCAGCGTAACAATGTTCGCCTACTTGGTATCCCTGAAACTACGGCCATTACCAAAATGGAAACGTTCGTGGAGGAGTTATTGCGAGACCTATTTGGGCCTGAACTATCACCGGTCTTTATTGTGGAACGTGCTCATCGCACATTGGGCCCTCGTCCCCCGGTGGGTGCTACTCCGCGTCCGATTCTAGCCTGCCTTTTGAACTATCGGGATGTAGTGCTCCGCCTTCCTAGAGAACGGGGTACCATCCAGTACAAGGGCAATACGATCTCGTTTTTTCCGGACTTTACCCCAACGGTCCAGGCGGCGAGGCGTGAATTCGTTCCAGTCAAACGCTTGCTGCACCAGGCGGAGATCCCTTATGCTCTGTTGTACCCTGCGAAGCTGAGGGTCAAACACGAAGGCAACCCTCACTTTTTTACAGACGCTAAATCGGCGATGAAATTCGCGAAACATGTGGGGGGAAAGAGACGCGCCGCTGAGGCCAAAGGTCAGAAGAGCCCTGAGAGGACCCTAAGCGATAATGACTGAATGCTACTTATCACTGATGTTGGTAATCCTGTTGCCATGTACTTTAATATCTACCTTATGCAGGTGCTGTATTGTGGTTTATATAGGCACTGTTCGGCTCGCTATACATCCTGTTACACGCTGAGGGTAAAGTTTAATGAAGCTAAGTATTCACCGTGAGTGGTGTTATATTTTCCTCGGCCACCCCGCCTCATGGCTGGGTTGTATGCCGGCAACTCCACGCCCCTGGGGAGAGTTCCCATGTATTACCACCTGATTTTGAATTGGGTTTTTTTGTTTTTTTTGTTTCGGGAGGGAGGGTCTAATGCACAACCTAATTGGGGGGTTGGTGTGGGTGGGGGTAGGGTTGGGTTTGTTGTAGCTGTTAAGTTGGTTAGGAATGCAATCTACTTCTGTATACTAAACGCTATACTTGTTATTGTACGAATGGCACCTGGCTCACCATGGTCGGGCGGGTTGGACTGCCCCCATATAATGCAACTATTGTCAGCACAGTTGTGGCAGATACACATTTGTGGTGTTTATTCACCTTCTGGAAAGGCATGACCACTGTTAGATTTATAACCTGGAATATCCGTGGTTTGAATGACTTCAGAAAGTCCAGACTAGTCCATGCATACCTAAATAGACACCGTGTAGACATCTGTATGTTGCAGGAGACTCACCTAAATAGCACGTCGCAGGTGAAATTACATCATAAGCATTGGGGCCCTACCTTTTCCTCTATATATTCAAATTATGCTAGAGAAGTGACAATATTGATACGGCAAGGGCTGAATTGGACAATGATAGAATCGCAAATAGATCCCGAAGGCAGGTTTGTCTTACTGTGTGGACTACTGGGGGGAGTAAAAATGTCGATGGCGGCCGTATATGGCCCTAACACAGACTGCCCTGAGTTCTTTCGACAAGTATGGGCCAGTATTAAGCTCACAGGTCGTGATACGATAATATGGGGAGGGGACTATAGTGTGGTACTGAACGATATGCTTGACAGGAAAGGCACATCTCGTAACCTACACCCGAACACGGGTGCGGCCTTAAGCGCATTGATACAGGAGGGGGACCTGACAGACATTTGGAGGGATAGGCATCCAGGGCTATTGCAGGGGACGTGTGTATCGACGCACCATGGAGCATGGTAGCGTTTAGACTTTTGGCTAATATCCTGTGACATTGCTGCCTGGACCTCTGAGAGCGCACACTACCACCGGACGCTATCTGATCATGCCCCTTGCCTGCTGCAGTTGACAATTCCGAACACTCCACCCCCATTGTACACTTGACCCCTAATGCATTACTCGATCAGGCCTTTAAAGAAGAGATACACAAAGACATTGAAGAATTTTTTGATACAAACACAGGGTCTGTTTCCACACAGGCGACATTGTGGGAGGCGTTTAAGGTGGTGGTGCATGGTAAGTGCATATCCAGACATGCAGGAGTGCTCAAAGCTATTAGATGCACATTGGCCTCTTTGGAAACCCGTATTAAAGGATTAGAGTCTGATTATTTTAAAGCCGCTGAACCTTCCATACTACTAAAAATCAGAGAGTTACTGTCTGAATTTGAAGAGGAGGCTCAGAGAGAGGTGAAATTCCTTGGAAAATTCACACAGGCTAGACGTTATGGGGAGGGAGACCGACCAGGGAAAACCCTAGCTAATTTGTTGAGACCGTCACGCACAAATGCCGATATATCTGAAGTCCTCGACGGCAACTCTCAGGTTGTCAGAGGCCCCTGCGAGGTCCTTGAAGAATTTAAAAATTACTACTCCAAATTATATACGGCTACGCATCGTGCAGAGCCGGAAGAACCTTTGTCCTTTCTTGAGTCCATTGAACTGGTGTGGCTGAGCAGGGCTCAGAGGGAATATCTTGACGAGCCTTTCACTGTTCATGACGTTCTGCAGGTCATCGGGAGTCTACCGACCACCAAGGCCCCTGGCTCTGATGGGTTAACCACTGAATTCTATAAGGCATATGCAGATGTATTAGCTCCTCAATCACTGGCGGTGTTTCAGGAAGCTCAAGATACTGGCGAACTCCCTCCGTCAATGCGGGAGGTAATTATCCTCACTCTGCTGAAACCTGGGAAACCTGTTCAAAAAATGGACTTGTACAGGCCACTCTCCCTAATTAACATAGATGCAAAGATCTATGCGAAATTACTGGCTAACAGGTTACAGCCTTTGCTTCCCATTATAGCGAGACCCGATCAATCAGGGTTTATCCCCGGTAGATCTACTGCCCAAAATCTCCGCACTTTCTTTACAATGGTACATTATTTAAACCCTGAGAACAAAGCGCTTGTGGCGTTCCTGGACGCCACAAAAGCGTTTGACGCTCTAGAATGGCCCTATCTATTCACTATCCTAGGGAGGGTGGGACTCAGCCTCAACTTCATAGCTCTAATCAAATTACTGTACACCAGGCCCTCAGCAAGGCTGCGCATGAACGGCTTGATTTCCGAACCATTTGCCATTTCTCGCGGGACACGACAGGGCTGCCCCCGCTACTGTTTGCTGTCACGATGGAACCGATAGCGGCTAGAATACGTCAACACCATGCCACCAGGGGATTGGGATTTAGCTCTAGGGGACTCCTCATCTCACTATATGCAGACGATATGACGCTATATATCAGTGACCCGGAGACCAACCTCGCACCACTTCTTAGGGAGCTCACAAAATTTGGCGGGCTGTCAGGCATATGCATAAACTGGGCTAAATCGACCCTATTCCACCTAACGCCAGCCACTAAGGCTTTTGATCAAGAATTCCCACTTAAGTGGGAAGAGGGCCCGGTGAAATACCTAGGCATCTGGTTAAGTTGCGACATACAGGAAATATGGAATTTGAATTTTGGCCGCACCATCACCTGGATCGGGATGTGGACTAAGCTACCGCTTTCCCTTGCTGGCAGAATTGCCATAGCAAAGATGATTGTTCTACCCAAAGTTCTGTATGTCTTCATTAACATACCACTCCCATTAACACGCTCGTTTTTTAATACTCTTCGATCTCTCATGATTTCCCTAGTTTTGGCGGGGAAGCAAGCTCTCATCAGTTGGGAGATACTTTCACTTCCCTTGGCGCAAGGGGGGCTGGGAGCTCCAGATATGCCACTTTATGCACATTGTGCACAAGCTCAGTTTTTACATTTTTGGACCCACCCAGTCCCGTTTCAGCCGCACGTAGCTGTCGAGATGGACATGGTAGCCCCTACCCCCCTTCAGGTTGCCGTATATAAAAAGTACAGCCAGCCTAGGGACTGCATAGACACTGTTGAGACCTTAAGATGGGCCTGGGAACGACTACACATTAGAGCTGGACTGGAGACGTTATACGCTCCGTCAATCCCTCTGCCCTACAATCCAGAGATCCCAGCCATGTGCGATAGTGGAAGTGTGACATTGGCATCATCAATGGGGCTCGAAACATTTGCAGATTTGTATCCTGAGGGTGAGTTCTGTTCTCCACCGGAGAATGGCGTGGATAACTCGAAGTACTTTGCACAACTTTTTCTTTATTTTAGAATTAGAGCCACATACAGACAATTGCACTCCTCATTTCTGACACCCCCCACTCAATTGCCAGCCCTTGAACAATTGATAAAAACAACCAGTCCACGCAGACTCATTACATGGCTATATAACTCTATGCAAGCCACGTCACCCATAGTTGTCCCCAAGGCTCAACAAGACTGGAATACCGAACTAAACGAGCAGGTGACAGATGAGCAGTGGGTCTTTTGCTGCGGCCAGCTTCAGGTACTCTCACCCAACTATAAGTTGAGATGAATACACTTTAAATATTTACACCGGTTCTACAGAACCCCTAGTCAGCTTTACTGTATGGGTCTGCGATCAGATTCTAGATGTTGGAGATGTGGCTACGCTCCTGCCACCTTTCTGCATATGGCCTGGAGTTGTCCACCAATTGCTAACTACTGGATTGCTATATTTAATAAGATTCATGATATTTTAGGGACACCGCATGAGCCAAATTTGTTAATAGGCCTTCTTGGCTATGTTAAGGACACTAAGACCGAGCACCGTAAACTGCATGCTTTGTTACTCCTCATGGCCAAACGTAGAGTATCCATACACTACTCCTAGGGCTCCTGCGGTTAAGACTTGGGTTTCAGACATCATATTCTGTCACACGCAACTGATGACCTTTTGGGAACTAATGCCTGCGGCCTCAAGACCGAAGAATATATGGGACCCATTTCTGGACTGGTTAAAGTCACTACAGGCGAATACATCTACTTCTCCTGTCCCGGAGGTGACTGACGAAGATGTACCATTGGGGGGACCTCCTGAGAACTGATTAGACGAGTCTGCTCGTGCCATGTAGACAATTATGTCTTAAAGTATGCTGCTCTTGTAAGGTGTAGTTGACAAAGCGATTCTTGAAGCTAAATCTGTTGTTATCCATTCTGGGGACGAACCGACCCGAAACTCATTGTATATGATAAGATGAAGTAAGTGTTATTGTCAACCTGGTGCTTAATTACTATGATTGTAGATTGCTGTTTCCTGTTTGTGTTTTTATTTCCTTTTCATTTCTGATTGGTTGCTCACATGCTCAGACTATTACGATTTACATGACGCCCTATTTTAATAACGTGAGATGCTTGTATTTTTTGAAAATGCTAATAAACAAATGTAATTAAAAAAAGATAGAAAAATTTAAATAAAAAATTAAAGATATTACAATAACAAATAGAAAAAAAATTAAATTTAAAAAAATAACAATAAGTGAAATTATCCTCAAGCATATTATTAAACTGATGTCCCATCCTTCCATACAAGCCTATGGCAAAGGCACACTGATGGACAAAATAGCTGCCAGCCAGTGCCAAATGGTCAACAACAAAACAGACAAAGAAGGCATGGGGAACAAAGAAGACATGCAGTCCTACGGCAAAAGCACACTGTCTGCCTACACAAAATGGCCGCCAGCCACGTGATCACAACAACACGCAGGAGGCCTGGAAAACAAAGAACGCATGCAGGCCTATGGCAAAAGCACACACGCTAGCTATACAAAATGGCCACCAGCCACATGGTCACAACAACAACCAAGAAGGAGGCATTGCCACAACAAAGAACACATGCAGGCCTATGGCAAAAGCACACTGGCTGGCTAAACAAAATGGCTGCCAGCCACATGGTCACAACAAAAACAACAAGCAAGGAGGCACAGCCACAATGAAGAACAAATGCAGGCTTATGGCAAAAGCACACTGGCTGGCTACACAAAATGGCTGCCAGCCACATTGTCACAAAAACCAGCAAGGAGGCCTGGCCAAAACAAAGAACACATGGAGGCCTATGGCAGAAGCACACTGGTTGGCTACACAAAATGGCTGCCATCCACATGGTCATACAACATCAACCAGCAAGGAGGCATGGCCGCAATAAAGAACACATGCAGGCCTTTGTCAAAAGCACACTGGCTGGCTATACAAAATGGACACCAGCCACATGGTCAAACAACAACGAGGAGGAGGCATGGAAAATGAAGAACACATATAGGCCTAAGAACACTGACTAGACAAAAAAATGGCCCCTGGCCACATAGCATGGGGAACAAAGACAAATGGTGGCCTATGGCAAACACACTCACACACTGCTCAGACAAAGGAGGCATGATAACTCAGAAAAACCAGTATTAATTCAGCAATGACAAAAAACAACAAGCACTGGCATAGCCAATAGGTCTCGCCTTTGGGACCATATAAGTGTTTGGGCAGAACTATTAGCTATGTTGTAGAGTATTGTGGCTGCTGTACATCATATTGAAAAGTTATGATAAAAAAGTGTTATAAGCATTGTTGTTACCTTTATACAAATCAAGAAGACATTATATACATCTGAACAACCTGATTAAAAAAGAATTAACATAAAAAATATGTTTTCTAGTTTTTTTGTAGTTGCACTGCTGGCAACTTCTTCCTGCCTGTTCTCATTCTTGTTTGTTATAATTTTTTTTGTTATGGGGGCGGGACATAAACAACAGAGGAGTGGAAGTTGGAAAACAGTACCTGAATTACAACACGAGCAGCGGACGGACACTAGGGAAGAATCAACAGATGCCAGGTTCTGAGGGCGGACTGACGTGGTGCTGAGGTGTGTGTGTGTGATGGTGGAGATGTGATGCTTAGGTGATGCTGAGTGATACTGAGCTGATGCTGAGTGATGCTGTGGGGCTGAGTCTTGCTGAGGTGGTGATGCTGCACTGGTGCTGAGCGGGTGCCCAGGTGATGCTGCACTGGTGCTCAGGTGGTGCTGAGCGGGTGCCCAGGTGATGCCAAGTTGGTGCTGTGCTGAGGTGATGCACTGATGCTGAGGTGGTGCTGCCCTGATGCTGGAGTGGTGCTGCGTTGGTGCTGAATTGCTGCTGAGGGGGGGCTGTGCTGGTGCGCTGATGAGGTGGTGCTGTGCTGATGCTGAGATGGTGCTGTGCAGATGCTGAGGTGGTGCTCAGGTGGTGCTGTGCATATGCAGAGGTGGTATTGTGCTGTTGCTGAAGTGGTGCTGCGCTGATGTGAAATGGTGGTGCGCTGATGCTGAGGTGTTGCTGAGTGGTGTTTGGTGGTGCTCAGGTGGTGCTGTGCTGGTGCCCAGGTGGTGTTGAGTTATACCAAGTTGGTGCTGAGGTGATGCTGCACTGGTGCTGAGTTGGTGCTGTGCTAATGCTGAAGTGGTGCTGCGATGGTGCTGAGGTGGTGCTGCACTGGTGCTGTGATGGGGCTGCGCTGGTGCTAAATTGGTGCTGTGGTGGATGGTGGTGCACTGATGAGGAGATGGTGCTGTGGTGGTGTTGAGTGATGCTGAGGAGATGTTGTACTAGTGCTGAATGATGCTGTGGTGGCACTGAATGATGGTGCGCTGGTGCTGAGTGCTGGTGTGCTGGTGCTGAGTCGTACTGAGGTGTTAATGCTCCGCTAGTGCTCAGGTGGTGCTAAACTGGTGCTCAGGTGGTGCTGAGTGCTGAGTTGGTGATGCGTTGGTGCTGAGTTGCGGCTGAGGTGGGGTTACTATATGGTGTGGATTAGAGGTATGTTGTGGGTTTTGGAGTTGTGTTGTGTAGTTGAAATATGTTGTTTGGTGTGTAAGTATGTGGTGTGTACTGGAAATGTGTGGAGTTGAATTATGTGGCATGGAACTGTATGGTGTTGAGTGAAATTATGCTTAGTGAAATTATGTGTCATGGTGTGGAGTGCATTTATGTGGATTGGTGGTATGTGGCAAAGAGTGCGCTTATGTGGGGTGTATTTATGTTGCATTGAGTAGAGTGTAATTATGTGGAGTGTAATTATGTGACATTGAGTGGTATTATGTGAAGTGCTATTATGTTGTGTGGTGTAGAATTACGTGGCATTGAATTGTGTTGTTTTGTGTGGAATTACGTTGGGATGGTTTGGAGTGGTATTATATGGTGTGGGTTTATGTGGCATGTTGCACTGTTGAATTCATTTTGTTCAATGCCAATAGGTCTCATATTTGCAAGAGTTAGAACTATCGGAGTTGTAAGTGACAATGTTTTATACCCATGCGTTATATATAGAGTGGAGTGGACAAATGTAGTGTGGAGAGGAATTATGTGGTCTGGTTTGGAATTGTTAGTTATGGAATTGTGTGGTGCGGAAATGTGTATTGTGGAGTAGATGTGTATTGTGGAATTATGTGGCATGGTGTACAGTGGAATTATGAGGATAATTATGTTGTTTTGAGTGTAGTGGAATTATATGGCGTGGGATTTTCTGTTGTAAAGACTGGAAGGGCTGGAAGGGCTGGGGCAGTGGTAGTGGAATGGCAAACCCTGCTTGCCACACTGGTTGTCGGCCAAATGCATTACACAATTTTGGTAAAACTGATGTCTTGATGTCAGGGGTGAATTTTGCAACATTGAATGGAACGCTGAACTTTCATTGTGAAATTACCACAAAAATGGTTGAAAATATTTAGTCAAGAAACAAGACCTGAAGACTGCTGTGTGGACTTGGTATCAGTGTCTAAATATGAAAAATTTTGATAAGCTCTTAACTACTTATATGTACAATCTTCAGTAGATGTGCCCATTGTTCAAGTGTATAACATGTGAAATGTGCATATTTATTAAACTTCGGGATTATGAAAGTTTAACAATTCAGTGGGATGTGGGAGAACTGCTTATATTTTGTAGTTAGTCTTGGTTTATGTCATCATTAATGTACCATTTTCTCCTTTTACTGACTTATACTGGGGTCACTTTTCCTTTGGAGGTTTGTTATCGTGTAGCTAAATAAATATCTTAATGAACAATGCAGGTGTATTGCTTGATTATCCTGAAAGGATTGCCACACTTCACAGTTTTAAAAATGCGGAGTATATCACTTTAGTGGTAAGCACAGGTATTGATGGCATGGGAAATGAGTTTAGCTGGTTGCAGTCCTTGGGTGATGAGTACAGGGATTCTGGTAGTGGGAGTGGCTGCTAAAGAGAGAGAGCATGCTGTTTTTCAGCCTGGCTCGCCTGTTGTGCTGTTCCTCTGTAGACGGGCAATAGCAGGTCGAGCTCCCTTGTTCCCCTCCCCGTCCTCTCCAGATTAGCCCTCAATCAATTGGTTATGCTTTCCCTCCAACCAGCCGAGGCAACCCCCACAGTACGAAAGTTCATGCTCTCATTGAGAATGGAAAAAAAGAATCATCATTGCTGGCTGATAGACAATATAAAATCTTTGTGTGTAAAAATAGATGTTTATGTAGGCTTGCCAAAAAGAAGCAACACGGTCTACCCGGAAGAGAAAAATTAACATGGGATGTTCGTTTGTAAGTTTATTTCATGTCCCTTTAACTTAAAACGTCTAGGCACAATTACTTTAGCCATAAATAGTGCAATTTGCCTAAACGTATGTAAAGTCCATACGTCTATATATTTTTTTAAGTTACAGAAATACTGTTTGCAACATTTTACTGTGGGTTGGCTCTGGGAGTTAAACCCATCTGTCATGGCTATATATCAGCCCCAAGTTATAAAAGAGTGCTGATTAAATGTACGGGGATCAGGGAGGGGGGAGCTTCGAGCACAAAACAGAGGGGGCTTTTGAAAACTTAGAAATTCTGGTTAGTCAAGAGCTGGCGATGAGGGCTACGTAAGATAGTGTTCTGGTGGTGTCTAATGCCGCAGTGGTAGTGATAATTTAATTTCCGCATCCAGCTACGGCATCGAAGGAGAAACACAACCCAGCGACCGCTCAAAACAAAGGACAGACAAGAATATGAGAACACATAAACATGACTATTAACGCATGCAATCTCAAGGTACACTGAAAAGGCTGCAACTGGCTCCTATCTAATGAAAGGTAGATAGGTCCAGGTTACGGATCACGGATACTCCCTGCTGAGGAATAATTAAGTAATTATACCCGGAAGGTAGCTGAAGCAAAGGGGAGAGTACATGGGCTAATTTGATTTAATTTACGATATGGGGAAGACACTATGTTAAAAGTGAAACTATAAATCAAACCTATTTGCTTTACTGTCAGTGAAAACGCCTTAACAGGCTTGGGAATGGGAGCTATGCACTGTGGGTGGGGGTGTAGATAAAGCATCAGCGGAGCATGTGCTCTGCTTGAGGAGAGCCTTCCCAATTAGCAAACAAAAAGAAGTGCAAAAACGAAATGAAGTACACACAGGAGCAATTACACATGTAAGGTGGCCAGTCGCCAGGGACAGGAACCACCCACCAAAAGGAGGGACAAATGTGAAAGTTAGCCACAGAAAGCTAGGGATTTTAAACAAGCACACAAAGGAACCAATGGGAAGTGAGAGGCTGGATCAATGCCGATAGACTGGATACACCATGCCTCGCAGAGCAGCGCATGCTCACTGACTCTAGGCTCGACCTAAAAATTAACTGAGCTAAGAAATTTTACAACACACATCCTCCAAAGGCATCAAATAAAATTACCCCACCGATACACTGTTTGCAGAAAAAAACATGAAATACCCCCCAAAAAACACATTTTGTAATTTAATCCAATTCCATCCATAGTCTAAATGATGTTTCAATTTAATAGACACCACATAAACAGTTGTTTAATGCACCAATGACTACTACTGGGCTTACTGGCTGGAAGGCCCATTGGCAGACTCGGCCATATAGTGAATTAAAGGAATATTGTAAATTTATTAAAAAACATGAAGCATATACTAATCTGTGGTACATTTCTCATTTACAAAAGAAGAAAATTACATGCAATAACTAGGCCCCTACTGAAACTGCAGGCCACCCACCACAATACATTTTAAAAATTGAATAAATGTACAGATAAATCCTGGTGCATGCTCCCAATAAAACAAGCAACACCCTTATACACCAGTTTTTCAACTTACTTATTAGATCTCAAATACAAAGTCCTTAAATCTAATAGTATATATGCATCAGACAAGGAGAGGGATCCTTCCAGCTCTAAATCCCAATGAAAAGTGACCAAGAGATGGAAAAACCACTGGGAGGCGCCTGCTGGACAGGAAAAGGAATTTGGAGACTCTAGGGCACTTCCTTCCTGTTGGATGAAAGAAAAGGTTTTTAGCACAAAAAAAACAACTTCAACAGCCAGTTGGAGAAGAAAATCCACTCTAAAGACCTCTCAGCTGCTTCTCAAGCACAAAATCTGCTCAAGTGGACCATTCGCGATCGGCAAGACATTGGCGCCGTCGTGGCCGGAAGCAGTGCAAACGAGCACGAAGTATCTTGTGAGTTCGCTAGCGGCCCGAAATAATCATGGGGCTTGCGAGTGAGCACCAAAACAAATCTCGAGCGTGCGTACAGAAACAAATCTCTGCTTTGTGCCCGGGAAGGTGAAAATCAGGAACTCCACCTTCCTCCGAGAAGTGCCGAGTGCCTGAATTCCTCAAACTCCCCAAGCGGATCAGAGTTTTACGCCCAGGCCTACTTCTGATTGGGAACAAATAGGGATGGCAAGTTTGGACTCTAATAAATTGTAATTTAAAACCTCTTTAATGGTAAAGTCAAATTTATGTTTACAATTTTGAAAATTGCCCTTTTAGAAAGTTGGCATTTTCCTGCCCAAAAGCTTCTAAGGCCTTCTAGGAGTTTCCAACTGCCTGGACCTGTTAATGGTTCCCCAATTAAGACTGTTCATGGGGCACAGAAAATGGACAATAGGAGACTGGGTGCGGGCAGGATGGGCCATCCTGCCAGGATGGTTGGTTTGGAGCTGTTCCCTGCCACACATTTCAAACAGTTTGCGTCCAGCACACACTAGTCTTTTGTGAATGAATGAATGAAATGGTTTTATAGAGCTCGCATTACCCGAAGGGTGTCTTAGCACTGAGCAGATCAAAAGCCGAGAGAGGTGCAGCGGGTAGAGGGGAGCCTGGGTGACTCTGCTAATTAAAATGGGAACAGCCAGGTCTTTAGCTGTTTCCTGAATAGCTGCAGGGTCGGTTGTGAATGGAGAACAAGGGGGAAGGAGTTCCATAACTTTGCCCCCAGATGGGCAAGCCTTCTGCCGCCCCAGTTTACTCTTTTAATTATTGGGACCATGACCATAAACGCAGAGCTAGATCTAAGATTTCTGCTTGGCGTGTACCACAAAAACCGTTCTTGGAAATAAGACAGGCCTGTCTTGTGAAGAGCTTTATGCATTAGGCACAGAGCCTTGAAAGAGATCCTCTTCTCCACTGGCAACCAGTGAAGACCATGCAATAGATGAGAAACTGATTTGAACTTGGGAATTTTCAGAATTGTTCTTGCTGCAGCATTCTGTAGGGACTGCAATTTTTCTATCAGGTATTTGAAGGTGGCTAGATAAAGAGCATTACAGTAATCCATTTTGGAAGCGATAAGGGCCATCATTACAGTCTTCTGTAAGTGAAACGGAATGAACGGGAGGATTTTTTGTAGAACCCGCAACATGAAAAATCCCCCTGAGGTTACCACATTATTTTGAGCAGAGAAACACAAATTGGGGTAAAAAATGACTCCCAGGTTTCTTGCTTTCTGCACTGGCTTCGGAAGGTTGCCCAGCTCAGACGGCCACCAGGATGCATTCCAAAAGGAGGTCTCTCTCCCAAAGAGCAATACCTCAGTTTTGTCTAAGTTTAGCTTGAGGCAATTACTCCGCATCCAACTCGCGACTGCCGCCATACATCTGCAAAAATTGTTTGCATCTTTCTCAGCCTGTGATGAGATGGATACCACTATCTGTATATCGTCCGCGTAGGACAGTACGGTCAGACCAAAACTATGGATGAGCTGTACCAGGGGGGTAACATATACGTTAAAAAGAGTGGGACTAAGTGCAGAGCCTTGTGGCACCCCACAGGGGAGCGAGAAAGGGCTGGACTTTGCATCTCCCATCTCTACCCACTGTATTCTGTCTGTCAGAAATGACCTCAGCAGAGTTAGTGCAGAGTTCCTAAAGCCTAAGGAGTGCAGACGCTTATTAAGTAGTGCATGGTGGACCGTATCGAAGGCGGCGGAGAGATCCAGTAGAATTAGTGCCGCTCTGCCGCCTTTATCCATCTTAACACTAACTTCCTCAGCTGCAGCCACCAGGGTGACTCCGTAGAATGGTTTGCTCTGAAATCGTATTGAGCAGAGTCTAGCAACTGATGAGTGTCCAGAAAAGCTAGAATTTCCTCATTCATAGGCTTCTCTAGCAGCCTAGCAGGGAATGGAAGGTGGGAAATTGGTCTATAGCTTTCCACAAGCTTAGGGTCCAGGGAAGGTTGCTTCACCAGGGGAAGAATGGAAGCTTTTTTCCAAATATTTAGGTAATTTTGTGACCCTAGACTTCCTTGAGCCTGTGCAGGGGAAGGGAAGAACTTTCAAGATCCAGATGTGTGGGTAGCCTAGATAATTCCCCCACTTTAAAGCATGGCACCAGGTACAAATGTTGGCCCTCTTGAGCTACTCTTCTGTACACTGCTAGGCCTGTAGACATTACAGAAGAAGGACTGCCTTGTTCCCAGAGGACTGCCCTGCTGCTTGAGGTTTGCTTTGTTCCTCAGAGGACTGCCCTGCTGCCTGAGGCCTGCCTTGTTTCCCATTATTCCCCTGTTACTTGAGGCTTGCCTTGTTTCCCAGAGGACTGCCTGGCTACTTGAGTCCTGCCCTGCTCTCTGTAAAGGAAATCTGGGCCTGCACCCTTCATCACAGCCTAGACCATTGGCTGGCACCAGCGTGCACTCGCCAACAAGAAAAGGAGAAATCAAGAAGTTCTGGACTCAATTCAATTCAATTCAAAATTATCTTTATTCAGATAAAAGAAATCCATAAAAGACACAATATGATATATACACCAGCAAGCTCATATACATCACATTTCTCTATTGCCAATAAAATGTTAAAATTCCATGATATTCATATCAAGATAATTTGCTAATTTCTCTCATACAGCAGATTTTCTAAATAGGTAAGTGTCTTCTTTCAATTTAGAGCACATTTGATAAATGTTAGTACTGCACCTGAGGCTCTAGGCCCTTTGTGCCAGACTATGAGAAGGTAACTTTTACAGCGGGACTAACCTGGTTGTATCCAGCCTGTGCTCCATAGTGGTCAGCCAGAACTTATGACTTTCCAC
The DNA here is from genome assembly GCA_963921515.1 of Calotriton arnoldi. NCBI lineage: Eukaryota > Metazoa > Chordata > Amphibia > Caudata > Salamandridae > Calotriton > Calotriton arnoldi. Next base: position 869,311 of record CAWUFW010008048.1, read on the forward strand.
TTTTCTAGCACGATCAGATAACTGTGAGTGGTGCTTTGTGCTTTTAGGCACTATATCTACCTAAAGTTTTTAAATTACATATCTCTGGTTCTACTGACTGGATATTTGTCATTTTTGTCAAGCACTAAACTGATATCTTGCAGGGATGAGATACACGTCCAAGACACTAGCTCCTAAATCCTCCTCTGCACCAAACCTCAGACTGTAAGACTAAGGGGCTGAGACTAGGTCCAATAGTGAAAAGGAGAATGGGACATAAGAGAGAGAGAGTGGTTTAGGCAGTTCACCACAATTCCTTCCGATGAATGTGGTAGGTTCTGATTTTCCTGTATTCTTCCAGGGACCAAATAGCTGGTCTTTCTGTAACGGGAGAAGAGTAAACCTCTTCCCTCCAACCCTGTGCTTTCCCTGACTGTGCCCTCGTGTGTCTGGTATGTACCTTCTAACCTTCTAATTCCCTCTTTCCCACCTTTGATGCTCCATCTCTTGTAGGCTTTGGTGTGTAAATGCAATGACCTTTAAAAGAAACAAAATTCAACAGATCATATGTTCCTAATCCTCACCACATACAAAAAGTGAACACCATGAGTAAAAGCTTCTGTTCATCCCAGAGTCTTCCGACTCCTTATCAGTATGGAGGATCCATTTTAGATTACTTATAGCAGTTCAAAATGTGCTTTAGCAAATTAGAATGTATTGGGTACTAGCACAACAGCATGTAATCACATTCTTTAACAAGCAACAATGCTTAGTATTATCAGCATACAGTTCTGTTGCATTTATCTACATGCAATATCAATCAAAACATTATTGACAAACACACACATTTAAATAGAATGAGGGTGACACTTTTTGGACATAGAACGGTCGCACATACACACATGCAGTGTCTGGGCAAAGGTTAGCTCTAAACCACAAGCAAACTTCAAACAATGTTATAAGTAAATGAATTGTAGCAGTTCTGATTGTCTGATATAATTCTTTCCCTTTTAGAGTTGTGTGCTGACTGGCAGCAACTAAATAATGCGGTAAGTATCAAGTTATTTAACAATATCTGCACTAGCACGTAATTGCCTTTAACTGTACAGTACTTCTGATTGTGTTGTTTCTTTTTCTGCAGGAATTTGTCGAGCCCCTGGACAGAATCCTGGATACAGCATAGCAGCAAGCAACAAAAAGAATCCCAGATACCGCAGAGTGACAATCAATGAGTGGAACCTTTTAAGTTGGGTTTTAGGTTAGCAAGCATGTTCAGGGAATTTGGGTGCTGCTTTACATAGTGGCAGCACCAAACATGGCTGCCTCTTCTTGTGACATTTGCCAATCTCGCTAGAGTTTGTGCTGCTCAAAAAGTAACTAGCTTTCCTATTTGCTGCTCTCCTTGGATAATACGGAGGCACTGGGCCTCACCAATGTCCCATTTTCCTGTGTTTGTGGTATGCCTGATGTGGCTGGGGTCACCAGCTCCAGATGAGGGGGAGCAAAAACTGGTGACTCCAGACTTGCATGGGTCAGGGTGGTAGCAGGCCTTACAGTACACCCCATCCAAGGCTTCCCTGGCGGGCTTAGGTTTAGAAGGATACTTTTGATTGAATAAACATACCAAACATGGGGCCTGAACATGACCAACTGGTTCCTGAGTCTAATTCTCAGGTCCATATCCTTTGCAGTCAATCAAACAGTACAATTTACATCATACTCATTTGGAGTCTAAAATGGATTTCACCTCATATTCCGGATGGTTATCCACTATTTTGGGGGAGGTCCTTTGGTATTATGCATGTCCATGAGCACTGGTTTCAATAGTGATACTAGGAACACTGAATGAATTGCAAATGTATGTGGTAGATAAAATTTCATAGCCATAAACCTTTCCTAAGGATTTTGAAAGGACCATTGTAACATGGTTTGAACTTTTGTGGCCCCTTCAAACAGAGGTGTTTAGTTTATAACCACACTGAGTGTCCTTCCACCAATTCAGGATTGGGACGTCAATGGTTATCAGTATGTAACTTGTATTGTTGTTTAGCCAAGGTTAAATAATCTTGTGCAACAGTCTATACATGTATCAATTGCTCTAAAAGGTCTTGAACAGCAGGTGTGGAAGTAGTAGGCAAGATCTAGATCTCAAACATTTGTGGGTGGTAACCATAGTTGCAGTAAAAGGGATAAAGGTTGGATGAAGTACTTAGAGCATTATCATAGGCAAATTCTGTATCCCATAACCATTCTGTCCAATGTTGGCCAGATTGAAGAATTTGACAGCTTAAATATTGTTCCATACACTGGTTCACCCTTTTGGTTTGCCCATCAGTCTGTGGGTGATTACCGGAAGGCAATCGCACACACATATCCATGAGATTGCAAAGAGATTTTTAAAAATTTGGAACTGAATTTGGGCCTCAGTCAGAGATGAGAACAAACAGGAGTTTGTGCAAACATACCATAGATTGCAGAGAAAAGGCAGCTAGCTTTCTAGAAGTAGGCAAGGCTTTAAGAGGGGTAAAATGTGGCATCTTAGTAAAATGGTCAACAGCAACCAGAATTGTAGTGTGTCCTTCCAGTGACCTGGACAATTCAACTGCGAATTTTAGGGAAAGTCTGTGCAAAGGTTGAGGTGGTACTGGCATTGGCAACAAAGACTGACTGGAGGTTGATAGAAAAACATTTCTTGGGACCAAATGGCACAATTTTCAACAAATTTCTTTGCATCCAGGGACATGGACCACCACCAAAAATACACAACAATGCTAATGATTTCTTTTCTCCTGGATGCCATGCAAGGGCACTCTTGTGCCACTATGTTAAAAGCTAGTTTTGTGAGTTCTGTGTATCTGTATATTCTAAACCCTGTCTATGTTTCCTCAAGTGTTGGTTTAGACTATGCTCCATCTCCCTTTCACTTACCCAGACTCCCGAAATCAACCAAAGCAGAAGTGGAGGACTCTCCTTCTCCCACATCACAGCAAAGACCTGGAACAGCTTCCCCATACACCTCCGGACCATCACCTCATTTCCGATTTCTGAATGGCCCTCAAGACCTGGCTGTTCGAATAAGCCTCCATGACCTGCAAGTGCCTGGGTACTCTATCGGGTGATTAGCTGCGCTTTATACATCCTGATTGATTGATTGATAGTATACCCTCTTGTGCTTCTGTGTTTTTTTGATCTTCTTGCACCTGAAGCAAGAAATTTGTGATGGAAGTCAGTGCTCCTTGAATCTTTTCTGATGAAACAATCAAGGGAGGGTATACGCTTTCCCATTTTTCTTGACAGGTTGGAATTGGAGGACAAAATCGTTAATGTGGAAGAATTGATTCCAGCACTGCTGATAAGTTGGCAAGACTCAAGCAGATTTTAAGAACTGGAGATTTCTGTGGTCTGTCAGTATGGTGACTGTGAGTAACCCTCTCAAGAGGTAATGGCTCTATTCCTCAAAGCCCTTTTTGACAGCTAAAATTTCTTAATTGGCCAAAGAATAATTACTTTCAGATGTAGTCAACTTGTGGGAAAAATAAGCCACAGTTTGAAATTCTCCTGTTCGGGCTTCTTTCAGAGGGGACTCCCCCGACTGCAACTTGAGAAGCATTAGCTTCATCCACAAATGGTTGAGTAGGGTCTGGGTGTTTTAACACTGGGGCCTTAACAACTGTGTCTTTTAACAGTTGGAAATCTATTTCAGCTTCCTGTCCCTATTGAAATCTCACTCCTTTTTAAGGAGTCTAGTAATTGGAGTTCTCACGGTGGAAACTTGGTCTATAGACCTTCCATAGACTTTTGCAAACCCAAGTAGCTCTGTAGTGTCCTAATGCTCTAGGGAGACTTCAATTCTATGATTGTCTCAATCTTTTTTGGATCAATATGGATTCCAGTTGGAGACAGAATGTAACCTAGGAATTCAACCTCCTGGACATGAAAGATACACTGGTCTAATTTAGTGTAGAGATGATTGCCATGCAGTTTGTGCAAAATTGCTTGGATGTGTGAGTTGTGTTCTGAATAGGAGTTAGAAAAAATCAGAATATCCTCAATGTAAAAGACGACACACGTGTCCAGGAATTCTCATAGGAACTCGTTAATAAAATACTGGAGCGCTGCAGGGGCACTGCAGAGTCCAAAGGTCATGATAAGTTATTTGTACAGACCAAACTTGGTATTAAATGCTGTCTTCCACTCGCCGCCCTCCCAGTCTCCAACAAGATGGTAGGCTCCCCGTAGATCTAGTTTGGTATAGATTGAAGAGGTCCTCATCCGATCCAACAGGGTGGAGATTAAAGGCAGAGGATATCGATTTTTGACTGTAGTCTGCTTTAGGGTCCTGTAATCGATACAGGCTCTAAGGTCCCCCCCCCCCAATTTTTCGAAAGACAAAGAACAGTGGTGATGAAGCCTGGGAACATTACATGAGGACCTGATGAAACCTATTTCCAGATTTTCAATCCCAATATTAATGCAGATGTGTGTTTTTTATTTCTGTCAGTGCATAAATTTGGCTAAGCGAAATATGCGATCTTGCATGTAAATATATGTGGCAATTGGAGGGCTGCAGTGAGGGGATAAAGTATTTGCCTTAGCTTTATCAAATACATCTAAAAAATCCTTATAGCGAGAATGAATCATTTGGTCTCACCTGGGAACTGGATTTTCTGACATACAAAAATCAGCGTTTTAGGTTTTGTCCAACAGTTCTCCTGACAACATTGAGATTATACTGTTAATTGTCAAATTGACCAATCAATTGCAGGACTGTGTTTTTGTAGCCATAGGATCCCAAAAATGGTCTTGAACTGTGGGACGTCAATTAGATGAAATCTCCCTAGTTCGAGAGGGAGAACCTTGAATAATCATAGTCACATTTTTGGTGGTTTTTATGATGGATCCAGAGGAAACTCGCTGCCATCAATAATTCATACTAATTCTGGCAACTCATTTAGAGCTCTTGGTATTCCTGAGTCCCCAGCAAAAATCATGTCTAAAAATTTGCAAGTAGCCCCAGAATGTAAAAGCATTTCAGTATTAACTATTATCTGCCTATCCATCCACTGCAACTAGACTGGGAAATAGAAATGCCTAAACCCAATGTCAGAACTTGTTTGAGCCAGTGTTTTGGAAACTTCATAGACTTGGTCATCCGACAGACTAGTCTCTGATGCTACCAGGTTTGTTATTTTCCTGTTTGGGTCTTCTTACTTTGCCCTCCTTGTCCTTCTGTTTTAGTTTTAATGCACACTCTTTAACAAAGTGAATACTATCTTATCACAATACAGGCTTCATTTCTGGTCTCTTTGGACATTGCCTCTTCATCTTGATTGAGGGCCCATCTAAAGCCCCAATTTGCATAAGTTCATACTCTTCAGTGTGTTTAGAGGGGTCAGATTTCTGTTCTCTAACCACTAATACCTTGTTTTCAGACCATCCGCTGTCACTTCTACGTTTACTCAATCTATAATCTAGTTTTACAACCAGATCGATCAGGCCCTTGAAGGATTTAGGTTGATGAGCCACTAGTGCCAGCGGGTCCGTCAACTCGTCCCCTAGTCTACGATAGTATAAGGATCTTCTTTTCTTTCAAAACATTCTTTCTCCACAATCAATTGATTAAATGAAGTTATGTATGCTAACAAATTCTTGTTACCTAGCCTCAGATTTAAGAGTTAAGAATCTACTGACTGCATAAATGTGCGCTTGTCAAATATTTTTTTCATTTCAGTTCTGAAAGCTTGGTCGTCATACAAAAGTGGACCATTGCATGCTATTAAAGGTATAGACCAAGAGGCTGCCGTACCTTCTAAATTGGATAACACAAAGGCTACCTTTCACTGTTTGTCTGGAAAAAAGGCTGGTTTGCACACGAAGTGTAGTTTGCATTGATTTAAAAATAACACAAATTTAGAGGGTTCTCCAGTGAACCACTCAGGAGGAGTTAGCGACACAGTCGGAAGAGTGGTAACAAGGATTGCAGGATGTGGGGGGAGTGTCCCATGATGATCTAGGGATTGGAAGCAGAAAAGAAAAGATTAGTGTTTTCATAACAGGCTTAGTTTTAAACTTGTTACGAGTCCCTTCCCAGGGCACTTTTTTCTCTACCAGACTTTGGTCCTGAAGCTCATCTACTGTGGCCGTAGTCTGGGGTTCTCTTTGTAAATTGCCTATCATGTTGGCCCAATCTGCCAGTGTGATTCTCAAGACTAGATCCTTAGCGTGAGCTTTCTATTCTGCAAAGCATAAACCTGATATCCTGAGGGGGACAGACACAAGTCCAATTTGCTAGCTACCAACTCTGACTTTGCACCAAGTCTTCAGCCGTGAGACCATGTGACCGAGACTGAGGTCCACAAGCGAGAAGGGTACGACAAAAGGGAGTGAGAGAGAGTTGTTTAGGCGTTTTGTCACTATTCCTTCAGTTGAATGCGGTAGGTTCCGATTTTCCTACATTCTTACGGGAATCAACTAGCTGTATTTACTGTAATGTGAGAAGAGTTAACGTTAGCTCTTCGCTTCAACCCTGTGCTTTCTATGACTGTGCCCCTATCTGCATGGTACGAACCTTCTAATTCCCTCTTTCCCACCTATGATACTTCCTCTCCTGTAGATTGTATTGTGTAGATGCAATATCCTTTAAAAGAAATGAGATTCAAAAGATCATATGCTCTCAATTCTCACCACACCCAAGTGCGCACAATGCGTCAAAGCTTCTATTCATACCAGAGTCTTCAAATTCCTTATCAGTATGGAGAATCCATTTTGGATTACTGATAGCAGTTCGAGATGTGCTTTAGCATACTAGAAACAATTGGGTACTAACACAGTATCATATAATCACATTCCTTAACAAGCTACAATGCTTAGTATTATCAGAATACAGTGCTGTCTCATTGATCTACATGCAATATCAAAGGAAGCATTTTCGGTAACACACACTGTACACGTGCTGTGTCTGGCCTAAGGTTAGCTCTAAACCACAAGCAAAGTTCAATGTTACACAAAAAAGTATTGATTGTCTGATACATTTCTTTCTCTTTTAGAGTTCCGTGCTGGCTGACAGCAACTAACAAGTGTGGTAAGTAGCAAGTTACTTAATACTATCTGCGCTCAAATGTTACCAACTTGAATTTTAGAATTTCTCTGATTGTCTTGTTTCTTTTTTTGCAGGAATTTGCATCAAGTGGCTGGAGGGAATTCTGGGTGCAGCAGAGGGGCAAAAAGAAAGAAGAATCTCAGATGCAGCAGAGAGGCGATAAAAGAGTGGATCCTTCTCAGGTGAGTTCTAGGATAGCAAACAAGTTCTGGAAGGTGGGTGCCCAACATGGCTGCCTTTTCACACAAGAATTGCTAATCTCGAGACAGATTTCGGGCGGGTCCAAAAGTAACTGGTTTTCCTCTCTGCTGATCTTCCTGCATAACACAGTGGCAGTGGGCAACAGCAATGTCCCATATTCCTATTTCTATTTAAATTCTCAATGTATCTTATTGTCTTAAGCAGATTATTGTCTTCTTTAATTTCTTTCTTTTTTTTAAATCTTTCTTTATTGTTTTACAACAAAGAGAAGAATGAATGAAGAGCAATTTGTAAAGCACAAAAACCTGCTCCCAAAGGAAGCACCCAGGTGTTAAGCTAACTGAGATAACTAACACTCAATGTAATGTCTAGAGGATATACTTCCGGCCATATTTAAAAGCTGATTCCATTTTGATCTCCCATAAATGCTTTGGCATGGAATTCCACAGCCGAGCTTCCCACACGGATATAGATCTTTACCCTGCTCTAGCTTTGCGGACCTTGGGAAGACACAAAATGCCCTTGTTAACTGATCGATGTGCTCTGTTAAATACATAAACTTTGACTCTATCCTGTAGGTAAATTGGGCCTTTATTGTGCAGTGCTTTATGTGTAATCATTAAGGGTTTTTTATTTAACTCTTTGCCTGATAGGAAGCCATTGTAGCACCTTCAAACCCCCACAGATGGACTGCCTTTTAGTGATTTTCAGGATGAGGCATGCTGCAGTATTCTGCACCAGTTGGAACTTGTTCAGCAGTTCTGGTGCTCCCAGATACAGAACATTTGCATAGTCTAGTCTTGCTGTGATAAGAGCATGAACAATGTCTTTCCACATGTGCACAGGAAGGAATTTTATATATTTAAAAAAAAAAGATTTTAGAACTGAAAAGCAAATTGCTGTCAGGGCCGTACTTACAGCTTAAAATAGAGGTCCTTGTGAAATCTGACCCCTAAATGTTTGGCCACCGCTGCCTAAATTGCAGACTCCCCCAGTCCAATGGCCCAAATACTTCTAATGTCCAGCGGTGAAGTATCACCAAAGACCAGAATCTCTGACTTATCAGAGCTCAGCTTGAGACAACTGTTGTGCATCCAGTTAGGCACCGCAGTAAGGCACCCCTAAAAATGTTTGTACTACAGTGTCATTCAGTTGGTGGAAGGCTACCAACAATTGTGTTTCATGTGAATAGAACACAATATTGAAGTACCATGACTCCACTTCCAGAGCCAGTGATGCCATATATATGTTGAGCAGCGTAGGACTTAACACTAAGCCCTGCTGCATACCACATTTAATTTCCCTGTTCCTTGAGATGCAGGGTGGTAAATATGACCAATTTGGACAGCTGTTCCAATTTGGTTTTTCCAGAATGAATCAGCTGCTGGAATCTGTCTTTGGGGGCCCGTAGCAGGCCCTCCCTTCACATGGGGCGCTCCGAATCGGGCCCGTGGAGGTACTCAAGGGACCCCCCTTTCCACCATGCACAGTGTGGCAGGCAACACGGGGTGCCCGCCACATGTTGCATGATTTTTCCCAGCCACCCCTTTTGTCAATAGGAACCTGTGTTCTCGTTCGGAACACAGGCTCCCCTTGAAGTTAATGGGAGTCCGACCGAATTGTATCTGGAAGCATCCGGATACATCCAAATCGCTCGGTCGGACTCACCAGATCTGAGTCGTCCGGAAAGCATTCTCGGACCAATTTGGTTGGAATGCTTTCCGGACAAGATCGTAATTGGCCCCTAAGTGTAAGATCCCAATATTTCTTGTCTAGATACAGAAGAATCAAGATAACCCTCTGGGAAGAACAATTATTTATGCTCAGAATAGCTTGCTACAAAATATATCTAGATTTTCAGATTTCTTTTTGTTACCGTGCATTTTGTAGCTGCCCTCTTATTTGAGGGAGAGTAAAGAATTTCTGAAATAAATGTATGGTCTGAAAGGGGTTAAAGATTAGAATCCTGTATACAAGTATTCTGTATGAATATAAAAGCATGAACATTCTACCTAGGAAAGAAGTCTTATAGAGTATTAGGAATACAAAAAATGTGGTCAACTTGTGTTTGACACACAATTTATTTCTATTTCATAATATGTTATAAGCAAATTAATGACACCGTGATGGGTACCTGCTTACCCCCAGCTATGCCAGTTTGTAGGCTGGTGGGAGGAACAAGTGCTGTGGAGTGTGGACATGGCCAAATACACACAGCATATAATAGAATTCAATTTGGTGGTAAAGCTACATAGATATATTTATGATATGAAATAGGCCGATATGTCACGTTGCTGAATTTGTTGATGCTATTAATGATAACAAGTTCAATTCAAAATTTACAAGCATGAGAGAAAGGACAAGAATGGAGTTTTGGATCTGAGGATCACAGTATTTAAAAACATCTTTGACCACTGAACTCCATTGAAACTCTATAACAGGAAATAGTATCCTGCGTCTGCCAAATCTCAAGTGGACCATCAGCCAAAGGGAATTATGGCAGGCAAGGTGAATATTGTGGATAACGTAAAGAAGGAAGCTATTTCAAGAAGTCTCTTATTGGTGCTATTGAGGGGTAGATTGAAGTCATTAGAGAAACGATATTACTCGGTGCCAGGAATCTGAATGAAAAAATTAGGACTTGAATAATCTTAGACTTGTCATCAGTTATAATGAACAATCTCATGTAGTATGTAAGGTACATATTAAACATTGGTAGGTCTTGAAAGTAGACAGCATCATTGGTCCATCCCTACAATCCAAAGCACCAGTTGAAGACCCATTCCATCAGAGACTACCTGGTACATAGTTATCTGCTCTTGATATGTAAGCCAAAGAGATTTGGGAAATGTGTGATTTGTAAAGTATGCAAAAATAGTCACAACATAATTGAATATTCAGTTCCATTTAAATACAAAAAGAAGCTATTGATTAAAAATCATACTTCACTATGTGCATATAATAGAAATGACCTTAACCTGTGAGTCATGTGGACTCTGCAATCTATCTAGCGAAGACCTTGTATTGGAACATCTGCATGCAATAAATACCAATAGAACATGCCCGTTGCATGCCACTTTAACCAGAAACATCAGAGTAATCAGAAGCTACTCTCTTTCTTTAGGGTAGAACAGGTACACAGTAATATAACTGAAATGTAAGGAATCAGAATATATTATTAGATTAGTAAACCCAGAGGAATGAATACAGAGGAGGTATGCGTGCATTTTTAAATATATTTGTGACCTTTACCTTTTCTCTAGGTTCTATTATGAGATTTTGTTTAAGGAATTGGCATGCGTTCATTCCTTATTTTAAAGTTTGCACATTTTTTGATAGAAAGATTGATAGTTTCGTTCTCATTGATTGATGATCAGAGAAGGATACTATTGAAATATGAGAATCCAAACACATCAACATCTGGTTCCCGATATGTGCCCAGTTGAATAGGATGTACGGATGTTTGAGAGACTCAAACATTGAACAGACTATGGTAAAGGCCCACCTAGGCAAGGTATAAAACTTGGATATTATAAACCATTTGTTGTGTCTATTAAAATGTGCAATAATTGTGCTTAATATGCCCATTATTCTCGATAGGACAGGACATAATCTTGAATTATGTCAATATTTACAAATACAAGCTACCTCAAAACTGTACTAAAGATGCTGACGATCTTTCATATCCTGCAAGACTGTAGTCTTTCTTCAGTTTTCATGGATTGACACAAAAGGGCAGATTTACAAGCCCCTTGCGCCACTTTTGCGTCATTTTTCCCATGTTAAAAATTACGCAAAAGTGGTGCAAGGGGCTTGTAAATCTGCCCCAAAATGTTAAAGGAAATGAGGCCTGATCATGTGAAAATGGTGCGAGCAAAGCAAGCTGTCAAAACGCAAAACAATGGGCATCAGAAAAGTTTGATGTGCGGGCCGTTTTTTATTGAGGAAGGAAATTACTTATGTGATGGAAGGATTTTAACTTCTGACAGTGGCTTGATATGGCATCTGCTCCAAGAGGGCACAGAGCATCCTGAAAAAACCAAAGGTTAAAGTGATATTAGAGTTATGTGGAAATGTCAGTTACAACATGTTGTTTGAACTAAAGAAACATTGAAATTCATCAGTTACAGTTAAATGACATAACTGTAACTCCACTCACACAGCAGTTATCCTCCATCCTTTAGATATGCTACTCCATTTTGGGAACTGAATCCTGCTAAACGGGATTGCAGCTCAGAGCTGTCTTATCCTCAATATAAAGAGGAAACGCTGGGCAGATTTAAATCTAGAAGCTATTCCATGAAAGTATTACAACAAGCTTTTAAAAAGTTAGAGAACAGATCCCAGGAAGAATTTTTTTTTGATAATAGAACTTCAATTCCCAATCTGTAGGAAATGCACAGGTTATAGCTACCCATAGCATTCAAGCACATGAATTTAGGAATATTTTCAGTCAACATTGGGATATCTTAAAAGCTGTTAACACACTAACAGAAACTCAGAGCGAAAAACCATTAATAACATTTCTGCGCAGTGTCTCAATTGAAAACAAATTAGTACGCAACAACTTTGAAAACAATCCCAGACATACATGGCAATGCCTCAAATCGGGTTTCTTTCTCTGTGAAATTGTAAAGCTTTCAAATACAGTGAAAACAATACGGAGTTCATGGATCTATGCAGCACGCGTATATAAAACCCATCAACACATCACTTGTAACGTGGATTACACTATATACGTGATATCATGCATATCAGAGAGATCAGAAATCGTGATACCAGTTATAGTACAGGCACACACTTTTGTGAAATTTATGAAATTGTTTGGAAACCGATGCAATATTTTGGCATTGCTCATGGTCCAAAAGACATTAGAGGAGGGTACATAATTTTGAAGTTAAGAAGATTGGAATCCCGTAAAATTGTTGACATGAATACTATAGTCCGATATGAATTGGAATGTGACAAGGAACTAGCAGTGCACTTATAAAAATAATTAATGATAAGGGAATTATTTGCAACTTTCTAGGCCAATGTGAGAAGATCATGCTAATATGTTATATGTATACATACAATTTCAAATTTTTTAGCAAGCACTTTTTATCCCTTGCTTTTTAATATTGGACACTAGTTTTTTTCCTCCTTTTTATAGGTTGTGGATAATATACCACAACGTAAAATTGGCCCTATGTGTTACCATCAAAAACCAACAACAACATTTATGTTACAAGTGGATGAGACTCAGGAATATCTTGTGAATCATTTTATTTGTTTTGGACAATATTGTTACTTTAGTCTATGTGGCAAGCAAACAAACATATGAGAAGCTGGCATTCGGTATGCAGTCAGACTGATAATCTACACAGCTCTAGGTAGATCTAATAGCGGGGCATATAAGTAACTAGACAGAGGGGCAGATTCATCAAAATGTCATGCAACCCAGCGCAGCAAGACACCTTGCTACGATGCATTGCGTGACAGTGAGAGGGCAGCAATGCACCATATTTAACATTATATGACACATTCCTGTCCTCTCCTTGTGCTGGCACACTAATCTAATGCTGCCTAGCGCCAATGCAGGCACCCTTCCACTATAGTGCAAGGGTGCCTGCGTTGCAGGCAGGATTGATTTTGTGCAGGAAGGGACGCCTTCCTGCACAAAAGCAATCCTCTGAGGCTTTTTTCACTTTCTATGTGTGTAGTAGAATGCAGCACATGTAGAAAGAGGAAAAAACAAGGAGAAATAATACAATTTCTCCTCGTTACACCTCCCCTGGGAAGGCATAGCATTTTGAGGCATTCCCAGGTCTACCACTCATGGTACATCTGGGAATGAGCTAAAATCCATGGGTGGATGCATGGAAACACCCATGCTCCACCAATGGAATGCCTCCCTGGGGCAGACTAGCACAAGGCGGTGCCTTCCTTGCGTTGCCTTGACTTACTTCAGATTTATCAAGCCACGCAGGACTATGCAAGGTAAATCTCATTGCAGTTTTTGCGATGCCCTGCACAGTTTGTGTGGTGCAAGGGTTACACAAAGCCTTTGATAGATCTGAGCCTATGCCATGTGCTCATCCCTCTTGCTCCAGTTGTTCTGTGTGTTGTTGAGTGTATTAGTTTGTGCCATGCAATGTGTTATGATGTGTCTTTGATTGACTGTAGAGTAGTGTTAGATTTGAGATGAATAGTACTTTTATAATTCACTAGAAATTTATATATTTATAGTTATCTTTATGTTTACATTTTGACAATGTGATATGTGTGGGCGTCTGCTATGTCTGAAGTCATATAACCATTTTTTGCCTTACTTGCCTTTTTAAAAAAAAAAAAATTAATTTAGGGTCTGACTTAACACCTGGTGAAAGGGATGGAGTACTGTCCACCAATGTGACCGAAGATTTCACATCGATCACTCTAACGGATGGTAGTCCATTCTATTTAGAGATGACCTCTGACCCATGAAGGGAGTGATCCGATTCGGGTCACCTGGGTCACTCACGACCACCTCTCAGCCTTCCATATCAAATGAAGAGCTGTTTAGACAATAGAGAATACAAACCAACATCTGTTTATTCAGGTACACTCAGAGTGGAGCCTAATCTGCCCAGTCGCTAGGAGTGCTGCAGAGGGCCTGACATCAGCAAGCATAGACTTGTTTGTACATTTCAGAACCATTGAAGGCACGCCCACAATGGAATTTTCCAAGCAGATGCAGCTAAACAATGAAGTACAGAGGATAAGTTTCGATTCTGACGTCAGGCCCACACTATCTGCTACTCAAGGTCGCTCTGCCCGATCCCCCCACTAGACACGTGGGAGAAGGCCTCTATCTAGTGGGAAAGGTATTCACTAATAAGGACAGTGTATTCATTAGTGAAGCTAATCTCAGTCTCGGGGAAATGAAACCCAACTGAGGCCTCTTCTCAGAAATTTCGAAGGATTAGTTTAGATTATAACTCAAAATGGCACCCACATTAGAAAATGGCACAGCAAATGCTAACTTACATAGAACAATGCGCAAACATGAATTTTTCTATTCCAACACGCAGCAGTCATGTCTGTACATTGAGAGGAACTGCCGTCATGGACGTTCTCTTCAAGGTAAAAAATGTTTGGTGGATGGCCACTATCAGTTTTGATTACCATCCACAAAACCTTTAACATTTTTTGTTTTTCAAAAGCAAGTCCCCAAAGTGGGAGTTTGCAGGTTTGCAATTGAAAAACAAAAAACATAGACCCCCACACAAAGGGAACTTTCTCCCAGGGTCATTATCTTTTTGTCCCTCACTGCCAGAATTTTCTTGGTGGTGACAGACTGAAAAAAATCTATCAAATCATCTATTCTAAAAAGAGTGGGTGATGTGATTGCTATACTCCAACAGTTTCCACTCCGTGTGCCATTAGAGGTAGATTTCCTTTGATGGATCCAAAAGGGGTCCCGTGGACAGAAAGCTGATGGTCCACCCATCTTAGAATGTGTTTTTCTGGATAGTGTACTCAGTCGGCAGAGTACCCTGTCCACCAAACTGTAAAACAACCGCTTAATTTCTTTTCATCAAATGTAATTTTAATGTGATCTTTATTTGCATTGTATGACTATTTTTATGGTGTGTGCAATTGTGCTGATAGTATTATTTCCTTTCTGCTTTGATTTCTATGTGATTTCCTGCACCTGATTCCTACAGTACCTGGGAGTGACCATGTGTTGCATGTAACTTACCACAAGGCTTGGCTGGAGTAAATTTTAGACAGTTTAGGCTGAAGCACTAATGGAGTAGATGTAGGTGTAAATTTGGTGAATTGCAAATGACTTAAACATTTGTAGGTGTCTTTTTCGATTCACACCTCTTGCCCTGTGCCCGCAACGGGCCCCCATAGCAATTCCCGCCTGCCTTTCCATGGCGGCATCCCCGCCATGGAAAGGCATGAACCGACATGCATCATGATATGGATGGCGGTGCAGGCACCGCCACCGTATTGTGCCTGGGAACAGCCCGGCCGGCAATCGTGGCGATTGCCGACCGGCGGAAAAGCGGCGGACGGATTTTCCGTCCGCCACGGTACCCCCGCCATACTAATATGGCGGGGGGAAAATGATGTTGTGATGGCGGGCGGATCGCCACCGCCGGCCGGGCAGTGGCGTTCCACCCGCCATCATAATGACCCCCTAAATTCATGGAAAGCGCTGGACACTAAAACAAAAAAAATTACTATTCCAACTCCACACTAACTAAATTCAGGGAAAGTGCTGGACGCTAAACTAGAAAAAATACTATTCCAACTTCGAAATATCTAAATTCAGAGAAAGTGCTGGACACTAAAACAAAAAACAATTAATAATCAAACTCCAAACTAACTAAATTCAGGGAAAGACACTAAACCTGAAAAAATTACTACTCCTACTCCTACCTAACTAAAACCATGATAAATATTAAACAATCATTATATATTAACATCAAACATATAAATCAAACACTATCAAACATATAAATCAAACACTAAAATATAACAAAAAAAATTGAAAAAATAAACAATACATAATTAATCCTCAAACAAATACACTATTTGATAATATATTCAAAGTAAAATTTCTAAAATTCCTATAAAATATCATTAAAGAAGATATACAATATTTCTAAAATATTATATAAAAAATATAAGAAAAAAGTTTTCAAAATTTACAATAATGTAAAATATATGCAAAAAAAGTATTTCAACTGAAAATTTTTTAATTAATTAAAATTAAATGCCAAAATCAAACATAAATTATAAAAACACCACATACAACTACTAACCATGTATACACTTTACAAAAAATAATTACAATTTTTATTTAAAAAAACAAATATTAATTTTACAATTAATTTGAATTATAAATATGAATCTAATCCCATCAAAAAACAAGAACCAAAAATAAAAAATGATATTAAAAAATAATGATTAATGAACAATTAATATTTTAATTAAAATGTTATTAAATAATAACATATTATATAAACTACCCACCCTAATCCGCTATAAACCCAACATCCCACTACTAAAATTTACAAATTTCTAAAAATAATATATAAAAAATTAACATTATAAATGTTTTTAATATAATTTTGACATATATATTTTAAATTACTCTCCACACTTGTCTCCTATAAACCCAACATCCCACTACTAGAGGTGAGAAATGTTTTTTTAAGGTCGAAGTCAGCCAGCATTTCCTCTCTAGTCCAAGGAACACAAACTATTATTATTCAACAAGGCACTGATTTGCAACATCACAGCTCGTTCTCACACTCGGGAGCCAATCCTATTACTCTGGGAAGATGTAAACTCCCCTTTTCCAGGACAACATTGTGGTCCATGGATGTCTACAGCCTTGAATAGTTACACTAGAGAGACAGATGCATATAGTCAGCTCGTCTCATGAGTCACTCTCCCATTCTCTGGCATCTTTTTTTTCTTCTTTCGATGAGAACCTCACTATCACTCATCTAATACATAACAATAAACTCTTCACCAGCTAGCAACAGGCATGTGGGAAATCACACAGCATTTGTAGTGGAAAAACACATAGGCCCCTATTACGATGTCGGTCGGAGATGCCGTCTTGGTGTGGGAACCGACCAACAGTATTTCGATGCGGGTCGTAAACTCCTATTTCCCTATGGGAGCTTGTGCGGTGGGCTGAAACCGCCTGCAGCACACACTCCTAGAGAGAAATGGGAGTTTGTGTAAATCCCTGCACTGTGTGGCAGGCACCTTACTGTAGGCTGCCACACTGTGCAGGGACTTACAGGGGGCACCACAGGTGTCCCTTCTGCCCCCAACCGGAGGCCTCAGGGAGAAGGTGTTCATGCTAAGGGGCCCCCAAAGTCACTTTCTCACAGGCTTTCCATGTCGGAAAGCCTGACATAGAAAGTCAGTTGGAAACTGACATCATAATCCCGATGGTGGAAACGCCGTCCGCACAGGATTATGAGGGTCATTACGATGTCCGCCCGCCACCACAATGGCAAACGGGACCGCCCGCAAGAGGTGCAGCGGTCCCGCCATGGGTATTAGGATGCCACGGTGGCGGTGGCATCCAGTATTGTTCACATTGCGGCAGGCGTTGCTGTCAGCAGCACCCGCCGCAATGCGAAAAACGCATGTTGTGCATTTGAATGCACAACGTGACAGGCACCGCGCGGTGCCTGCCACCTTGTGCATGCAAATGTAGGGGGGTACCATAGGTACCCCCCATGTGCACTCCCCACCCCCTCAAAACCCTGGGGGCCTGCAACGGGCCCCGAGAAGCAAAGACCACATGCCTTTCCATGGCGGCAACACCGCCATGGAAAGGCTGCTTTCCGCCACCATCCTAATATGGATGGCGGTGTCTTGCAGACACCACCGCCATGTTAGAGCCCTTTTCCGCCCGGTCGACGAGTCGACCAGCGGAAAAGCGGCGGACGGTCCTTCCGTCCGCCTGGGTCCCCACTGCCATCGTAATATGGCAGGGGAAATGTTAGGCGGGCAGACGAGAATGGCGGGCGGATCGCCACTGCCATACGGGTGCCGGCGATCCGCCAGACATCATAATGACCCTCTATGTTTGGCTTCTAATGGCTGACCGGCTCCACGAGCCAGTTCAAATGACTGGTCAGTCAGAGGCTTCCCGACTGACATCCTTATGAGGGCCATAATGTGCAAAATAAATGAGAATGAAATGTGCAGGTCTCTCTTTATGTGTAATGGTCAACATACAAGATGGCAATGGTTCTGAAGATAACTTATGTTACCGAGTGTGTTAACTCGGTGCTGCTCATAATGGCTAAATTCTGTCACCTACAACAAATTATATGATTAATATGCACATGTTATTTAGCAATGTTAAATTTGTTAAAAAATGTGTTTAATTATTCAAATGTAAAACTGTACTTCCCTAATTACTCCTCTGATGGCTAGAATATTCATCACATTCAACACAAAGGAATTTCCAAGGAACACTATATCACCCTGCTGAGTCCCTCATCTTATCCTTAGAGTTTTGCAACTCCTTCATCTGTTTAAAAGCCTTATGCTTTTTCTCATGCATTTCAATTTCCTCCTTCTTTTGCCTTCTTTCTTTCTTTTCCTTTTCTTTCTTGTTTGCAAATATTTAAATCCCTTGTACAAAGCAAATAAATAAATTAAGCAAATGCAAATAATCTAAATAGGTCTTAATATAGCACCTAAAATTCCACTACCATTGCTTCCAAGCCAGCTAATTTGAGCAGAAATCCCTTTTCCTAAAGTTCCTAAAGCAGTAGTTGCTTCTAAACCCTCTAATTTAGCTTTCAAATCAGAATTGTTTTTTGAAAATCCCTCTATCACTTTGCTCTTATAAGGCATATAAGCACAGCAGTGCTGCACTTTCAGCATCATACAGAATCCACCTTTTTCTGCTAACAATATATCTAAAGCTGATCTATCGTGCAAAAGCATAAATCTAGGAGTTAAAAATTCGGTATCTACTGCTAAAAAGCCCCAGGGGCCATATTATAGAAGTGCCCCGGGTGCACGGTAGGCATTTGCACATGCTTTGTGCGCCCTCTGTGAACTTTGGTATTACATAAGGGGCTGCAAACGCTTGTGTGTCCCTTTCTGTAATACTGATAGCTCTGGTGCACATGTAGCACCAGATCTGTCAGTAGAGAGTGTTTTTTCATTTGCATGGGGGCGTGGCCCTGTGCAAATGAGGGAATCTTTTTGCCTCTGCGCCGTATTACGGACGTGGGTGCAGATGCAAACACGCCTCCTAAAGGCAATCCTCTGGAGGGATAAAAGGACCCCTAGACATCCTCTTGCAAGTGGGTGCAGTCACTCACTGCACCCACCTACACGGGGATTTCTAATCACACTTAAAAGTGCAGGTGGGTTGCCTCCTGCACAGAGATACACGTGGCAGTTTTTAAACAGCTGCTCCGTATTTCTCTTGAATGACCTGCCCTGGGGGCAGTTCAAGTTCACAGCCAGCTGCCCTGAGGGCAGTGCATTCAACATAATAGAACACACATTCCCTGTTTGCACCCGGCGCATCTGCTTAATGGAGCGCTGTGGGCAAACCGGAAAAGTGCACCCTATCTCTTATAGGGACCCGGATGTAATAGCTGCTAACTGTAGAAAGCTTTCTAATCGTATTATCACTTAAGACTACTCCTATTGCAGGAATAATGGCACCAAAAATATCATACACTAAATGTCAACCATCATTAGTAATATAAATAAACAACAGGATGTGGGAGCACACCGCTGACCTCTCAGGCAAGGTTCACCCCTGGCATCCTGGGAAATGCAGTCTCTTGTAGCACGCTCCGATATTTTCGAGTGTTTCGCCAAGGTTGGCGCAGATAGTGCTGATCTCTAGACACGTGATTCTGGTTTATTAACCGTCATCAGTAGAGAATACAGTCTTATATTTTGGGGTTTGCTGAGTAGGCTGCCAAACATTATATCAGGTCCGGTACCTCTCACTGGCGCGCAGGTGCTTCATCCACGAGCTCGTCAGCTCAATGACTCACGGGAGTACTTTAAATAAACAACAGGATGTGGGAGCACACCGCTGACCTCTCAGGCAAGGTTCACCCCTGGCATCCTGGGAAATGCAGTCTCTTGTAGCACGCTCCGATATTTTCGAGTGTTTCGCCAAGGTTGGCGCAGATAGTGCTGATCTCTAGACACGTGTTTCTGGTTTATTAACCGTCATCAGTAGAGAATACAGTCTTATATTTTGGGGTTTGCAAATACCAAGTAAGCATGCACTACAAACTGCATTTACCAGAATGCTAAGGGGCGAACTGTGCTGGGAGGTCAGCAGTGTGCTCCCACCCCTTCCTGTTTAAAAAGGCTCCCTTGAGCCATTGAGCTGACGAGCTAGTGGAGATGCACCTGTGCGCCTGTGAGAGGTACTGAGACCTATAAGAATTGTGGCAGCCAGCTCAGCAACCCCAGAAGAAAATCGTTTTTGATCTCTACTGATGACGGATAAAATCCAGAAACACATGTGTCTAGAGATGACAGCACTAATCTGCACCAACTTTGGTGGAACACTCCAGCAAAATACCAAGTAAGCATGCACTACAAACTGCATTTACCAGAATGCTAAGGAGCGAACTGTGCTGGGAGGTCAGCAGTGTGCTCCCACCCCTTCCTGTTTAAAAAGGCTCCCTTGAGCCATTGAGCTGACGAGCTAGTGGAGATGCACCTGTGCGCCTGTGAGAGGTACTGAGACCTGTAAGAATTGTGGCAGCCTGCTCAGCAACCCCAGAAGAAAATCGTTTTTGATCTCTACTGATGACGGATAAAATCCAGAAACACATGTGTCTAGAGATGACAGCACTAATCTGCACCAACTTTGGTGGAACACTCCAGCAAAATACCAAGTAAGCATGCACTACAAACTGCACTTACCAGAATGCTAAGGGGCGAACTGTGCTGGGAGGTCAGCAGTGTGCTCCCACCCCTTCCCATCATTAGTACTACATTTAGATCTGTGAGGTGATTTCTTCTAAAAATGCCTTTAAACTATTCACATGATACATTTTCAGAAACACTAAAGCTAAATAGCATGTACATTCCCAGTCAGTGGGCAAGTGAAAATAGGCATGCTGTCTGCATTCAAAATATACTCTAGGAGTATGGCACATGGGGTAGGATTCATTCTCTTATGAAGGGAAACTTCAGAAAGAATAAAATCATAATTGGGTAAGTAATAGTCAATATGATTCTGCTTTTAAAATAAGCTAAACAATATAGTACAAGTGAGTACATATGAAAGTGGAATATGATGATGGGTTATATCCTCAGCAGCTGAACAGGGGCGGTTCCTCCATTTGAGCGGAAGAGCATCCCCTCACAAGCCCCAGAGCTGAAAAATAAAATGGTCATAACGTTTATTTATTACCATTTTATTTTTCAGTAACCTATCTTGAACTAAGGGCCTCATTACTATGTCGGTCAGAGTTTCATCCTCCTGACATCGACTCAGAATTGGGACCGACCGACTCGAGGTCGGCGGTTCCGCCTGACCGATTATGATGCAACGAACACTGTTTCGTCGGATTCCTATTGACTCCTCTGGGATCCCCTGTTACTCCAGACAACACAGGCTCCTATGAGGAAATGGGGGGGGTGTGTGGAAAAACTCTGCACCATGTAGCAGGCACCCCATTGTGCCTGCCACACAGTGCAGGGTTTTAAAGGGGGTCCCTTAGGTACCCCCTCGGCCCACAACCGGAGGCCACAGGATGAAGGGGGCCCTACTAGGGGCCCCAAAAGTCACTTTCCGGCAGCCTTGTCGTGTCCAACAGGCCACCTTGGAAAGGCTGTTGGAAATCGACATCGTAATCACTTGGTCGGAAACGCAGTCTGTAGAGCTGTACGATGCAGGTCCGACCAGCACGAATTCCGGTGGGAACCAATTAAGAAAGACCTTGCAGTTTACAATCTGACCGCGAACATCATAATCAGTAGGTCAGATCGTAATCCAAACGAGTCGGTCGGAAGGGTTCCGACACGGTCTAGGAGATTCCGATTGTCGGGAAGAGGCTTTCCACCCAACATCATAATCAGCCCCTAAGTGTTAGGATGGGCCGGGCCAGTACTGCTGAGTGGCAGCAGCAGGGAGCTCTGTGCTCTAAAATACCCATGTCTCTTTGGCCAGCTGTCTTGGGATGGCCAGCCAGACATGCACATTAAAGTTCTCTAACCTAGCTGTCTTAGACAGCTGGGTTAGAGAAAGCACAGGCCTCCAGTGCTCTTAGGAGTGCTGAGAGAGCCTGCTCTATCCAATCCTGTCACTGCCCTCATAGTGTGAGAGCAGTGCCAGGATTGGGTAGTGCAGTTTTCCGTTCTGGAGATTTCAGGAGGAGAGAAGACAACCGAGGGAGGACGACATTGGGTGGCAAATTAGAAAGGTAAGTCAATTTATTATTATTTTTTTGTGCCCCGCCTCACCACCCTCAGAACAAGCCAGCCGCCACTACAGCTGAAGCAGGCAACAGTAATTCCTCCATGTTGGTAGGCTTTAAACCAATTGGGAGAAAATGCACACTATGACCATAACATATCAGCCCATTACAGACAGGCACCTCGACAAAGTCCAAACGCATTCTGTTAAAGGGTCCTCCTGATCTGTCTATTTGATTAATGGTTAGTGGTAATCGTCTACCAACGTTAGTTTGTTGGCAGATCACACATCTATATGTAAATAAAATGTAAATCCGTATTTGTAAAGCGCGAACTACTCACCCTTACGGGTCTCAAGGCGCTGGGGGCCGTCGTGGAAATTAAGTGAGCTATTGCCCAGAGTCACAAGGTGCTGAGCTGAGCTGCCGCCGGAACCGCGGATCGAACTGTGAGCCATGTGCTCCGAAGTCAGCTGCCCTGGCCGCTGCACCACACCTCTTCCACCATCTATCGCACAATTCCTTAGCCATGACTATAAATCGGGGATTGAACCAATTCTGTTTGAACAATCTAACCATGGCTCTCCCTATATGTAAATGTCTAGTCATTAGGAACAACAAACTATCAGGCATCACAGGTCTTTCATCAGCTGAGACCCAGATCTCATTTGTATTCTTGGTAAAACCTGATCTAACCCATCCTTGTTGTTCTGACACTTCCTCTTGTAATCTCTTAATTTCCCCCCAAGTATCAGCCGCAGACAACAGGATAGCAAATAGCAAAATTTGTGTCCTCATCAGAATTCATTTGTGCACTCCCTGTTAAATGCGCATTCCACAGTGGCACAATACCGAACTTCATATGAGTATCTATTAACAGAAGTTACATATCATTTCCACTCCTGTAGGATATGCCTTTAACTAGAGCAACTTAATGTGGCAACTGTAAAAATTGCAATAGGTGCATCTTATATTCCCCATTCCGAATGGGGGATCCGAATGAAGTTCTAAATCCCCTCTATGACCACAACTGTCCAAAATCATGGACTACACCAAATCCATATTGACTGCCATCAAATATTAGAGGTGGGAAGAACTTGCAGAGTTTCACCCCATGGAATTCTGCAGAGTTACATAAAAACTCTGTGAGATTCCGCGAGTTTCAGGAGTGGGCAGACTTCAGCACGTAGCGCTACTCGCACTGAACTTTAGTGCCGGGAGCTTGTTCCGCGGTGTAAATTCAGAGTGAACAGCATGCATGCAGAGGGGGCTGCTTGTTTCTGCTGCTCGAATAGATTTTCTACTCGAGCATTAGGTTACTCAACATGAATGGTTATGCCCTCCCACGACCGCCCGCGTTGAGAAATTATGTTGCAAGGCATGCTAGCAGCCAATAACCATGCTAGGAGAAGCACATTCTTGCTTAAGCTTGCCAAATTAACTTTGGTGAGCTGCGTGTGAGAAAAAGCCACTCCACGTGGTGGTTGGCAGAGTTTTGCCAGAACTCAGCATTCCAAGCAGAATGAGGAGTGGGCAAAAGTCTGCAAACTGTACCAGCAGAATGGAATTTACACCCACCCCTAGCACACATGGTCACCCTCAATTGATCTGAAAGATAACAAGCTCTGGTAAGAGCAACCAGTTATGCTACTTGGGCAGAGGTAACAGCACAAACCCAGGAGGCTTCCACTATTTCATGAATTTAGTGGACATCCAAAGCTCCTCTCAAATCTCCTATGTTGTCTCATAAGCATGAGCATCAACAAATATTACATAGTCAAGCTTATCAGGGGGTTCATCCTTAATACCAGGTCTCGGCTTAGTGCATTAATCAGTGATGTCAAGACAGTCATGGTCAACCTCTTCCTCATTAATTTCATTTTCAGTCAATGGTAACAAGGTGGCTGGATTAAAGGTCTGACAGTTTGTTAGGTAACATTCTCAGCAGCCAGGATCAATTGCTCATACTTCGTGAGCCTGCTGTTTGTCATATTTTGTGGTTTTGTGCATGTAAGCAAAATCTCCACTGAGTGTGGAACCATCACTGTAAGAAGATGTCCCATGACTATACTCTTGCTTCTCTCAATACTGGCACCAACCCCTGCAACTCTTTTAAGGCATCCGGGCAGTCCTGAGGCTACAGGGCCAAGGGTAGTAGAAAGGTAAGCCACAGGTCTTCAAGATTCTCCATGCAATTGAGTATGCAAAGAGAGAGCACAGCCCTACTTCTTACTGCAAAACAGCATCAACATTTTACCATAATTAAGGATTCCCAGTGCTGGGGCAAGACAGGGACTTTCTCTCAGCTCTAGGAATGCTTTTAAACAATTGCTGTCTCCTGGAAGCGGATCAGGCACATTTTTGCAGGCAACCGCACTAAAAGCTTGGCCATTAGGGAAATGTTGGGTATCCACTGTCTACAGTAGCCCACCATTCCCAGAAACATTATGACATCCCTCTGTACGTTAGGTGGGTTAATTATCAGGATGGCAGCAATTCTCTCTTGTAACACCTTCCTTGCTACCTTCTCACTGTGATATCCTAAGTACAGGCCTCTTTTTCACACTAATGCCATTTTTCTTGGAGTCACCTTGTGTCTATTCTCAGCCAAATGATTTAACGGACAATAGTATCCTGTTTATAGGCTTCTTGTGTTCTTGTCACCAAAAACAGAATGTCAATATACTGAACAAGAACAGAGTTACAGGGCAATTGTAAAGGCTCAAGATTTTTTTTGAGGTCTGACTGAAAATCAAAAGGCTTTCTGTATACCCCTGTGGAACTTGGCACCATGCCAGCAGTTTAATATGGAACGGAAATGAGAAGAGGAATTGACTTTCTTCATGCAAGGAGATAGAGGAAAATTCCTGATACAAATTGACCCCTGTGAACCCATCAGCATCACAGGGTATCTGGAATAACATTACAGCTGGATTCGGTACCACAGGACAACATGGAACAGCAATCTTATTAATCTTTCTTAGATCCTGTACTATTCTGTACTTGCTGTTCAACTTCTGCAAACCCATAATCAGCGAATTGTATGGACTTCCCCTTATCTCTCTCAAAATCTCCTGTTGAACCATCCACTCACCCACTGGGGTAATTTCAGCCACTTACTCGGATGTGAGACTGTATGGTGGCATTCTTGGATAGTCAGTATTAGGTTTCATTGTTATTTGGACAGGTTCTGCACCTTTAATAAGTCCACTGGCTTTCCCTGAGAAATCTCACACTTCAGGTTTCACAAAATCTCTTAAATAGAGGGGTTGGTCCTCTACTGTCCTTACACGGAGCAGCTTTACAGCTGTACCATGTCTGGCCATTTTAAATTCAACATCTGCATCATGTATTTGGAACTCAACACAATCTGGTGTACAGTAAATTGTGAAATTTAACTTGCACAAAAGATCCCTCCCTTACAGGATCACAGGCATTGAATCACATATTAGGTGTTGGTGATCTTCAAATGAGCCTATTCTAACAGGGAACTTCTTTGACATAGGGTTAGTTATTTGTAAGTGGATGCCCAGATGTGACTCCCTTGCTCACTTTGCCACTGGATTCAAGCTAGCCGGGCTGATGAGGGGTGTTACCACGAAACCGATCCCAGGATGCTTCTTTCTGGTCCAGGGAAGACCTGGCTTGGCAGTTCGGGCTGGACTGTTCCGATGAGGCAAAGGGTCAAGACTGATTTGCATATGGCTGGGTCTGAACTGGGGTGGCGAAGTGAGCTAAAGAATGATGATGGATTCAACCCAGATCTGTGACTGGGGGTAAGTGTCTGAAAAGTTTCAGCACTCCGTCCATCATCTCCTTGTGTTTGCTTTGTTTGCCCTAAGTTGGCAGGGTATGTCCAGACGTGGGTCCCTTGCTCACTTTGCCACTGGATTCAAGCTAGCCTGGCTGATGAGGTGTGTTACCCCGAAACCGGTCCCAGGATGCTTGTTTCCGGTCCAGGGAAGACCAGGCTTGGCAGTTCAGGCTGGATTGTTCCGATGAGGCACAGCATCAAGACTGATTTGTATATGGCTGGGTCTGAGCTGGGGTGGCGAAGTGAGCTAAAGAATGATGATGGATTCAACCCAGATCTGTTACTGTGAGTGAGTGTCTGAAAAGATTCAGCACTCTGTCCATCATCTCCTTGTGTTTGCTTAGTCATTTGTAACACCTACAACTTAGATTTCTTTTCCTGAGACAGGTAGTTCTGGGACCTTCACTATTCTAACAGTGGAGCAGGTAGCAGCGGTACTGTTAAAAAACTACGCTTGATGGCCATTGACCTCACCTTATACAAATGGACCACTCTGGTCTACCTCCAACACTACCCAAGCACCCAATCTTCCTCCCCCCTCAGGCACAGTCATAGTGACTAATCAGAGTCAAAACTCTCATTCTCGAACATGGTGTACTGTTGAAACAGAATATGACTCGTTATTTCGCATACCATTACTTCGCAGCTTTTTACTGCGATGTTTTACTTAGCAAATACCATTACTGCGCAAGTTTTTAATTCGCATACCTTTACATTGCAAGTGTTAATGTATGCAAACTAAAAACTTGCCTAGTAATAAAAACCCAACACTACACTAAATACTAAATACAAATACACTACCCTACACATCACAAACTCTAAAACACTACCCAAACCCTCAAACACTACACTACCCTACACTACTCAAACACCACTACACTACCCTAAATCACTACCCCCTGGCCGACCCTCCCCCTTCCCCAGCCCGCTCCCTACACTCAAACACTACCCTGCTCACACCCCCGACACTACCCTAAACCCTAAAACACTACCCTACACTACACAAACACCACAACACTACCCTAAACCCTAAATCACTACCCCCAGCATGACTCTGCCCCTACCCCTATTCCTGTCCCTACTCCCAAACACTACCCTGCACGCACCCCCAACACTACCCTACACTACAAAAAACCACAACACTACCCTAAACCCTAAATCACTACCCCAGCACTACTCTGCCCCTACCCCCAAGACGGTCCCTACACTGAAACACTACCCTGCACGCACTCCCGACACTACCCTAAACCCTAAAACACTACCCTACACTACACAAACACAACACTACCCTAAACCCTAAATCACTACCCCAAGCACGACTCTGCCCCTACCCCCATTTCTGTCCCTACTCCCAAACACTACCCTGCACGCACCCCCGACACTACCCTAAACCCTAAAACACTACCCTACACTACACAAAAACCACAAAACTACCCTAAACCCTAAAACACTACCCCCAGCATGACCCTGCCCCTACCCCCAAGACGGTCCCTACACTGAAACACTACCCTGCACGACCCCCTGACACTACCCTAAAACACTACCCTACACTAACACCACAACACTACCCTAAACCCTAAAACACTACCCCAGCACGACACTGCCCCTACCCCCATTCCTGTCCCTACTCCCAAACACTACCCTTCAAGACCCCAGACACTAGCCTAAACCCAAATACACTACTCTACACTACACAAACACAACTACACTAACCTTAAACCAAAAAGACTACCCCCTGCACGACCCTCCCCTACACTAAACCCTTAAATACTACACAGCCCCTCTTACCTCTCTCTCCTCAGTTCCTCGGTTCCTGTCTTCTCCGGCTTAAAGTCCGCAGTCACTTGTTGAATAATCACAAATTATGTCGCCGTACACGCGCATAGTGGGTATGGATGCATGTGCCTCCTGCACTCCCTCTTTTTTTGAAAAGCTTGGCACAATCTCTACTTCTTGTAGCTCCGAAATGATGACACGTCAATCAGAGGCAAATTAACCCCGCATTCATTTTTCCATTAAGAGTGACAATGCCTCTACGTCGTTGTGATGAAACGGAAGCGCGTCGAAGCGGAAGCGCTTCTGTTTACACATAACGATGTGGATAGCCTTTACTTCACATGCGTTACAACGCATGCGATGTAACAACTTGCGTAGTAAAGGCTACGCGTTGTAACATCGCATGCGTTGTAACGCTTGCGAAGTAATGGTACGCGGTGTAACAGCCGCGTACTAATGGATGTTTAACGTTGAAACAGGTTCTGAATCTGGAAGGGATTCAGGTTTGCTGTCGGGGCTTGACTCTCATTGAACGTCCGGTTACCCATGGCCCACGGTGGCATCAGAGATTGTGGGTCTTGTATCATTGGGGCTTGTGACTGATTTGGATTTTGCATTCTCTGAACTGGAACATTCTGCATTTGAGTAGGATTAACATTTTGCATTTGCCTATTACCAGCTACTCTGTTTGGGTTCTGACGGCACTTCATCTTCCAATGTCCAAGCTTGTCATAATAATGTTCCAAGGAGTCAATTCCTTCATTGCCGCAATATCTACTCTTGAATTTGGATCAACTGGAACACCACATCCTCTGCCTTGTGGAATACCATTCCCACCTAGCAACAATTATTGACTTCCACTCTGATAACCAACTCCTTGCATTCTACCAACATTTCCCACCTACGGCTGATTTTGAAATCCTTTCTGTCCTAGTTTAGTCTGTACCAGCCTGAAATTTTCCTTAAGTCACCTCCATTTAATTTCCTGCTCATCACTACAGTACTTGGCATTCTTCAAAATCTCATTCAGTGGCTTAGACTGTCAACAAACCACATTCCTGTGGATATGCATGTTAACTTCCGGGAACAATCCAAATGTGAACTGTGAGATAAAACTTCCCATATCTCCCATTTAAGGGTTCTCCAAACCGCTATTGTACCTTCAACAACTGTTGAAAATAGGTATGCACTGATTTATTATCTTACTGAGACATTCTATTGATCTTAAGCCAATCAATATCCGTTGCCGGGATCTTTCCCTTCAAAAACGTAATCACCTCATCATGCTCTGCCATCACCACAGGAGATGGTGCATGAGTATGAGGCTCTCTTCGGGGCTCCATTGGAGGCCATTGTAGAGCTATCTTACACTCAGCCCATAAATCACTAGGTACCACAATGTTTAAAGAGGGATTTAAGTCCATCCACAAAATGTTCAAAATCTTAACAAACCTGTCAACCTGGGTTTACCATTGGAAGGATTCTCTCTCAATTTGGAGGAATTCTTCATAAATGACGCAAGGTTACCCCAACTCCATAGCACATGAACATACACTCCAAATAATTATGCACCATTTTCTTAGCTCTAATCTGTTATTTCTCTTTCTACTTTGCATGTGCAGCATGCTCCCATGCATTCAAAGCCTCATAATCTGGTGGTCTAGAGTGAGGTTTCATTTCATACAATATTCCCCTGAAATCAAATTCTCATTAATTCTTAAATGAAATATGCCATATTGTGGAAATCTTAAGGGTCTTTTCATTTTGGTGATTTTATGCCGTTGACAAAGCCACAAACAAGTTTGAAGCCCTACATTTTTCACCATGTAATGACCTGGCATACCTTCCGGCAGAGCTTCCTTGACCTCAAGGATAGGAACTCACACATATCACGTCTCATCAAATCTTTAAGATCTCACAAATGTTTCATGATTACAATGATTTAGCAAAGGAATAAACAAATCTCTATTCAAATATGTAGCATTTAGTTTGAATCACAATTCAATACAGATTGCTGCTTGCATCCATTCCCAGTGCAGTTGTTTTCTCTGTGAACCTATCACAGCATGAAACTTGATGATGCAACAGTCAATCCTAGCACAACATTTCGCGTCAACTGACCTATTGCACCGCAACACTCTTTGACTCAATCCTCACTTCTCACAGCAGCTTAACCTCGTTTACAATTTTTCCGTATGTTAACTTCCACA
Organism: Calotriton arnoldi; assembly: GCA_963921515.1. Taxonomy (NCBI): domain Eukaryota; kingdom Metazoa; phylum Chordata; class Amphibia; order Caudata; family Salamandridae; genus Calotriton; species Calotriton arnoldi. The sequence goes on from CAWUFW010008048.1 coordinate 899,314, forward strand.
AACACTAAAGCAAGCTTAATTAACACATTACTCTTGTCTGCTCTGATAAGGAATTCAAGGCAATCACTCACACAATAAGCAGCCAAAAATAACACTTTCCAACTTCCACACACACACAGATGAAATCTCGACGAGTGGGAAATCACCTTGGCTAATGTAGCTTCCCCTCTGGTTAATAGGGTCTACCAGCACTAATCACTATTAGTATACTCACAACAATCAGTTACAGATCCCTATCTAAATTGTGCAGCCCACGGTACCTCACTAACTGACACCACAAAACGTGGCAGATAAGTTAAACCACTTATACTCTTATCTATCCCAGGATCTTGGACTACGACAAGCCTGATAACAGCTTCAACAGCTCAACATCAAGCGCATGTGCACATTTACACAACTAGGCTATAGACATCACCACAATGCAAAATACACAACTATGACACAACACCGTAAGCTCGACATAAACATTTGTGACAAACAACCCGATTAATACTCACTCCTCCACCATTGCAAATACCTTTGAAACCATCAAAACCGTTGATCTTCAAAGTTGGACTATGGACTTTATGGGCATGAGCAACTTGGGCTGGGATAAGGTTCAATCAGGTCTAGATTTTCTGGACCTTTGCTAGCTCCTTCTCTCGAATTACAAAACAGTCACTCTGCTGCCACTTGATGGAGCAGAGATTCTTGAATTTCAAATGTCAGGTATAATCATTATACAAACCCTGCCACTGGTCATATGGACCTTTTCTCATCGATGTGAAGAGGGTGTTATGAGAAATCAATTACATACATTTCCATAAACATTGGAGACCAGTGAGCCTCCACAGGAAATTGCAAGGAGATTTGAGTGAAATTTGAAAAGATTTATTAAGAAATTATTGAAATCAAAGTTATTCATTTGATAAGTATTCAGTTTTAAGCATAGTTATTACAAGTTTAAATGACCAAGGAGTCGATATTTCAATATGAGGAAGAACTGAACATTAATGAATTACACAAAGAATGCAAAATGTGCAACAAGTTTGCTCCAAAAAGAAAACCCGTAATGTAAATTAAGCAGGAATATGTCAGGAAGGGGCATTTAGTTATGCAAAAGAGGAAAGGTGTCAGTTTCAGAAAACCAAATAAAGGTCTCTGATGAAAGAATATGAATGCTTAGGCATAAAGCCCTCAAACTCCAACTGTGGAGATCAGCAGAGGTGAGAAGGGTCTTTGCAGTTTGAAGTCAGCAAGCATCTCTAGCCTAACGAAGACACACTATTATTATTCATCAAGGCACTGATTTGCAACATTACAGCTCGCTCTCACTCTGGAGCCAATCATATTACTCAAGACTCTGGGAGCAGGTAAACTCTCCTCTTTCTCAGACCACACAGTGTTTCATGCATTGCTTTATCCTTGAATTGTTTCACTAGACAGACTGCCGGATACATTCAGCTCTTCTAACGAGTCACTGTTCCATCCTCTGGCACCTTCTTCTTTTGAGGAAAATCTCACTATAAGTCGTCAAATACACTACAATAAACTATTCACTTGCTCGCAACAGACATCTTTGAAAACACACAGCATCTGCAATGGAAAAACACATAACATGCAAAACAAACAAGAATGAAATGTGCAGGCCTCTCAGCCTGAAACGTGTAAAGGCCAACATTTAAGATGGCAATAGAGCTGAAACTAACTTAAGTTACATAGCGTTTTACTCGGGTGCTGCTCATAATGGGTAAAGGCAGTAACCTACTACAAATTATATGATTAATATGCACGTTAATTAGCAATGTAAATCTCATTTTGTTAATAAATGCATTTAATTTTGCAAATATAAAAGTGCGCTTCCCCAACAGCATTATAATTGTGGGACTATTAAGGGCAAGCCTTAGTTTAAATGTATTGAAATTAGCCCCTCCCCCTAAAAAAGGCCTGGAATATCATCTGGAGTTTGGAGTAGGAACACTAATATTCATGTTATTACCCTTTCTAGAGGGACCTACAGGAGATTAGTTGTAATTTCCCAGTACAACACCAACTTGGTACTCGTGATAACTCTCTTTTTGGTAACACCAGGTGCAATATTACTACCTGCTATTACCACAGGTGTCAAAAAGGAAACCATAGTTAAATATACATTTTTCATTGGTACTTGATATGATTGTCTAAAAGCAGATGTAATGCTTTTAAAATGCTACATTTCCATTTCGACAGCAGTTTATGCATCAGTATTGTGTTTGATTCCAAAGGGATGGAAGGCATATGGAACCCTAATTACCTGAGACCCCCCTTATGTTGGACAGAATACCACTTACTTGAAGAATCTCTAAAAACATATCAGGCATTTGAAGCAAACGTGAAGAAGATGAACAGAGAATATTTGTCATTCAAGTGGATCATCCACGTAAGTGACAATTATTCTGTACATTCACAGTGGATGTACACTTTGGGGCCGATTTCGATGTGGGACGTTCCTGAGTCCGTCCGACATCGACCCGGAAGTGGGACCGACCGACCTCCTGTCGGGGGTCCCAAACCAGCAAGTAGGATGCGACCGAGCACCGTTCGGTCGCAATCCTATTCTATACAATGCAAGCCTGCATTCCGAACGGCGGCATGCTCTCATTGTAAAGAGCAGAGGAGCAGTTAATCCCTGCAGCCCGAGGCAGGCACCTCAAGGTGCCTGCCACCGGATGCAGGAATCAACAGGGGAGCATGTGCACCCATGGGGGCCCTGCTTAAAAGTCGGATTTTCACAGCCTTACTATGTCAGAAAGGCCGGCACAGAAAGGCTTTGGGAATCTGCCATCGTAGTCCCTCGGGATAGAGCCACCCTTGGGATTCCAGGCCCCTTTCCGAATGCAGACGGGCTCTCTGAGTCCTTTAGAAGCCATTCAGAAAGCCAGTGCGGATTCCTTTCCAACTGACCACATCATAGTTGGTCGGTCGGAAAGGAATCCGAACGGGACATTTTGATTCGGTCGGAACGGTTCTGACCGACAGTCGGAGCCGTTTCCGACCGCATCGAAATCGATGACACTTGTCCTACGCAATTGAGAGCAGGTTGACTATCACTCATTATCTCTGTCACTGTATGCCATACCATCTAGGGCAGACTGAGGGACGGGAAAAATATGGGGGCATATTAGCAAGACCCACGTTAAAATTATCGCCGTTTTAGCGGCAGGAAACTGCCGCTAAAACGGCGATAATGGGCTTGCTAATATGCGTTATAGAATTCCAATAGAAGCCCAGGTTAGATGTGCAGGACATCTAACCTGGGCTTCTATTGGAATTCTATAACGCATATTAGCAAGCCCATTATCGCCATTTTAGCGGCAGTTTCCTGCCGCTAAAACGGCGATAATGTTTTCGCCGGTCTTGCTAATATGCCCCCTGGTCTCAACATGGAGGAGGAAATCTCTGTGTGCATTACATCGCATTTTTGATTTTCTCCTATCAGTCTCACTCTTTAAACAGGGCGCCCGCTTGGCAAACTTCATTGTGGCGACTACCATCACAGCAGAAAGATCCAGGCCAGGTGGGGATCTCTTTTTATGATGAATGGTCCTTCAGTACTGGAGCAGAGGCCATCCCTCTGCTTAACTGGCAGGATGGAGGAACACCCACCAAAGGTCAGAAAATGTCCCACGCTGCTTGTTGTTTTTTCCAAATTAATTTGACAAGCAACTCTGCCAATAACATACGCGATCGAATGAGCTTTGATCATACATTGTGTAGCATTGCTTTGCATGTTTCTTTGGTAGCTCTGAGTTTTTGTGGCCTGAGAAGCGGTATTTTTTGCTGATATACAGAGTTCCAATAGGACAGATGTCCACTGTACAAAGTAAGGGCAAATTGTTGTGTGATTTATGTATAAATTGAAATTCATGCTGTAAAGATTGAAACAAGGTAACAAAATCGGACATATGACTTCTGAATGTAGGATGTGCAAACAGCCGCGGTCCGTGCAGGTAACAGCGGTGGGGCCATGTAAGGGGATTTCAGGGACGATGCCGAGGGAAAATTAAATAAATAATTAATGTTCCCTCGGCATCGTCCCTCGAAATCCCCCCTTACACGGCCCCACCGCCCCACCGCTGTTACCTGCACGGACCGCGGCTGTAAAAATGTTGGAAGAGGCCGGGTTTATGAAGAACACGGGTGATAGAATCCATGGCTGAGACTAAGTAAAAAAAAAAATCTGTTCAGCTGTCTTTATGATTGGGTGTCAAAGTACTAGTCATGTAACACCAACACATATGTATCGATTCACTTCCCTTTGGAAATATTTCAGACAGATAGTTAAGAAGAGAACCTGACAACCATTAACCGTCAAGGGAAGTAGATCATGATTTTCAAGGGCAGGTCATCAGAACAAGGGCACACTTTAATTAAACCTGAAAACAGCCTTGACAGTTTCTGCGGGAAATACTTGACAGTAATCACAAATAAATTGCTGAATATTCAAAACATCTCTCCTTCTTATCAGCATATCCTTAAAACTGACAAAATGCACATTACGTGAAAAGATGTCATTGCTGCTGGGTAGGAGTATTGCGATTTTAATATTCGTATTCTATGCATATTCCCTCAAAATCCTAAATATATATCTTCTTATTTGATGTAAAGGAGAATGGCATGTTATTGTAAGTTTAATTTAAAGGTCAATTAGCGTTTTGTTTTGTGACATATTTATTGTTTTGAGGAACCAGAAACTGGATGGAAAGGAAAGTAAAATATTATTTTTTTCTCAAGGACAAAATGCAAACATGACCTTTAAATGTTATTTGCTGTCTGCTGAGGAGGTAATAATTATTACCCTGTCTCAAAGGGGCTCTTCCAATACAATTCTGAACTTTGTATTTGACATGAAGATCGATCTCTACAATACACAATGCTCACATTTTAAATAATGTATTTTGTGCTCATGAGCTTAAAATATTGTGCCTCAGAGAGTACTGTGAAAACTGTAAGTTGTCATTATACCTATTTACATAATACACACATATTTAAGAAAACGTGAATTACTAAAACCGAATAATGATTTTATGATGATGATACTAAAAATAATTTGTGCGCACAGCTCATTTTCTTCATTGTCAGACACTTGAAAATTGGACTATTCCACGAGGGCCTCAGTCGAAAGGGCAAATGTTGCTCCTGCGGTGTGTGACTCATGGATTTAGGAGACCATGGCCTGCATTAATCACAGACCTCTCTCTCTCTTTATGAGACAGCTAAAATCATGCAGGAACTTAGGGGCATATTACCTAGAAAAGGCGATAATGCTCGCCAGCGAAAGTTATCGCCATTGTATTTATCGCTTCCTTTCCGGGACACATTTCGCATGTTTATCGACGTATTATTAAGACGTCGATAACATGCGGTGGTGTTCGGGAAAGGGAGCGAAATCGGCCACTAACACGCGATAGACAAACATGCGATAGCATGTACTGAGCACGTTAGCGGTGCGTTACCAGGAATAATATTTCAGCTAACGTGCCATGCACCCAGAAAGGCCCTTGTTTTCAGGCACAATATGTATGTTTGTTGAGACAGTAAAGCATGTTCGGTAATCCAATGAAGAATGTTTGTACGGGGTCACTGATACCATACTCTTGCAGTTATAACAATGAACGTTCTGAAATGCTTAACATAATGTGCGCATCGTAGTATTACATTAAGAGGCAAATTGTGAGTTTCCTGCACCTTTGTACATGGTAAGGGCTAATAATGCAGCATGAGGTCTACCTCTTTGCTGTCTGTGGCGGACATCAGGGCTAGTCTCCCTTGTACTACCATGTTTAGTCAGGCATTTTTCAGGTGTTAAAAACCTTCGTAAATCGGGGATTAGCGTGAATTTTTTCATCGCGGGTCATCTTTGATAATACAGCGAAGTCCTGTTCGTGATTTTTACCGTGACATTTAGGTAAGTAACGCCTACCTTGCATGTCATTAGCGATACATATCGCTGGCATGCAAGGCGATAATAAAACCGGCAGCTAACGCCGGAAAGCTTGCGCTAACGCTTGTTAGCGCAGACTTGCTAATAGGGCGATAAGAATATCGCCACTTTAACGGCAAAAAGTGCCACTAAAGTGGCGATAATGCCCTTGATAATATGCCCCTTAATTTAAAAAACACAGAACAGGAAACGAATTTCTCTATATTCCTTGACAAAAGGAAATGTTTTAGAAAGTATCTGCAGGACTTATGTGTGCTGTTGGAAAACGAGGCAGTATCTGTGAGGCCTGCACAAATAACATGTCACATTTGTCCTTCACTGGGAACCAAGCACCCTAGTGTAGCGCCTGACTCTCAGAGAGTAGTGTTGCAGAGCAGTCTAAGGCTTACTCAAGGGAGGTGGTGTGGGCTAGTAGTAATCGCCATTACAAGTGCGCAGAAATAACACTCAATAATTGATTGTCCAGTCTGTACTTTGCTTTACAAAAGTAAGAGTACATTTATTACACACACACACTACTTAATACTATACAACAATTAACAAATATACATAAGCTGTTGGAATTACTTTGTGAAATTGCATAACATTTCCACCCCTCCCAAAGGGGGGTGGAGTCTAGTACCACCGCTCCCATGTATGCACATCATCTTGCCCCCTAATGCAGTGGGTTGAACATAACCTGGAGCGAGGGCCCTGCGCACTGGCACCACCCCAGTGGCGACCCACCCCATTATCTCAACGAGCATTTAAACTACGCACACCTGCCCTGGTGACACATAACCCTGACTGGACATGTCATACTGACCATATAGTATACACCTCTACATCTTAGGGGCTAACAGTCTGGGTTGTTCTTCACCTAACGCAGCAGCAAGAATACATGTTTGGGCATCACCTTAAATGAGGTACTTATCATAGAGGATAACAATTATAATGCATTGCAATCACAGCCTCTAAAAGGCATCACAGGTAAAATCACAGGATTACGCAAATATAGCCAGACACCCTAGCAGGAATGTCCAGCAATATAACCCCATTTGGCTTATGACATCACCTTACACAGGTACTTCACATAACACATGTGACTTTCAGTCCCTCTAAAAGAGATAACATTAGTAAATGCATTTGTAGTGTAATTACAACTCTTCACCTCCAGGGGATGCCCTTCTCCAGACATCCCCAACTCAGCCCTTCACCCCTTGAGGCAGTCCCTAAGGCACCCCCAGCTGCAGAACAAAAGTTCCAGCCATGGGGACGCTGATGACACCTAGCTGAGTCCTTGAGGGGTTATTCTTTTGAGTCCCCATGAGACTTAGGGGGGGACTTTCCTCTTCGTGCTGGGGGAGGCTGCGTTGCTCCTGCAGCTCCCCCTGCACCTTGGCACACACCTCGTGGTGACCCCGTCCTCCTGGGGCCACCACACGCAGTAAAACAGTGGTTTTCCCTTGCAGGCCGGTCCGGGCCTGCAAGGCATTATGGGGCGAGGCTCTCCTGCCTCGTGAATATTATAGCAGCGGCTCTCCCACTGTGTCGGGGAGAGCCGCGATGTGGGCCCCCGGCCGCTTCGTTCCCTCGTTGGAGGGTCCGGTCCCACCCGGACCCCCAGGTGAGTGTCACAGCTCAGGGAGCCCACCCCTGGCTGTTCTGGCCATTCTTTGGGGCCCGATCCCACCCGGGCCCCTCGCACCTCCTTTCCGGGGCCCCGGTCCCACCCGGCACCCCGCGTCCTGTATACGTTGGAGGGCAGCTCGGGGAGCCCACCCCCAGCTGCCCTCGCCGGGTCCCCGACTGGCCAACACCCTCGCGTGCTGCCGCGGGAGCCGGCACGTCTCTTCTGGTCTGCCAACTCCTGCCGGCAAACGCGAGGCAGCCTCCGGCCGGGCGGGTCTTTGGGGGAGTGCGACGGCACTCCCCCGCCTTCCTGCTGCCGCAGGGGAGTGCAGTGGCACTCCCCCGTCCTCCTCATCAGTCCGGGGCCCGGGGATGGGGTCCCAGGCCCCCTACAGGGACTTCTTCACGTCGGGGCCCGGGGATGGGGTCCCAGGCCCCCAGGGGCCATACTTCACGGGGAGCGCGACGGCGCTTCCCGACTTATTCTTCCTCGCTTCGGGGCACGGAGATGGGGTCCTGGGCCCCTGGAACACTTCACAGGGAGCGCGATGGCGCTCCCCGGCTTGACTTCTCCCGTCGGGGCCCGGAGTTGGGGTCCCGGGCCCCCGAACAATCTTCATGGGGAGCGCAACGGCGCTCCCCGGCTGTTCTTCGCCCGGGAGGGGGGTGGCGCGTGTCGCAATTCTGAATTGGAGAAAGGAGCCGGGGTTACCTGCTCGATCTGCTTGCTCCTCCCCGTGTAGTGCACGCACAGGACGGCTCAGGGAGAATAGAAAGCAACGGAATGGAGAGCAGGTGACCAGGAACTACAAGGCCCAGAATGCCAAGGGGCAGAGACCCGCGCATCACAGCAGGAGCCGCCTGCTCATTTGCCGGCTATGAAGCCCCACCTCTTCATACAAACGGGGCTTGACAAACTTCCCAGATACCCCAGTGTATCAGCGCTCAGCGGATGGTGATCCCCGCCGGATTCGGAGCGCCGAAGATCTACCGAAGCAACTAAGCCGCTTCTTGCTGTTTCCTGACCACTGCGTCACTCGACCGTGGTGTTTCGTTTTTCGGAGTCTTCACGGGCGCAGGAGCCCTTTCAGGTATTTAGGTTCACGGGTGGATTAGCGGTTGATGTTTCCCGCTCCTCCGCATTCTGCTTAATTTACTTTCACACACACCTTCCTCCTTCTCTCACGGACTCGGAGGAGATTACTTGTGTGAGGATTTCCTGGGTTTCCTTTATTGCAGTGACGTAACTGTGTGAAGGAATACCGGACTATTCTTCCTAATTCCCGCTAGGATTCCCGGAACTATTATCGGAGTCCTGGATTATTCCTTTTTACTTCCGGAATCTACTGTGATTGGTGATAGTAAGGAGGATTCTCTTGGGGTAAACAGTATATGGCGGGTGTTGTACTGTTCTTCCACCTCACCTGCATACCTTGTTGTTTCTTTCCTCTGCAGCTCACTCTTGAAGGGTCTTGAGGGGTCTAAACTAGTGCTGAACTACTCCACCATACAATAGAATCAAAAACGCAGTAATTGTTGTTTTCTCCACTCCCCTTTTTCCCGAGGTGCTTCCTTACACAGAGGTATTTTTGTTCCTCTGGGTGGGGTTGTTCCTTAGGGAGGAAGGGGGCTTTTCTTCACGTCATCGTCTCTGCTGGTCGACTTCTGAGGTTAGTGGCCTTACAGATTTTATGCCACTGACGGCCTGACAGATTGTCAAGCCCACGTTAGTTATCCAGCCCGGACGATGGATATCAATGTCATGTTGACTTCGTTGCTGGAGAGCGTTGCGGCTCTGCAGCAGGAGGTACATACCTCGCGCGTGGAGAACCAAGAGCTGAAAAAAGAGATGGGTACCTTACGTAGAGAGGTAGCAGGTATTACTCGAAAAGGCACAGGAAAAGGGTCATACATAAGGGAGGGGACACTCCCCCCTCCGGTTTCTACCACTACACCCATCACAGGGGGAGGTACACCAAGTCCCGGGTTCTTTTCAATGCCAGCGGCCACTACCTCTTCTGATGGGTCTATCCCCACAGTTCACGTCATACAGAACCATGGGATACCTCTGGCACCACCCGAACGCTTTTACGGGGATCCCAAGAAATTTGAGACGTTCCTCAACCTATGCAGGCTCCACTTCCTCTGTAAACCTACTGTATTTCAGGATGATGCAGCAAAAACCTCGTTCATGATGTCCTACATGGGAGGGAACGCAGCCAGCTGGACCATTCCCTTGATGGAACGAAACGATCCGGTGCTGCACAACTGTCACGACTTTTGTCTAGAGATGAGGAAGCTGTTTGATAGGAAGTCACATATGCTATCTTTGGACAGAGAACTCATAACTTTACGACAGGGGTCACAGGACTTATTGACCTACATCACCACCTTCAACCGCCTCCTGGTGGAAACAGACTGGCCACAAGAGAAATGGACTTCATTGTTCTATCAGGGATTGAGAGGAGAACTAAAAGACGTACTGGCACAGGTAGTCCAATTACCCCGTACCTGTGAGGAATTAATTGACCTTACTGTCCAGTTAGATCATCGCTTACAGGAAAGGAAGGGAGATCGAATTAGAAGCGACACTCGTTTTCTCCTCCCCGACTGAAGCCAGCTGTTGAAGAACATCCGAAGCCGTCTGAAGGGCCAGAGCCAATGCAGATTGGAGGACTAAGGGGCCCTCTCACTGCCGAAGAGAGAGAGAAAGACGACAGCAAAAGCTGTGCTTATACTGTGGAAGAAGTGGCCACTTTATCAGAGACTGCCGAGCACGAGTCAAACTACCCGATAAACCGACCACTTCTAGGATGCAAGCTGCTACTCTTCCACAAACGACGGAAAACTAACGAACCCGAGCCAGGAGGGGATCTCTGTCTTGGGTTCAGAATCTACCATGGTCCCTTTAACTCTGGCTAACACCATTCAGCCTTCGGTGGCTCATATGAATGTGTGTGTAACCCTATGGGTGTCCAAAACGTCTTCCATCGACATCTCAGCCCTTTTGGATTCCGGAGCCACTGGAAATTTCATAGACCAACAGTACGCCTGGAGCATCGGGGTACAATACGAAAACAAGAAAACACCTGAACTAGTGAAGGCAGTAGACGGAAAGGCCTTGACATCCGGGCCGGTGAGGTACCATACTTGCCCCCTTACGATGCGGATAGGAGAGAATCACTTTGAAACTATTCAGTTTGACTTAATAGACGCACCACACTTCCGTCTTATTCTGGGCATGCCATGGCTGACTCTTCATGACCCTGTTATCCGGTGGGCGGATCGCACTGTGTCCTTAACCTCTGAATATTGCACGGACCATTGCAACAAACGACCAGCACACCCTGACGTTTTTACTGGTACGCAGACAAGCTACCTAACAAAGGGATGTGAAGACCAAAGGTATTGCTGTTCTGTCATGCTTCCTGATGTCTACAAGGAATATAAGCTTGTCTTCGACAAGCAGGAAGCGACACGTTTACCACCTCATCGGTCATATGACTGCCGAATCGACCTCGTACCTGGAGCGGACATCCCTTGTAGCAGGGTGTATGCCCTGACGGAGCCCGAGACCCGCTATCTGAAGAGTTACCTGGAAGAAAATCTAGCCTCTGGCTTCATCAGACACTCCTCGTCACCAGCCTCCTCTCCTCTCTTCTTTATAACTAAGAAAGATTGTGACGAGTTGAGGACATGTATTGACTATAGGGCGATCAACAAGGTAACCATCAAGAACAGATACCCACTGCCCTTAATACCTGTACTGTTGGATCAGATCAAAGGAGCACGAATATTTACGAAACTGGATCTCAGAGGGGCGTATCACTTGGTCAGAGTCAAAACCGGTGATGAATGGAAGACCGCCTTTAGGACCAAATTCGGGCTCTATGAGTATCAGGTGATGCCCTTCGGGCTATGTAACGCCCCGGCAGCGTTTCAATTTTTTATGGATGAGGTGCTTCGGGGCTTGTTGGACACCTGTTGCATCGTATACATCGATGATATCCTCATCTATTCGTCAAACCCTCGAGAACACATCACTCATGTGAAGGCGGTCTTTAACAGACTTCAACAACATTCGCTGTACGCCAAACTTGAAAAATGCCTGTTCCATGTAACAGAGGTCGCCTTTCTGGGGTATGTCATTAATGCTCAAGGCTTCCAGATGGATATGGGCAAGGTAGAAGCAATCACGCAATGGAAGGCACCTCAGCACGTCAAGGCAGTACAGAGCTTCTTAGGGTTTGCAAATTACTACCGGCGTTTCATTAAAGACTTCTCCAAAATAATACACCCTATATCCCGACTGCTTCGAAAGAATACCACATTTTCTTGGGATCAAGAAGCAGATCATGCCTTTCGAGAGCTGAAGAATCGATTCACCCAGGCTCCTATCTTACGACATCCTAACCCGAGCCTGCCATTCGTAGTGGAAACGGATGCGTCACAATACGCCATAGGAGGTGTACTGTCGCAGAGACACCCAGACACAGGACAACTCCATCCGGTGGCGTACTACTCCAAGAAGATCTCCCCTAGCGAGGTCAATTATTCCATCACGGATAAGGAGCTATTGGCGATTAAACGAGCTTGTGAGGAATGGAGGCACTACCTCCTAGGGGCTTTGCATACAATCGAAATCTTCACAGACCACCGGAATTTATCGTTCCTGAAATCCGCTAGAGCCCTCACTCCATGCCAACTACAATGGTCTCTATTTTTTTCCGATTTTGATTTTATCATTAAATACAGACCGGGACCCCAAAACGGAAAGGCAGACGCGCTGTCACGATTGGACGAACCTACGGACATCGAACTAGACGTACACCAAGAACCTCTTTTCATCCTCCCTGAGAACGCTTTCCAGGATGAAACTATAGCGTTGATCACGTCACATGATTTCCTGGAAGACCTGAGAACGTCCTTGGACAGCGTGGATGGCCATGCCTGGATACAGGAAGACCCCGAACATAGAACCACAAAAGACAATCTATTATACCAAGACCATACCTTGTATGTTCCTCATAAGGCTCAACAACTACAAGTGTTAACTTGGGCTCATGACTCAACATTTGGAGGACATCTAGGGGAACACAAAACCATCACCAACATTGAGAGGTCCTTTTGGTGGTCTTCACTAAGAAACAATACAAAAAATTATATCAAAGACTGCGCTATCTGTGCCCAAAGCAAGGCCAGCCATTCCAAACCCGTGGGATTGTTACGCCCCATACCCGTGCCTCCTTTCCCGTGGCACACGGTGTCAATGGACTTCATCGTTGAGATGCCTTCCTGCGAAGGTTATACCACTATCTTAGTGGTGGTCGATCATTTAACAAAAATGGGACATTTTATCCCCCTGAAACGGCTGCCTACCTCGGCAGAACTGGCTGTTGTCTTCCTCCAGCATGTGGTGAGGGCCCACGGACTACCCAGGGTACTTATCACAGACAGAGGTGCCCAGTTCACTTCCCGATTCTGGAGAGCGTTATGTGAAACCATGAAAGTGGAAGTTCGATTGTCCACCAGCTATCACCCCCAAACAGATGGAAAGACGGAAAGGCTCAACCAAACTCTCGAGCAATACTTGCGGTGCTTCACCCTCCAAAACACCTCAGACTGGTACCCATTGATTTGGATGGCAGAGTTCGTTTATAACAACACAGACCATTCCACATTAGGATGTTCTCCCTTTTTCTGTCTCTATGGGTTTCATCCGAACATGCTCCCTTTCGAATGGCCTGTATTGTCACGACACCCCACCATACCGGAACATCACGCCCATCTCAGGGCAGTGCTCATGAAAGCAAAGGGTCAGCTAGAAACATCACAAAGGGCCCACAAGCATCAAGCTGATAAAAAAAGAACCCCTGAGCCTACTTATCAAGTGGGGGATAAGGTATGGTTAGCGACAAAGAATCTGCACCTAAAAGGGGTGGGTAAACTGGCTCCTAGGTAGGTAGGGCCCTATGGTATCGAACAAATCATTAACCCTGTTGCTGTAAGACTGTCTTTACCCCAGTCATGGAAAATACACCCTGTGTTCCACGTGTCACTACTTAGGCCCTGTTCAGTCAGCATGAGGTTACCAGCTACACCATTGCCTGTAGAAGTTGAGGGGCAGGAGGAATACGAGGTTCAAGAACTGTTGGATTCTAGACTAGTGAGGGGTCAAGTACAGTACCTAGTAGACTGGAAGGGTTATGGTGTGGAGGACAGAACTTGGGAACCGGTAACCCACCTGCACTGCCCACGGCTATTGGAACGATTCCATACCAAGTACCCAGGTAAACCAGGGCAACCGCCGAGGCGTCGGTCCTCGAGACGGGGTTCTGTCGCAATTCTGAATTGGAGAAAGGAGCCGGGGTTACCTGCTCGATCTGCTTGCTCCTCCCCGTGTAGTGCACGCACAGGACGGCTCAGGGAGAATAGAAAGCAACGGAATGGAGAGCAGGTGACCAGGAACTACAAGTCCCAGAATGCCAAGGGGCAGAGACCCGCGCATCACAGCAGGAGCCGCCTGCTCATTTGCCGGCTATAAAGCCCCACCTCTTCATACAAACGGGGCTTGACAAACTTCCCAGATACCCCAGTGTATCAGCGCTCAGCGGATGGTGATCCCCGCCGGATTCGGAGCGCCGAAGATCTACCGAAGCAACTAAGCCGCTTCTTGCTGTTTCCTGACCACTGCGTCACTCGACCGTGGTGTTTCGTTTTTCGGAGTCTTCACGGGCGCAGGAGCCCTTTCAGGTATTTAGGTTCACGGGGGATTAGCGGTTGATGTTTCCCGCTCCTCCGCATTCTGCTTAATTTACTTTCACCCACACCTTCCTCCTTCTCTCACGGACTCGGAGGAGATTACTTGTGTGAGGATTTCCTGGGTTTCCTTTATTGCAGTGACGTAACTGTGTGAAGGAATACCGGACTATTCTTCCTAATTCCCGCTAGGATTCCCGGAACTATTATCGGAGTCCTGGATTATTCCTTTTACTTCCGGAATCTACTGTGATTGGTGATAGTAAGGAGGATTCTCTTGGGGTAAACAGTATATGGCGGGTGTTGTACTGTTCTTCCACCTCACCTGCATACCTTGTTGTTTCTTTCCTCTGCAGCTCACTCTTGAAGGGTCTTGAGGGGTTTAAACTAGTGCTGAACTACTCCACCATACAATAGAATCAAAAACGCAGTAATTGTTGTTTTCTCCACTCCCCTTTTTCCCCGAGGTGCTTCCTTACACAGAGGTATTTTTGTTCCTCTGGGTGGGGTTGTTCCTTAGGGAGGAAGGGGGCTTTTCTTCACGTCATCGTCTCTGCTGGTCGACTTCTGAGGTTAGTGGCCTTACAGATTTTATGCCACTGACGGTCTGACAGCGCGAGGGCGCGCCCCCCTCTTCTTCAGCGCCATTGCCGGGGCCCAGAATTGGGGTCCCGGGTCCTAGAGCTCTCTTTGTGGGGGGGCACGACGGCGCTCCCCCTTTCCCGATGTCGTCGGGGGCCAGGGTGGGCTCCTGGCCCCCCTCTGCTGGGCATGTTCACGGGGAGCGCGACGGCGCTCCCCGACTTCGCTTCTGCTGGGGGCAGCCCCCGGGACCTGACCCACCCCGGGGGCATCTTGGAGACCAGCGGCGGAGCCCCACGTGCTGCGTCGTTGGTCCAGCCAAAGAACGCCTACTTTCTAAGGGGCATATCTCAGCCCCCAGGGGTCCGATCTGCACCATTCTGGTCTCCTCTCGCTCCTGATGGCCAGCTCTACCCATCTGGAGCACTTTTCACCCCCCTCCTTGCCTCCAAGAGGGCGAAATTCAGCAGGGAGCTGTTTTCCCTGGCTCCCTGCGCCAGCCTTTCACCTGGCTCTCCTCCTGGGCCTCCCTTCTCCATTCGCAGAGGCCCCAGCTCCTGCTCCATGGTCCTGGACTCCTCTCCTGGCGCTATTCAGGATCCTGTGACAGTCAGGGGGTTCCTCCTTCCAACTGCCCATGGCGCCAGGCTCCAGCACCCTCTGCCTCAGCAGACCACACCCCAGAGAGAGATCCTCTTCCTGTGCAAACTCTTTTAAAAGATTTGGGGAGGGGGCTGGCAGGAAGTTTCTGCTTGCCCTATCACACAGCAACACATCACTTCTCTGCCCATGCTCCCTCCTTCCTGCCCAGGCCTCTGGGTTTGGTGAAAATGGCGTCGTCCTGGGGTCTCATGCCACATGGTCTCTGAGAGCCCCTTCACCCCTCGCTGCCTTCTGTCCAGAGCAGCTTGGTGCCTGGCACCAGGTGACAGCTGCTGATGGATGAACCTGTAGCTCCACCCATCTTCTCTTCTTGGAGTGGAGGCCTTCGCCCTTGGAATGCTTGTTGTGCAGGGCTGGCTGGGGGAGGAAGGTCATTATTTCGGCCTGGCCGGGTCATTCCCAGCCAGGCCCTGGTTATGAGCTGACTCAGAGAAATATAACATTTCTGGATGACCCAAAAGCAGTACAAATATGACTTTGGACTCTGCAGAATACTTCTTCTCACATAAGTTACAGTGGACTTTGGTGCGTGTCTGGAATTTGTAGGCCCTAGGAAAGTAAAACTAGCCCATGTGCTCCCCATCCTCATAAGAGAATAATGGAATAAAAACAGTAAAGCACACTGACTTTCCCTTAAATGTTTCTTCCCATTGTAGAAAGCCCATTCCATGTCACCACCCAGTTCTGCATAAGTCCTGCCACACCATTCACTTTGTAGCTGCTCCTGGGCTGCGCATGCCAGGAATCTCACCTGCGCAGCCCTTATACTTGTGCACACACATGTACACACGTGTTTGCATGTAACCAGCCCAGTGCCCCTTACTCTGGCAGCAGCGCAGCGGCCTACTCGTGCCAGGGGGACACTGGTAAAATACACATGCAGTCCCTTTCGTCATGAGTTCACTGTGGGTGAGTCCCAACTTATGAGACTCTCCCACAGTAAAAACTCAAAAAATAGGTGTTCAAAAAGCAAAAAATCCGGGCGGCTCAGATGGTCAGAACCACCTTCTAACACACGCCGCGCCCAGCTGAATCCTACAGGGAAGAAATAGCCACTCTACATGGGTATTCTTCCCGTAGTCAGCGATAACTAGTTATAAGGGGTTCTAACCAGACCCCCCTTACTCACCAGTTATCCGCTCAGACCACCTACTCCTCCCATCCATGAGACCTCCACCCATGACAGGGATCCCAGACTACCCTAAGAACCCTCCGGGCTCTAGGTTAGATACCTCTAGGTCACTCACGGTCTACATGGACTCAGCCTAACTAGGCCCACCTTTGCCCTTGGTCACGCAACACTATGCCTACCACTTCTCTGGACAAGGGTACAGTGCCTCAGCACCGATACGGTCTTCTGGGATAGGTCTACATCCAATCCGCTGGGTCACTAGCTGGTCTCCCTTCCGGAGTTTGTTCCAACCAGTACCCTCTCTCCGTTTGGTCCTTGCACCCCAAAGATGCAACCTCTCTGGACCCTCACCCTCAGCCTGCCGCTGGGGTCATTCAGCTGCCACCACCCTTTCGGGATGACTGTCTTCCCTAAAGAAAGCATGGCCATTCGTACTTTCCCCACACAGAAAAGCACCTTTGGCCACTGGCCTGGCTCCCTGATAGAACCTCAGACAGGCCTCACAACCACACTGGCAGTGCCAGGGAGGAACACTGAGGGTGCCTCATCAGACAACCTACAGCTCATTCCCCCCATCAGTAGCTCCACACTGGAACTACCCCGGGAACCTAGACCCCTTCCTTGTTCTCCGCTGCCAGAAGAGGGCCTATGCACCCTTCCCTCCGAGAGGTGCGCTCTCCTCCCGGAGTACCCTTAGAGAGCCTGTGGGCCCCGAGTTAGCTACACCCAGGCCCACCTCTCATAGCTCTCCCTGGTCTCCCTGCAGCGCTTTGGGAGACCGTCCAGGGACCCTCATTATCTCTGGATGGCTTGCACCACCCCTTCTGAAGAGCAGGGTCCCTTCACGTAAGATAGGCCCCACCTGCCTTCAGGGTAGTACTACCACACTCAGCCAGGGACCATAAAGATCCCGGCTAGGCCTGCACCACCCTCCTCTGAAGCACAGGGTCCCTTCACTTAAGATAGGCCCCACCTTCTCTTTAGGGCGGTACTACCTCCATCAGCCAGGGACCCTAAAGATCCCAGCTAGGCCTGCACCACCCCTTTGGGAAACACAGAGTCCCTTCACTTAAGATGAGCCCCACCTGTGTTCAGGGTGGTACTACCCTGCAGAAGTCCACCTCCCGCCTCGAGCTAGGGGAACAGCCCCATGCTCCTGGTCCTGGGGTCCAAGCCCCACAGGACCTACCTGACTGGTGACCGGCTAGGCCTCACCCCAGCCACCACATCAGGTTCACACACAAGCTTCAGAATGACATCCTGTTGCTTCCTTGGGTAACCACCTACCCGACCCTGACACCTCAGGGTCCACCACTAACCCTTCACCTGGAATCTAGGGAGCACATCACCCCCACTCAGATCTCCACTGGGTCAGTTTCCTAGCCCACCTAGGGTACCTAGGGGCTACCACTACACATCCTGCTCAAGAACTACCCTCCTTTGGGGCCACCCACTACCATGGGCCCCCCCTGGGTTGCTCACCTGCCCCACCAGTTAACCTGGGGGGCCTGCCGGGCACACAACTCTACCACACCCTCCTCCCACCATGGGAAAAGGTTCTTGGGGTCCCCCACCATGGGAACCCCTGGGGTGTTACTACCCGGGGTAAAGAAACCTCCTGCCCCACCCTTCCAGTGGTTTTGGCCTGCGCCAATAGCAAGAAAACTTTCAGCGGGGGCAGGATATCTGGAGCCCCTTCTGTGGAAACCCTCCCTGCCCTTAAAAAGCGTGGGAATCTCCCAGGACCCCCTACCTCTCCTGTCCCCCACAAAGGTCAATCCACCCCTACACCCCCATCTGTGATGTAGGTATCAGTTGCTGTACCTATCTCTTGAGGAGACACCCTCCTCATGCAGGTGTAGTGCGTGTAGTGTTAGGGTTCAGAGGTGTACAATATGGCTTAGAACATTTGTATGCAATCATTTCCTGGAAAGCACCATCCTGCTAGCACATGATAATCAACATAACTCAGTCATATCAATACAGTGTACATTTAAACCATAATATCTTCCCATGACATATATGTGCGCCGGGCTTTCCTTTCCCATACTTATAGTTCACATAACCAAAACTTTGAACCCTTCTCAGAGCCTTGCGCTCTTCCATTTGCTCATTACTGCATAGGTAATGTGTGGCAAAACTGGACTTATCAAATGCTATAAATGCGTACCAGAATGGGATACTATGTTTCCCGCCGCTAGACACCAATTTTGGAAAAAGAGGCAGTATCTGTGAGGCCTGCACAAATAACATGTCACATTTGTCCTTCACTGGGAACCAAGCACCCTAGTGTAGCGCCTGACTTTCAGAGGGTAGCGTTGCAGAGCAGTCTAAGGCTTACTCAAGGTAGGTGGTGTGGGCTAGTAATCGCCATTACAGGTGCGCAGAAATAACACTCAATAATTGATTGTCCAGTCTGTACTTTGCTTTATAAAAGTAAGAGTACATTTATTACACACACACACTACTTAATACTACGCAACAATTTACAAATATACATAAGCTGTTGGAATTACTTTGTGACATTGCATAACATTTCCACCCCTCCCAAAGGGGGGTGGGGTCTAGTACCACCACTCCCATGTATGCACATCATCTTGCCCCCTAATGCAGTGGGTTGAACATAACCTGGAGCGAGGGCCCTACGCACTGGCACCATCCCAGTGGCGACCCACTCCATTATCTCAACGAGCATTTAAACTAGGCACACCTGCCCTGGTGACACATAACCCTGACTGGACATGTCATACTGACCATATAGTATACACCTCTACATCTTAGGGGCTAACAGTCTGGGTTGTTCTTCACCTAACGCAGCAGCAAGAATACATGTTTGGGCATCACCTTAAATGAGGTTCTTATCATAGAGGATAACAATTATAATGCATTGCAATCACAGCCTCTAAAAGGCATCACAGGTAAAATCACAGGATTACGCAAATACAGCCAGACACCCTAGCAGGAATGTCCAGCAATATAACCCCATTTGGCTTATGACATCACCTTACACAGATACTTCACATAACACATGTGACTTTCAGTCCCTCTAAAAGAGATAACATTAGTAAATGCATTTGTGGTGCAATTACACCTCTTCACCTCCAGGGGAAGCCCTTCTCCAGACATCCCCAACTCAGCCCTTCTCCCCTTGAGGCAGTCCCTAAGGCACCCCCAGCTTCAGAACAAAAGTTCCAGCCATGGGGATGCTGATGACGCCTAGCTGAGCCCTTGAGGGGTTATTCTTTTGAATCCCCATGAGACTTAGGGGGGACTTTCCTCTTCGTGCTGGTGGAGGCTGCGTTGCTCCTGCAGCTCCCCCTGTACCTTGGCACACACCTCGTGGTGACCCCGTCCTCCTGGGGCCACCACGAGAACAGAAAAACTGCGGTTTTCCCTTGCAGGCTGGCCTGGGCCTGCAAGGCATTATGGGGCGAGGCTCTCCTGCCTCGTGAATATTATAGCAGCGGCTCACCCGCTGCGTCAGGGAGAGCCGCGATGTGGGCCCCCAGCCGCTTCATTCTCTCGTTGGAGGATCCGGTCCAACCCTGACCCCCAGGTGAGTGTCACAGCTCGGCGAGCCCACCCCTGGCTGTTCTGGCCATTCTTCGGGGCCCGATCCCACCTGGGCCCCTCGCACCTCCTCTCCGGGGCCCCGGTCCCACCCGGGCACTTCGCGTCCTGTATACGTTGGAGGGCAGCTCGGGGAGCCCACCCCCAGCTGCCCTCGCCGGCTCCCCGACTGGCCAGCACCCTCGCGTGCTGCCGCCGGAGCCGGCACGTCTCTTCTGGTCTGCTGGCACGAGGCAGCCTCCGGCCGGGCGGGTCTTCAGGGGAGTGCGACGGCACTCCCCCCGCCTTCCCGCTGCCACGGGGGAGTACGGTGGCACTCCCCCGTCCTCCTCATCACTCCAGGGCCCGGGGATGGGGTCCCGGGCCCCCTACAGGGACTTCTTCACATCGGGGCCTGGGGATTGGGTCCCGGGCCCCCAGGGGCCATATTTCAGGGTGAGCGCGATGGCGCTCCCTGACTTATTCTTCCTCGCTTCGGGGCCCGGAGTTGGGGTCCCGCCTCCCCGAACAATCTTCACGGGGAGCGTGACGGCGCTCCCCGGCTGTTCTTCGCCCGCGAGGGGGGTGGCGCGAATCCGTGCCCCCCTCTTCTTCAGTGCCATTGCCGGGGCCGGGAATTGGGGGTCCCGGGCCCCAGAGCTCTCTTTGTGGGGGGGGCACGACGGCGCTCCCCTTTTCCCGATGTCGTCGGGGGCCAGGATGGGCTCCTGGCCCCCCTCTGCTGGGCATGTTCACGGGGAGCTCGACGGCGCTCCCCGACTTCGCTTCTGCTGCGGGCAGCCCCCGGGACCTGACCCACCCCGGGGGCATCTTGGAGACCGGCAGCGGAGCCCCACGCGCTGCATCGTCGGTCCAGCCAGAGGTCAAAAGTCACCTACCTTCTGGGGGGCATATCTCAGACCCCAGGGGTCCGATCTGCACCATTCTGGCCTCCTCTCGCTCCTGATGGCCAGCTCTACCCATCTGGAGCACTTTTCGCCGCCCTCCTCGCCTCCAAGAGGGTGAACTTCAGCAGGGAGCTGTTTTCACTGGCTCCCTGCGCCAGCCTTTCACCTGGCTCTCCTCCTGGGCCTCCCTTCTCCATGGCAGAGGCCCCGGCACCTGCTCACTGGTCCTGGACTCCTCTCCTGGTGCTATGCAGGATCCTGGGATTGTCAGGGGGTTCCTCCTTCCAACTGCCCATGGTGCCAGGCTCCAGCACCCTCTGCCTCAGCAGACCACACCCCAGAGAGAGCTCCTCTTCCTGTGCAAACTCTTTTAAAAGAATTGGGGAGGAGGCTGACAGGAAGTCTCTGCTTGCCCTATCACACAGCGACACATCACTTCTCTGCCCCTGCTCCCTCCTTCCTGCCCAGGCCTCTGGGTTTGTTCAAAATGGCGTCGTCCAGGGGTCTCATGCCACATGGTCTCTGAGAGCCCCTTCCCCCCTTGCTGCCTTCTGTCCAGAGCAGCTTGTCGCCTGGCATCAGGTGACAGCTGCTGATGGATGAACCTGTAGCTCCACCCATCTTCTCTTCTTGGAGTGGAGGCCTTCGCCCTTGGAATGCTTGTTGTGCAGGGCTGGCTGGGGGAGGAAGGTCATTAATTCAGCCTGGCCGGGTCAGCCCCAGCCAGGCCCTGGTTATGAGCTGACTCAGAGAAATATAAAATTTCTGGATGACCCAAAAGCAGTACAAATATGACTTTGTACTCTGCAGAATACTTCTTCTCACATAAGTTACAGTGGACTTTGGTGCATGTCTGGAATTTGTAGGCCCTAGGAAAGTAAAACTAGCCCATGTGCTCCCCATCCTCATAAGAGAATAATGGAATAAAAACAGTAAAGCACACTGACTTTCCCTTAAATGTTTCTTCTCGTTGTAGAAAGCCCATTCCATGTCACCACCCAGTTCTGCATAAGTCCTGCCACACCATTCACTTTGTAGTTGCTCCTGGGCTGCGCACGCCAGGAATCTCCCCTGCGCAGCCCTTACACTTGTGCACACACATGTACACACGTGTTTGCATGTAACCAGCCCAGTGCCCCTTACTCTGGCAGCAGCGCAGCGGCCTACTCGCACCAGGGGGACACCGGTAAAATACACATGCAGGCCCTTTCATCATGAGTTCACTGTGGGTGAGTCCCAACTTATGAGACTCTCCCACAGTAAAAACTCAACAAATAGGTGTTCAAAAAGCGAAAAATCCGGGCGGCTCAGATGGTCAGAACCACCTTCTAACATGTACACATTCCACTGTGGCACTGTGGCATTCTAATGACTGCAGAAACCGGGTTGATGGTAAAGAGTATGATATGTTGAAATAATGGAATCGAGGCTTTGTGATGCATTAGCCACATCACTCTTATCCCAACCTTAATCATCACCATCTCTGGTTATCAAAGGATCAGTCCCTTCAGTATAGCCACCGCAGGGGCGGGGGGAGGTTGGGAGGGTAGGGAAGGATCCAGACACTACACCACCAGAGGAGTGGTGACCAAAAGCCTCCATTAACTTTTCAGGCTGGCAGTACATCTGCCGAACTTTAAATGAGGGTCTTAATGTTGACCTTCAGTGGAATAAATCCCTGACCATTTCCGGAGAAATGGGTAGAAACATGTGAACAACTACATACACATTAATGAGTTTGTGAATGTCCAAATGTTTAGGGTAATCCACACCTATTAAGGTCCACTCCATGGCCCAAGTTTGCGATATGAGGAAGGCATAATATTACAAGTTTAAGATTAATATTGTGAATGAGTAAATCATGGCCTTTGTAATGTAAGTTAAACCTGTAAGTGCAAATAGCTTGCTCTACCAGGCCTACATTTTTCAGTTGTGCAGTAAGGATTACTCTCTTGAAAGACATCTAGCCTATCATCAAAGAGATAGTTCAGGTAAATATTTTGATTATATATGAAAACATCCTTTCTAGAATATTGTAGAAGTGACAGGGTATACACCAACTCTCTAATACGCTGCTCAATATTCAGATGATGCTGGCTTCATAGGAAATTACATTGAACAGGATCTCAAACAGCATGATATATATTTATACATAGACCGGACTCAGAACAACAGATCAAATATGCAGGGACACAGAAAAGAAAAGGAAAATCAAGAAAACGAAAAAACAGACGGGGCGAGAATGGAGCTTCGATCAGGGGCGAGGAAAAAGGACTCATATCAACGCAGGGGATGGAAGAAGCAACATTAACTGTGGTAAATCTAACAGATTTGATTTTAACGGATAATGACACTAAGATGCTATCGTTGGGACTTTCATTTTGTAAGCGTACTAACTTTAATTACACCCAAACGCGCATTGATTTTTTCAAGTTTATACGCAAACTGAAGCTCAAAAAATTCTTCTATAATAGCAGAAATAATACAGAGAAAACGCTAGAAGTAAGAAAAGAAGTAGATAATCTTGAGGTTGGTGACATGGGGTTACTACTGGATTTACATCATTTGCAACGGGAGGGCGAGGGATTGCAATTGAGGAAACAGCAAGTCAAGCAATAGATCCATTAGACATGGATATGTATGATAGTATTAAAACAACATTTAGACCCAAATCCACATTTACGCCCAATACACCCAGAGATGCATTAGACATATTTTCAGACTTAGTTATAAAAGATCTAAAAGAATTATCTCTTAATTCGAGTAGAGATTTTCTGAAAAATGAGTCATTTTGAAAAAGAGTATCAGGAAGTAGTCACCAAAATAAAAAGCAGACAGGATATAGTGGTCAGACAGGCTGATAAAGGTGGAAACCTTGTCCTCTGGCCACTAGAAGCCTATAACAACGAGGCTATCTCTCAATTGAAAGTTAAAAAATGCTATATAAAAATTCCACAAAGCAATTTGTGTGAGGTACAACAGAAATATTTTAAAGATCTAGCTAGATGGCGAGGATTAGGACTACTTACGCAAAATGAATATTCCTTTTTGAAAGTAGATAATCCAGTCTTACCCACTCTTTATTTGGTCCCAAAAATTCATAAAAATAAAGAAAAACCACCTGGAAGGCCGATTATTTCTGCCATAGGCAGTTTATTTGAACCAACCTCAAGATATTTAGATTCATTCTTACAAACATATGTGCAAGCATTACCTGCTTATATCCAGGATACAAGAGACTTCCTGATTAAGCTTAATACTATGGGCTGGAAAGAAACGTATCTTTTGATCACTTTAGATGTTGCAAGTTTAAATACTAGCATATCACATGAAGATGGTTTGCGAGCAATACGTCATTTTCTCAGTACTAGACCTATTAATTATTACCAACACACAAACATGTTAGTTGAAATGTGTAGACTATGCCTGACTAACAATCACTTTATGTTTGGAGGAGATACGTATAGGCAGCTACAGGGCACGGCGATGGGCACCTGCTTCGCCCCCAGCTATGCGAATTTGCATATGGGCTGGTGGGAGGAGCAGGTGCTCAAAACCAAACATATCAGAATATGGAACGACCATGTAGTTACATGGATTCGTTTCATAGATGATCTCTTCATCTTATGGGATGGATCAAAAGAATTGGCTGAGATGTTTATAAAGGACCTTAATGACAATGATCTAAATTTAAAATTTACGGAACACATAAGCGAGTCAAGTGGTACATATTTAGATCTTGAAGTATATGTGAAACAAGGCATGATTCATACACGAACATATAGGAAACCCACTGCTGGGAATACTATTCTTCATGCTCAAAGTTTTCACCCAACACGCTTAAAATTGAGCATCCCATATGCAGAAAATTTGAGAATGAAGAGAAATTGTAGTGAACCCACTGCCTTACAGGACGCACAAGATGCCCTCAGTGAGAGATTTTTGCAAAGAGGGTACAAGCATGATACATTGAAGCAGGCTAAACTCAAAGTTGATCACATTGGAAGGGAATTTTTAATTAAACCTGACTTGAAAAAGGCAAAAGAAAAGAAAAGGAATGCTGAAAGTCAGATCAGGATGATCACTGGATACAATGCCTACCAGGCAAAAGTGAGAGATAGCCTGTGTAGGCATTGGCATCTGGTGACACAAGACCATATTTTACATGGAATGATATCACGTAGACCTATGGTTACTTTTAAGAAAGCAAAGTCTATGAGAAATGACTTATTTAAGACCAACCCAGAAATAGAAAGAGGGGGAGGATGGCTTAAGGCTAGTCCTGGCTTCCACAAATGTTTTAAATGCAAAGCATGCAGGTTTGGTAAAAATGAACGACAAGTCATATCCCCATTGATGAGTAATCCATGGAAGATAAAGTGTTCATTGAACTGTAAAAGTTACTATGTGGTTTACATCATTCAATGTACATGTCCTAAAAGATATATTGGCAGTACTATCCATATGGTACATATCCGTATTTTGCAGCACTTGAGAGCGGTTAAGAATAATGACACAAATTATGTGGTCGCTCGCCATATTAATGAGGTGCATAAAGGAAACATTAATGACCTATCGTATTTTGCTATAGATCAAGTACAAAAGTTAAGAAGAGGAGGAAATAGAGAAGGTAAACTCCGCCAACTTGAATCTAAATACATAATGTTGTTCAATTCCAAAAATCCGATTGGATTAAATGCTGAAGAGGATCTGCATGTACATCTGATTTAAATGAGTTATCCATTGCAGGTAAATTGTTTTTAAGTAGTAATTTTAATGATGAACAGAGAAAGGATTAATTAACTTTCCACATGAGGCCTAAAGAATGAATTACAAGTTTGAAGACTCAATAGATGATATTTTTTAAGAACTGAATATTATGCATAATCCACCGGGAATAAAAGCATTTACAATTTTTATAGTGTATTTTATATAAGGAGGGAGGATAGGAATGTAGTTCAGCACTGTAAAGCACTTGCACTTTATTTGGACAAGGATCATCCATCTTTTTAATATTGTATTGAATTTGCACTAAGAAAAAGGTTTTTATGCTTTTTAATAGGATGTGTCTGGTTTATATTGGCAGATGCCTGGTGGATTCAGAGAAAATTGAAATGCGAAATAGAAGCAATTTTCAGAAAATCTCTCAAACCAGCATGATAATGAAGTAATTTATATGAGATGGAGCACTTGCACTTTATTCGTCTTTTGATGCTGCTATAATGAATTTTCAAATTCCTTTAACAAATGTGTTTATATATTTATATTTTTTTAACATCATGATTTTATTACTGAAATGAGGTTTTAAAATTTGATATGTTACTTTGAAGGACCCTAGATAAGCAGGCACCACTTGTGAGAATTACTAAACAAATGGTGCGCTGCAGAGCACTTTGTTTTTAATAAAAATGGTCCACTATGAAAAGAGAATTGAGTAGTATAGGGACAACCTAGGGGCCATAATTTTTCAAAATAATTTTTCAAAATAATTCTTCAAAGTGATTAACATGATGATAGACAATGATGAAATTGTGGTTATGTTTATTTTGAGAGAGAGAAAAAATATTTGTAAAGGAAAAGGTACATACCTTGAATTTTAGGCAGCACAATGAGTCTGTCCTTTATGGCTATCTAACAACTGGGTCATGTGACTAAAGCACTCTGTTTAAAAGAAGTATGTTGTTTTTAGTTGACTGCCAATGTGAACAAGGCAGGAATGCCGAAACGCGTCATGGTGAAATATTCTGAAATAAAGGAAGGATGAAATGGCAACGCAACCCCTGTGTCGGTGTCTGGTCTTTATGGAGCTCAGAATTGGTCTTTAATATATATATATATATCTCTAAAAAAAGTTGCTCTGAAGCTTGAGGACGCACTTCGAACTGCAGTTTGACCAAAAGTCTTTATTTTCTTAAAACAGCATATGCAAATCAATAGTTCATATGGCCTGACGCGTTTCGGAGATATTCCTCCTTCCTCATAGGCACAGCTCAAGGGCTCAAGGGTCCTGAAGCTTGAGGACGCACTCAAACTGCATATGCTGTTTTAAGAAAATAAAGACTTTTGGTCAAACTGCAGTTCAAGTGCGTCCTCAAGCTTCAGAGCAACTTTTTTAGAGATTTATTCACTGCGGCTCAGCTTTGGAGGATTGCACCACCCTAAAATTGTAAGGGGCCACAGGATCGGAATTATGCCGGATCCAATGAGTGGAACAGCAGTTCAGCAGATTTTAAACAGGACACGCATCTTGAGGCCCATTGGAGGGCTGTGAATGTTTGACAGCTCAAGGTGTCACAGCGCCCATATGGGAAGAGATTTCTGCCACTTCAGCGCACTACGAGCCCCAGCATACAACGCGGGATGAGCGTTGGAGTAGCCCATTGGAGGGAAACCAATTAAAATCAGATGTGGCTGTATTTGGCGTGAACCCTCGAGCTGTGCCTATGAGGAAGGAGGAAAATCTCCGAAACGCGTCAGGCCGTATGAACTATTGATTTGCATATGCTGTTTTAAGAAAATAAAGACTTTTGGTCAAACTGCAGTTCGAGTGCGTCCTCAAGCTTCAGAGCAACTTTTTTAGAGATTTATTCACGGCGGCTCAGCCGTGGAGGTTTGCACCACCCTAAAATTGTAAGGGGCCACGGGATCGGAATTATGCCGGATCCAATGAGTGGAACAGCAGTTCAGAGGATTTTAAATAGTACATGCATCTTGAGGCCCATTTGAGGGCTGTGAATGTTTGACAGCTCAAGGTGACACAGCGCCCATATGGGAAGAGATTTCTGCCACATCAGCGCACTACGAGTCCCAGCATACAACGCGGGATGAGCGTCGGAGTAGCCCATTGGAGGGAAACCAATTAAAATCAGATGTGGCTGTATTTGGCGTGAACCCTCAAGCTGTGCCTATGAGGAAGGAGAAATATCTCCGAAACACGTCAGGCCGTATGAACTATCGATTTGCATATGCTGTTTTAAGAAAATAAAGACTTTTGGTCAAACTGCAGTTCGAGTGCGTCCTCAAGCTTCAGAGCAACTTTTTTATATATAATTTCAACGGCCTGCTTCCCATCAAAACATACTCCAGCACGCTCAGGCTCGCTGTGAGAGTTATTTATTGCGAGCACACACAACCAGGTAACGCCCATAAATTGATGCGCATACCAGGAATATTCTTTCAAAGTTTTAATGCCAACACGTTAAAACACCGAACAGACGCGTTTCAGCACAATTGCCTTTCTCAATGTCGGTGTGGCTTGATTTCAATCCATTATTTAAAGTAATCAAAACAGAAGAGGGAAGCAATTCATTATCATGGAAATCAACAATGGTTTAACAAGATTCACAGAAGTATGTTTTTCTGTCGGCCATCTTGTAATGGTTCATCTTTAGACATGATATGATTATATATTTATCAAAAAGGTCCAAAATATGTATTGTTTAGTGCAATTAAACTCATTCCAATATAATGGTTCCCACTCATATTCATAATGTCAATTTATGTCACAAGCATATTGGTGCAATGACGAGCAGTTAATATTGTTCAATATTATTCAATTGAGCCCTGAATGGGGAAATACTCCATGATTATGAAAGAAGGAATAATAACATAATAATTCATTTTATATTTCTGAATCACACTTCTCGTCTTGGGGTGCTATTAATTGCATAGGGCCCTATGGATTGATTTAGATGGGCAACGGTCATTTAATGTCAACTCAAGTTTATTAGTGGGTAGATTTTATCTTACTGGATGTGTACCCACAATTATTCTTCATTAGTAAGACCTCTTGGAGTTTTTGTTTGCAATTCGATTATATAGTTGGACTCAAGTGTCTTGAGTTTCTTTGTTCTGTCCCCTCCCCTTTCTTTTCTTGGCACTTGATCCAAGCAGAAGAATTTCAGTAGGTTTGGGTTACTTTTGTGCTTTTCTTGAAAATGGAGGGCCACCGGATATGTGTGGTCTCTGTTTTTGATCGCCCGCATATGTTCTAACACTCTTTTTTTAGTGGGGTGTATTGTGCTACCAACATACTGCTTTCCGCAGGGGCAGGAGAGACAATAAACAGTATATTTGGAGTTGCAGTAAAGCATCTTTTTGATTTTTCTCTGTGTTTCCCTGACAGGTATTTGAAAGTCTCGGACTTTATGACTATTTTTACATGCCTTGCATCTCATGCAAGGGTAAAATCCTGTGACCATGTTTCTCTTTCCTTGTCCTGCCATGAAGTGGCTCCTGACCAAATGGTCCTTTAGAGCAGAGCCTCTTCTGTATGTGATAGGGGGTGCTGCTGGAATGTGTGGGTCTAAAATGTTGTCATTTTTAAGGATTCTCCAGTTTCTATGAAATATCTGGTACATCTCTGATGAACTGGTCGTGTAATCTGTTATCATTCTTATTTTGTTCTCTCCTTGTCTTTCTACCATTGTCTTGTCTTTTTCCATTAGGAGTTCCTGCCTTTGTATCATGTCAGACTTCCTAACTGCTTCTCGTAGCATTCCCTCTGTATAACCTCACTCTCTAAATCTATTGATTTCAAATATTCCTCATCTGTGGAGCAATTATGTTTGATCCACAGTAACTCCCCCTAGGGGACACTGCTAATTACACTCCGAGGATGAAAGCTACCTACGTGAAGTGTACTGTTCCCTGCTGTAGGCTTGCGATACAGAGTGGTTTGTAGATAGTTACCTTTAATGTAGACCAAGAGGTCCAAATACGCTACTTGTGTGCTGCTAATGCATTCAGTAAACTTTAGATTCAGGTCATTATCATTAAGAGCAGCGATGCAGTTCATTGCCTCTTGGTGCATGCCTTTCCAAATGATAAAAAGGTCATCTATATAACGAGCCCAGAGAGTTATGTTGTCCAGCCATTTCTCATTTCTGCCTGCCCACATCACGTGCTTCTCCCACCAGCCCACGAAGAGATTTGCGTAGCTGGGGCCGAAGCACATGCCCATGGCAGTTCCTTGCTGCTGTTGGTAGAGCTCCCATGAAAATAGGAAGATGTTATTATTTAAACAGAAAGATGTTAATTCCAGTAGCATTTCATTGTGTTCTTGGTATTTAAGGGCTCTTCTACTTAGGAAGAATTGTATGGCAGTTAATCCCTTCTCATGGGAAATGCTTGTATAAAGACTTGTTATGTCTAATGTTATTAATTGTCTGTTACAATACGCAAAAAGTCTTTAGTATCTTTCACATATGAACTAAAGTCTTTTACAATTGGATTAAGAAAACAGTCAATATATACTGATACGTTCTCTAGTAGACTGTTTTTAGAAGATACTATTGGGCGTCCTGGAGGAACCACTGTGCTTTTGTGAACTTATGGGAGATGGTAAAAGGTGGGTAGCTTGGGATATTCTCAATACATGAATTGAAAGTCCTGTTCTTCTAAGAATCCCCTCGCCTTCCATTTGGTTAGAAGTTTTTGAAAATCTTGTATGCTGGTCTCATAGTTGGATCTTGTGATGATTTTGTAGCATTCTTCCACTGATAATTGTCTTAATGCTTCTTTTTGGTAGTGGTCCTTGTTGATCAACACCATGTTGCCGCCTTTGTCGGCCGGCTTCTTTAATAAATTCCGATCACTTTTCAGATCCATCACTGCTTTCCATTGTTCTCGTGTAAGATTATTTTTGAGTGGATTAGGACCTTCTGCTTGTAATTTTTTCAGTTCCTCAATTATAATCTCTTGGAAGGTGTCAATTGCATCGTGGGGAGTCTGTGGAATGAAGCGTAATATGATTTTTAGACTGCTTGACCCACTTTTTTTGTGAAATTCCTACATCTTCAAGGAATTCTGTAGTGCTCTTATATTCTAATGTTCCGATGTTTTGATTCAAGAGTTCCTCTAATTCTCCCAGTGTCATGAGTGTCTCTAGGTCTTTCCCTGTTAGTAGATATGTGTTATCCTCACTTACAGTTGTTTCCGTGGTCGCTTTTTTTGGGTGCATCAGGTGTATCTTCATTAGCTTCATTTTCCTTATGTATTTGTATAAGTCTATCTGGACTTTGGCATAATCAAATTGTACCGTTGGGCAAAAAGTTAAACCGAGTTCCAAGACTCCTGTTTCGTCTGATGTTAGTTGTCTACTTGACAGGTTGACCACTGTTTGTTTCTTCTTTATTGTTTCCATTTCCCCCCTCGTATGCTCCGTGTTATTCGCTGATTTGGGGAAGTTACTCTTTCCTTTCCTACCCCTTCTTGTTTTTCTTCCCTTCTTTCCGGGGGGTGAGTGCGTTGTACTGGACGTTGTCTTGCTTGTCTGATAAGTTGATATTCGTGAAAAAAGTAGGTGTAATTTCCTTTTCTCCTCTCCTTGTTGTGGGTTCTCCCTCTGATAATTCCACTTCTGACTCTGAAGTTTCTCTTGATGGTGTCTCAGCTGTTCCTCCCAGATGTAATTGTTTCCTGGGAGCATCAAATTGTTTAGCAAATGTCAGGATATGGCTGGACTCGTAATCCCGCTCGCCCCTGATATATTTTGTTTGCTTCCGGTGTCTAATTGAGCTCTCTTAGTCTGTGAGTCTTTTCTTCATTCGTTGTCGAAGCTCCACCTTCAATTTAGTGTCCTTATACAACGCAATAGCTTCCTCTATTTTATTAATTTTCTCCAAAAGGTTTTGGCGATCACTCCAGGCATATTTGATAAGAACTTTATTTAACCATCCCCTTCGCAGATTTGGTTGTATATTCTGCCCATTCCTGCACTAATAACGGATCAGAGTTCTCATAGGATGGCGTTATATATATTCGTAGCCCCTCGGTATGCGATTGGCATCCAAATATTTTTGTTGGGATGTAGCCTCCCACCACTTTCTTGTCTCTTTTTCATATGTCTTTTATAGTGCATTGAACAAACTTTTCAAATTGCTAGATATATTTTTGCTGCCCGATGCCTCTTTATTTTCAATGTTAGTACTTTGTGAATTTTTGCAAAAATGCTTTCCGCCGCTTCCTCTCTTTCAGTATCGGTGAACATGTTAGTTCACCCTTCGTGTTGCAATTTTATGCTTGTGTTCAATCCCTTCCTTGCGTCTCTTCCGTTAGTGCTAATTTAAGAGTAAAGGGAAGGTTCACTCACCCCCAGTCTCTAATATGGATCGCTCGAGTCCTTCGACTCAACCTTCCTGAACGGATTATCATCTCCTCCTCAAGTGTTACGTATCCGACTGGACTCAGCAATATGTCGTGGAAAAAGGCACACGGTGGGGCAGGAAGCAAATCAAATTTTCCTTTGTGCTTCCACCAGCTGCCGCTCCACTCGACACAGGTGCAGGGAGAGGAGTCGGCCTAACGGCTAGGGCGGTCAACCTCGAATATGGGGAACTGGGTTCGAGTCTCAGCAATGACGCTGAACATCCTGTGATTCTGGGCAAATCACTTAATCTTCCCGTGCCTAACAAAAATGAATGTGTCCTCATGTAACGCAACTGGTGCTATGTAAAGCGCTCTGATACCCGATACCTTCGGGTCAAGTTTGCGCTATATAAAACTCTGTTAAATAAAAAAAAAAAAAAGCTCTCCGCATTGGTGAGACACGTTCCGTATTCCACAACAATGATCTTGTGACAACTATAAATTGAGGCGCACATCAGGAATATTCTTTTAAAGTTTTAATGCCAACATGTTAAAACACCGAACAGATGCGTTTCAGCAGAATCGCCTTCCTCAATGTCGGTGTGGCTTGATTTCAATCCATTATTTAAAGTAATCACAACAGAAGAGGGAAGCAATTCATTATCATGGAAATCAACAATGGTTTAACAAGATTCACAGAAGTATGTTTTTCTGTTGGCCATCTTGTAATGGTTCATCTGTAGACATGATATAATTATATATTTATCAAAAAGGTCCAAAAATGTATTGTTTAGTGCAATTAAACTCATTCCAATATAATGGTCCCGACTCATATTCATAATGTCAATTTATGTTACAATAATATTGGTGCAATGACGAGCAGTTAATATTGTTCAATATTATTATTTAAAAAAAAAAAATGTATATATATATATATATATATTTTTATCCAACAAAGTGCTCAAAGCATTCAATGGCGCACTGCACGGTGTTTGCAATACCATCCGGTTTTATTCACAAAGGAACCCAGCGCTTTCAATCCAGTCTTTCAAATCACTAGCCTGACGCGTTTCGTGGCTGAGACGCCACTTATTCATAGGCAGCCTGAGCGGTGAGTAAACAGAGTGAGCCCCAAACTAATTGCCTGCATGCTGTGAATTTATCCGCCCACAATGGGCTTAGCTGAGTGCATATTGGTTTGTATGGCTTCTGGGATTTGTAGTCCATTCCCCTGTGGAGCTCATTCATTTTCCCTAAGTGGGTTCCGTTCTCACCCTTTTCAGCAAATGTCCGTCCTTTAGTAGGTCACTGGATCTTGTGCCGAGTTATTCTACTCCGCAAACACTGTGCCGCATTCAAAGCGTGGAAACAGTTCCCGCCAGCAGCCCCTCTTCACGATTCCAGGGTGGTGCACTCCTTCACGGCCGGACTGCCGTGCAGTAATTTTGTCCAACAAAGTGCTCAAAGCATTCAAGGACGCACTCCACGGTGTTTGCAATACCATCCGGTTTTATTCACAAAGGAACCCAGCGCTTTCAATCCAGTCTTTCAAATCACAAGCCTGACGCATTTCGTGTCTGAGACGCCACTTATTCATAGGCAGCCTGAGCGGTGAGTAAACAGAGTGAGCCCCAAACTAATTGCCTGCATGCTGTGAATTTATCCGCCCACAATGGGCTTAGCTGAGTGCATATTGGTTTGTATGGCTTCTGGACCACAGGTTTCAGGGACATTATAGTTAGTTGGACATTTCACTCATACAAAACCAGAGAAATTCGCCCGATATAGTTAGTTGAGCTAACTATAACTCGCGCCCCCGGAATGCACTGCTGATGACGTCACATATTACATCATTCATGAAATGGTCAGTGACATCACTGATGACATCACTGAAGGCATCTCAAATGACATCACTGATGACATCATCCAGTGACTGTGTGTTTTTGTGAAGTTTAAATATTTTATATATATATATATATGCCAAGGTGTATTGAAGAATGAGTGGGTGTATGAATGTCTGAATGGATGATTTAGTAGGTGCGTGACTGACTGTATAAGTGAGTGATTAAACGTGTCTTACTGAATGCATGGGTTAGTGACTAAACTGTGTGAATGTCTGTATCAGTCTGTCTGTTGGTGTGTAAGCGGCTGCATGGGTTGGTGAGTAGCTACATGAGTGTCTATATGGGTTATTGATTGGTTGTCTGAGTATCTGTATGGGTGCCTGAGTGTCTGTGTGGGTGGGTGGGGGTGTGTGACTCTGTGCATAGATGTGTGAGTGGGTGATTCACTGGGTGTATGGGTTCAAGAGTGCATCTGTGAAGGGCTGTATGGGTGGGTGAGTGTGTGTATGTGTGTGTTGGTGAGTGAGTGAATGGATGTCTCAGTGGTAAATGTGTGAATAACTACCTATGTGAAAGGCAGTATATATGAGTGTTGGAGTATATAAATGACTATATGTGAGAGTGAGTGATTGTGAGAGTGGCTGTATGGATGAGTGTGTGCTTGTATCAGTGATTGTATAAGAGAGTAAGTATGTGTTAGTATCTGTATGAATAAGTGAAGTGGTGTGTGTATAACTGTTTAGGTGAATAAATGGGAGTGTGATTGATTCTTTGCATGACTGACTAGGTGTGTGAGTATCTCTGGATGAGTGGCGATGTGTGAGTGTCTGTATAGGTGGATGAGTGCATATGATAGTGTTGTATTGATGAGTGACTGCATGTATTAGTGACTGTATGGGTGAATGATTGGATGTGTGTGTAGACCTAGGAATCAGTGAGTGGGTATGTAGTAACTGGTATTGGTGTGTCTATGGTTTTGAAAATGGTAGCCTGTATTTTAGAGTGGGTGTATCAAAGGTTATATTAGGGTGTGAGGAGGGGCATCAGATTATCACGTGGATGATGTAATCAGTGATGTCATCAGTGATGTCAAATACGGCCCCGGTGACCTCATCCCCCGGGGCCTGGCCAGGCTTGCTGGGTTTTTTTTTTTGGAGGGGGACACGTGGCCCCCCTTCAGAGGCCAAATACAGCCCCGGTGACCCCATCTCCCAGGGCCTGGCCAGGCTTGTTGGTTTTTTTTTTGGAGGGGGACGCGTGGCCCCCCTCCAGAGGCCAATTATGGCCCCGGGGACCCCATCCCCCGGGGCTGGCCCTTACGTTGGGGACTGCAGGGGGCCCCAATGCCCCCGTGGTCCCAGCCAGCTCCCTGCCTCCTGCGGGAGCCGGCATTGCTTTTAGACAAGGGGAGCTGCTAGCATGCAGCTCCCTTTGTCCAAAAGCAATTCTGCTTCACTTCATGGAAGTGAGAGCAGGTTTTCTGCTCTCGCTTCCATGAAGCGAAGCAGAGTTTGCAATGACAGGGCAGGAGCCGTGCTCCCGCCCTGCCATTGCAAACGGCAATGTCCCAGTGGTAGGCACCCCGGGAAATTACAGGAGCCGGCCCAGGGGGGTGGCGGTCCCCAGGGCCATGAAGGGCTCCAGGAAGGGGGCCGCGTGGTCCCCCTCCCAACGTAAACATAGCCCCAGGGAGGTGGTGGTCCCCGGGGCTGGGGGGCCGCAACGGACCCCCGTATTTAAATAAAGTTTGCCCCGGGGAGGTGGTGGTCCCTGGGGTAGTGTGGGGAGGGGCAGGTGCCCACCCACACTTCCTTTATACTTAAGCCCCGGGGAGGTGGTGGTCCCCGGGGCTTGGGGGGGCCCACAAGGCCCCCGCACATAATTACCAATGCCCCGGGGAGGTGGCGGTCCCCGGGCAGTGTGCAGGGGGCAGAAGCCCCCCCATGCATTTCTCAATGAATGTCCCGGGAGGTGGCGGTCCCCGGGATTTGGGGGGTCCGCAAGGCCCCCATCCATAAATAATAAAGCCCCGGGGAGGTGGTGGTCCCCGGGGCTGCGGGGGCCCCGTGGGCCCCCGCTGCATTATTCATGAATGCCCCCAGGACCTGGCCCACCCGGGGGCTTTAAAAAACAAAGCGCGGGAGACCGCGCTTAGTTTTTTTTTATTTTCAGCCAGAGTCGGGCCGAGTGCGCGAATCTGGCTGAATTTTGTTTAAAAAAATGCTTTTTCTGGCCCTGGGGGTCTTTGTGGGACCCCCTTACCAGGCCTAGGGGGTCAGGGTATTTTTACCCTGCCCCCTTTTCTTCTTTTTTAATGTCTCTCTCACCTTTTTCTTCTCCCTCGGTACCGAGTCACAAGATGGCTGCCAACACTTCCTGGTTTGATGTGTTGGCAGCCAATCAGAGGCAAGCTCGTGCTCGGGAGGGCTCAGCCATTCAGACCTCACAATTCTCAAATATCGATATCTGTAAATCTTTTTATATCTCAAAAACTACTGAACGTATTTACACCATTTAAAAGAAAGTGTGCTTTCTGGACCAAGAGCTATCTCTCTGCCAAATTTGGTGTAATTCCGTTCAGCAGTTCAGGCTGTAGCCGTGTCTAAAGTTTCCTACGGAAATTAACATGGAGAAAACACGTTTTGAGACCCCCTTTTTTCTCGGCCCCCGCTTGACGAATCACCCCGAATCTTTCATCACAGGAGCTGACCAGAGGGACCAATTAGTTTGGAAAATTTTGTGAAGATTCGTCAAACGGCGCCAAAGTTATTGGCAAATCAATAAACACTTTTCCTATGGAAACAAGGTTCTAACAATAACTACTAGCTCTTTTTCGACTATGGATTTTACCGGCAGCAATGCCATTTTTAACCAAATACGCATGTGCAATTCATTCGTAAACATAAAAAGCAGCCTATTTACAAAAATGATCGATTTGTCACTGCCATCTTAGAATGGCTATACATTCATCCGCCATCTTGGGGTGGTTAATACCAGTAGTTCATATAGCAATTTCATTACCTCATGAGCATTAGAAACATACTATTTACAAATTCCACATCACAATTTATGGAAGGTGACTAATTATGATA